>JBBMKD010000115.1:23435087-23471688 GCA_037834095.1 Argya squamiceps
AACAATTGGTTTCAACAGTTGATGAAGAGGGTGATAGAATACTTTGTGCATATCTTATTCTACAACCCAGGACACTTCTGAACTTAATTGTTACAACAAAATTCGAGAGGAGAGTGTCAGGTTGATTGCTTCAGTGAAACATAGCTGTGGTCATGGCCTTGGCTCTGGTGTGGGAAGAAAGGAACATGTTTCCAGCCATCAAAAAGGGGAGGAAAGAAATAAGTCCTACTGAACAAAACACAACAGGAAACTGGGGCTGGCAGCTGGATGGCTTGGCTTCCATCCCACAAAGAGTGTGGTGGAAATCAACCCCTGTGAGCTTGCAGCTGGCACACAGAGGGTCACTTTGACATGGTCACCAGAGCCCGTTTTTCCCCATTTCATCTTAGTATTTATGAATGAAAGTTTTTAGTTGCCCCTGGGGAATTACCATGCCTGAAAGGACCATAACCCCAGGGGAGAAAACCAGGGAAAATTCAGGTCATGTTTTTTCATAGAGCATTGTGGATTCATGCTCCCATCCAGCAGCCATCTCACTTGCTAGTGAGTTTGATGCTGTAGGTTCCAGCCAAGATCCTCCATAATGGATCTCTTGTTACCTATGTCTGCTCTTACAAATGCTGCTCTGTGTTTTAGTCATATTTTGGAGCAGAATGTCTCTGCTCCCTGTTTTTCAGGCAAAGCTCATTCCTTTATTTCTCTCTTCCCAAGCACCACAGGCTCCCCTTCAACACCACTCCACCGGCCTACATGGCCCCATTGATTTTCCATAACCTCAGCAGCTGTGAGGGTCTGGGTTTGTTTAAATGATAAACCTGTTGACTAACTCAACCCTTCAAGGTTTTCAGGAAACACAGCCATTTCCACTTCAGCATCCTACCTTTCAGCAGTTCCTTTGATGGCTTCCTCATTTCCAGGCCTGCAGAAAATCAAGCTTAGCAGCCCATTAGTTTTCTGTCTGTGGTTCAGCAAAGCCTAATCACAAGGAGGTTTACATTGCACACCTTTACATTTAAACCATTAATTTTATTTTTTGCTACAATTTTCCTTTTAGTTTATAAACTCTGAACATATATTTTGCTTTCTTCCTTCATTACTACTTTTTGGTGTCCAGCTGCATTCTTATGTAATTTCCTCTTTCTAGTCCAAACTCTCCTCCAAGAATGAGGTAAAAAGATTACCAACCAGCTCACACCCGAGTTGAGAGTGAGTCAGCTGGGTGACAGAGTTGTTTAACAGAGTGACTTGACTCCTGATGTAGAAATGGTCTCATTTGCTGTTAGAAATGTTTTCCCATGAACACATTCATTTATTGCTCTGGGTTCTGCAAAAACACATTACAGTGAGGTATTTCCCATACTGCAGAACTCATGGTGGAAAAGCAGCAGAGGGCATAAGCCTAATACCGCTTACTGAAATGGAAAACTTAAATGCTGAGGGCTAATTGCCTAGTTGTACATAATGTGTGGCAGAGCCAGGCATAATTTCTATGTTCCGATTCTTGGCACAATATTTTATTCATCTGGCTGCATTTCCTCTTTCTTTTGATTATTCCTTGCATTTGTTGACTGTGTCCTGGGTCTCTGGATTAGAGGCAGACCAGAGGGGAAGGCACGGGGTGGCACAGTGTCTGGATTGCTGCATCCTACCATGTGATAGCCTTGTGCATCGGCACTGAGCCCCAGGAGAGGGGCAAGCACTGGGACCAGAGCCACAGCCCTCCTCAGAGCAGTGCTCCACTGCTGATTGTGGGGGCAAATCCAGCCACAAATGAGCTGGGCGTGATTAGGGAGGAAAGAGGAGGAGGAGGAGGAGGCAGAAGCCCACCCAGACTGGTGGTAGGATTGCAAAGGCTCAGGAGCTTTATCGATGGACAATTCTTTGATGAATGACTGGATCTGCTTTGTTTTTCATTGTATGCTTGACTTGCACACAGTGTTAACTAATGAAATTATGGGGTTTTTTACTAAAATCACATGTATGTCACTGCTAGTTCATAGCAAAAAACATGGCTTCATTGTAAATTTATATGCTGTGTAATTTTTTTTCCACTCTTAATGGAAAACACACTGTTTTGTTTGGACCATCTCCAGACATTTCAGTTATGGAGTTACTCACTGAAGGTGAAGCATGTGGGAGGTTTCTTTAAGCAACATTACTAGTAAAGCCACTTACTCTGAATATTGGCTGCACTTTTACTTTATTTGGATGGAGAGCAATATTTTCAAAAGTGTCTGAGCTACTTAGGAGTCCACACTAGAAAAATTTCACTGGCACATGTTGGACTGGATGTGATGTTTTTCCTTCAATATTATACCTTCAGATAGAAATACAAGACACTGGAACAAAGGTGCCTTTAAGTGGTGCAGTTTCTTTTAGTTACTGAATCAGATTTACCTGGACTGGCACAAGCAATAGGAGATTAACACAGATATCTTAACACAAGCTGAGTTGTGACTCTTCCATCAAACTCAATAAAAGAAATGCAGCCACCTTTGTGCACATTTAAGGTACTTGTGAAGAAAACTGGTTTTGACTTTTTAAAAGCCAAATTACTGTAATAAAACTTGATGCTTCTTCAACTATGCAAATGCTTTTGAAAATGCTAGCCTTGCAAGTAAAAGAACAGAGCACAGACATAAAGAAAAAAACCCAACAATGCTATAAAGACTTCCTTTTATACCACTGTTCATTAGAAGATGAGTAGAAAAATCAAGAACTTGAATTTTGCATAGATGACTTAGATGTTTTTTCTTTCACCACTGCCTGGTGTTCACTTATGAATAAAATGTCTACTGTGGCTGTTACTGTGCTGCAAGAAACTTTTAAAATGCTATTCAAATCCTAGACAGAAAGAAAATCCCACACTTTGCTTCTGTGTGCAAGATACACGCATCCTGCTGGCAGTACCTGCTGTGGGATGGATTCTGCTGTCACAGCATAGCCCTTGGGCCAGGCAATGCAAGCCAGAGTTGTCTGCTGTTCAGTACTCACTGGAGAGGTAGAGTGGCCAGCAGGCTGCTATTTTTAACATACACCTGGAAGGACCCTCTCATATTTTCAAAACCATATAAGTTATTTGACCTGTCCTTTTTGGCTGAGTTATAGCCATGGAGCACAATTTAAGAACTGTGCAGAGGATCCCATCCTGAGTTCACTGTGGAGCGCTGTGATATCTCCTGACGACAAGCCTTATCCCAGACAAAATCTATATCCTTGCTCTCTGGGCCAGGTCTTGAATCCTTACAATCCATTTTTTGGGTTCACTATAACCATATAGTCCCTTCAATCTCAATTTAGTAGTGTTCTGCTGTATCCCCACAGAGATTCCACCTCTTTGTAAAGTGCTAGAGGCAGACAAGAGGGTAGTCCACCTTGTCTCTATTTCATATAACTACTTGTAAACATTTTTTGCCATGTCCCTCTTGCAATGTGGTCCTGTGGCTCAACTGTGGCTGCTGCTCCTGGTGGGCCTGCCTTGGCACACCTGCCCACACCTGAGCTGACTTCACACCTCAGACAGACAAGTGACCCTCCCCCCTCCACAGCCACTGCTGCTGCCCTCTACACCATGCAGCCATGGCAGGAGAGTGAACAAAATCTCCCTGACTGCTTGTCCTTCCCTGAGCTCACAGGGAGCTCACAGGTCAGGTTCAGAACCTGGCAGATTCACATTTTCAAGCACAGTAGTTTTCCTCCAGCACCTAGGTTAAACATGGTTTGTTTGAAAAAGAAGTTGTCATCTATGGATTGCTGTTGGAAAAAAAAAAAAAAGTAGTTTCTCCCTTTTCTCCCTTTAGTCTAGTTCTTTGTACTTTCCCGGGATTTTGGAACTCTTACTTAGGTTCAGAGTATGTTCTGCTTACAAAAAAAAAAAAAAGTAATGCTGCCCACTGTTTCCAGTTTTCTGCATAGAAGTAAAAAATAGAAATCAAAAAAATACACCCTTCAAGTGCAAGTTTTCCAATCCTGCAAGTGTTCATGGAGTTTGACTAAGCAAAATCATTGCCTGTGTCATGATTGTGTTTTATGTATGGCCTTAGCATAAGTCATTGAACAAGTCTGCTGTTCTCAGACGAGACATCAAAACACAGACTGTGCATGTGTCCAGATGTCAAGAAAAGAGGCCTGACAGTCAAGGTCTCACAGTTTCCACTCTCCTGTGCACTCTGTCTGGTAGATCAGGTATGGATGCCTTGTGCTTTTAAGCATGTGGACTGAAAAACAGGTTTTCTACTTTATAGAAAGTATGCAGGCTTTTTCAGGAGCACAAACAGGAGTGTGCATATGACTGAAAAGCAGGAAAAAAGACAGATGACCTCAAGACTAAACAACAGCTCACCTCTAAGATGTTCATGCAAAGATGTAGGAATGATGTTTCAAAACTAAAAGAAAGGTCAGTCACCATTTTCAAACCCTTAACCCAGTCCAGCTCAGGAAAGTCTGTTTTCCTGATGAGTCTCTTTAAGAAACAACATATGGGCAGCCAGCTTGCATCAAGAACATTGCGTTAGCTGTGGAGACATATATACGATACTGACATTTTCCCTGACACAAGAATTTCTAAGCAAAATAATTGTCACTTGTCGGCATACATTTGTGGCTCAAAATCAGACATCACTGTGTGATCAGACAGGATAGGGGTCTGGAAGGCAGTAGCAGCTGGAGTAGCTCAAATCAGGCACATTTTTGAGTAACTCCCTTGAACTAAGGAGTGTTTACATATTTCAAAAAGCAGGATTGCAAAGAGACACTTGAGGACAAGAAGAATGTACAAACTTAAAAATCTGTGGCAGAATAAGCTGCAAAATATCCAGATATCATGAACTTTGGAAAAACAGAAATAGAGAAACCCCAACCTATACCAGTGATCCTTGAAGAATCCTTCAATCATTTTAGTGGTAAAACACCATTTATATAAAAAGAGTTTAATTTTGTGCTCAGTGTGGGTGGTAAATGGGAAGGCTTCTCTGTGTTTCAATTGGCCTTTTGATCTCTTAATAAATTATATACACCTGAAACAACAAAGATTTTCATCAGAAATAAAAAAAGTAGTGCCATGGAAAGGGCATTATTCTTTCCCCTTGAACAAATGCCACAACGAAGAATTCTTTCTTGAACTTGCCAGAAAGCCTTTAAAAGGGTTGCAAACTAAATTCTGCACAGAAGATAGGGGAGTCTCTTCTGCACTGTCCCTTACTTCTCACAATTTTTAATTTCCTTTTTCTCTACATATTGTATTTATTTATTTCCCATAGAACCATAGAATGGTTTGGGTTTTAAAAGATCTTTAAGATCATTGACTATAACAACCTATCACTGTCAGGCCCAGCAACAATCCATGCTACTAAGTGCCACATCTACACATCTTTTAAATATCTCCAGGGATAGTGACACTCTTCAGAATCATTGATAAAGATATGAAACCAAACTGGCTCCAAAACTGGGCCCTGGGGAATACCACTTGTTACACTTGTGACACTTGTGACTTGTGACATTGCCTTTAACTCCATTTCTACCTTGTCCTCCAGGGAATTACAAAGGAACTCCATTTGTGGTGTAAAACACCTAGCTGCCACCTTGAAGCTTGCTACAAAGATGGTTGAAAGACAACACAAATGAGGAACTGGAAGGACTCTGAGGGTGACAAGAATGTTTGGGCATGCAAGGGCTAGAGGAGGAAACAGCAGATCTGTAACCATGTGAAGCCCAAGCAGTTAAGGGGAGAAAAGCTTTAGATAAATGTGAAGGAGGCTGATTAGCATCTGCTCCTGCTAGGTCCAGCTCATGAGAGGCAGTGCTGCCCACCCAGACACACCTGTTCTGAAGAGGCAGAGAAAGGCACAAGGCAGGAAGGGAAGGCTGGCTCAGGTGGGGTAGGGAAGTGCACTGCAGGCTCTGGGCATTGTGATCTCAGACATGCTGGCTCTTGCCCTCAGAGCTCCTGCCCTGTGCCTCTCCTACTGCATGCTGGGGCTGCGAGCTGCAGTGCTGCACGTGTTGTGTATTTAATGTTAACAGATCGCCATATAAACAGTCTGGCTTTCCCAGCAAATGGTGATCCAGGGCTTAAGCAGAAAATCCCAGAGCCATTGCAGTGCATTTTCATGAGACATGATTTATTCTGCAATTGTGTGTTTTGGCTTTCTGCTCCTTATGTCCAGCAATCAAGCTCTGTGGGGCTGCTTTACATTACACACGCCATGCCATTGAAAGCCCAGCACCAAAGCATTAGTCATGAATCACCAGGATCTCGGGAGATGAAAAAACTTGAACTCTTCTCATTTTTTATTTTTGTACTTAACAATGCTTAGAGTGACTAGGAACACCAACTTCTTTTTCTGTCATTTTGCTGAAGCAGACACTCTGCTTCCATCAGTGTGTAAGTGATTGGCTTCTCTAACAAAAGGCAGGGGGCTAATGAACCCTTTACATAAGTCTTCTTTTCTTCAAAATGTGAAATAAGATTTAGCAGAAAAATAGAGTCTTAAAGAACTACACTTGAACAGCACTGAAAAAATAATTTTATTTCACTTCTGCCCCCTTCCTATGGCAGATCTATGTGTGGACACATCTATTTCTATATAGAAGCCAATCAGGCTTGGTTTAATTAACCTTCTATGGTTAAATCAAAACTGGGGACACACTCTAGGAGAAACATGTCCATGCACAAAAAGAAGGAAAGGAAGGTGAAGAGCAAAAGGAAAAGGAAGAAACCAGAGGGAGAAAGGAAGAAATAAGAAGTGGGAGAAGAAGCAGTAAGTTTGTTTTCTCTGTGCAGGAAATGTTTTCGCTATAGCAACAGGACAAAGTCTGAGGTTAAATGGTGCAAATGTGGACTTCAAAGAAAGGAAGGGGTACATATAAGAATCACAAACAGAATGGATTAAGTGATTTACTGGAAATAACCTGTTCCCTTACTGTCCCTATGTTTTAGTCCTATGTTATGTCCTTGAAGAGACAAGCCTGTGCCTCAATACAGTGTTTGATAAATTCCCATCCACATCCAAAAATACCAGCTCTCCCGAAAAAGGGTATTTCTTTCACACTCCATATTACACATGCCAAATACTTTATTGTACTAGATACAGCTTCTAAACATTTACAGTAAGTGCACTTAGTAACAAAATTGTTTGCCAAAGGTCATTGGCTCTCTCAATACTTTTGAATTACAAACACGGCTTTATTTAAACAGGAAAAATTAACAGATTCCTGAGTCTCCCACATACACTTCTGGTTATCACAATTTTATCACAGGCAAATGGGAACATTTCATGGAGGCTCATGTTAAAATGCTGGCAGCTATCAGTGTGTTGGATTTCCATGTACTGCAGAAGACAGGAGCATAGTTTAATATCCTTGTGCTCTGTGTTTTTCTTGGTTTTGTGTTTTTGTTTTTATGTTTGGTTTTTGTTTGTTTGTTTGTTGAGGTTTTTGTTGTAACTTTTTTGTTTTGGTATGGGTGTCTTGTTTGTTTTCTTTAAATATCAACCTCTATTTTTCCTCTTGATAGATTTAGAAAGGAGGAGCTGGGTGAGTAGCTTCTTAGAAAATCCTCTAAGAGAGGAAAATGGAAGGAAAGATAAAGACACGTTTTCTTAAGGAGCTGTGGCTGGACAGCTGTGGGTGCCACTATTTTTTAAGCTAACTCTATTAGTAGTGGCCTTTCCCACTATGTAACTCCCTGTTAGTAGTGGCCTTTCCCCAAATGGTAAAGCCCAAGCAATTTGCCTGAACATATGAGACTGCAGTTGCAAATCCCCTCCTCAAAGACATCAGTGTATAGCACAGATTGATGCCTCACAGCAAGAACTGGTTTGAAAGGACATGACAGGTACACTTGCAATAATAGGAAAGCCTTTAACAGGACCAGAAAAAGGAAAAGCCTGTATTTACCTCTGCAGCAAGTGGAAAAAACCAGCCAGTTTGCTAAGACTGACCTCTGCCAGCTACATCCAACCAGAAGGGACCCAGAACAATGACAGGGACACCAGGAATGGGGTCAGGCCTCCGAAATGGGGTGGGGACAATGCCCTAGAGAAACACCTTTGCCCGTTTTGCTTTGTATCACCTTGATTCACACAGACTGAAAGACAGATCAAGGGTGTTTGCATCAAAGCCTCTCCATCTGGTGTTCTCTTTAATCCCACCCGGGAACAGCAATCTGCAGGGTGGGCTTTTATTTCTTTCACAGAAAAAGCTGCATGTTTTTTGTCTGTGGATACCCACTGCAGACAGATCTGGCTGCAGCAGTGTCACAGACAGAAACCCCAGATGGCTTTACAGCAGTTAAGTATGGTATCTGGTAGCATACTTCTGGGGAAATACAAAGGTCAGAAAAAGCTACAAAACTTGCTTCAGAAGCAGAGTCCACTTGAGTTTCCCCGACACACTGCTCCTGGGATCCCTGCCCACCACACCAGTACAGATCAAAAGATAGTCCATGGAGTGACCCAAAAAGTTTCATTTCAGTGCAATCCCATACTGGGACAAATTTATGTTGATATTGAGAAGGTTCTTAGCAGAGGAAGGAAAACTAAGATGCTGGACATAAGACATGTCCTTTCCTCTTTGACATCCACGTTACCCAGACTTAGTTTGCCCCATGAAGATAGCAGGCCTGCCCTTTGCCCCAAGTAGCTTACTCTGAGCCTTTGTTGCTTGCTTTTTTAAATGCTGATACAGCTGTGACTATTTGGCAGAGTTAAAAAAATTAAAAAAAAAAAAAAAAAGGTGAATCCTGTGGCAACTATTTAAAAAAACTCCGTTACTGGTGCACTATGGACAGAGAGGTATGCTTAAATTTAGGAATCACTGAAAAAGCCTTTTTTTGGTCTGCCCTATCTTCTATCTGCACAGCTTTTAGTATCTCAGTCAGAAGCCAACCTGAGGCTGCCAAGGGATCACTGAAAGCTCAGAGCAAAAAACAGTGCTGACAAGAAAAACAATGTGTTAAAATACAGAGAATATATTTTCAATCTTTTATAAAAAAGTTGTGCTTTTTCTGACCAATGAGTCACCTAACCTCTTTACATATCACAGCAACAGGGAATTAAAATTTAAAGGCCATCTTTTTAATTAGTTTTTGTATTTATACTGTCACTGAAAATACATGAAGTATAAAAACACATTTTTGATCTGCAAATAATATTCCTTTTAATACACAACTCCCCACCACTACAATGGCTGACACAAACACCATTACATTTGAACTTCAGAGGATTTACTTGGACCAGAGGCAATCAGCAACAAAAGAATTTTAATGACTGTGGGAGGATCATTGGTATTTTAAGAAGTCTTCTAAAACCTTTTGAAGAATTTGAGATAAGTAAAAATAAGCGGGGCAATCTTTTTCCCTAAGTGCTTTGCACCATATTTTCACATAGCAGAAGTGAGTTCTACAACTGCACAATGAGGCTGGAAATTCTGAAGAGAAGAACAAAACTTAAAAAACATTCTGAGATGAAAACAAATGGCTGGAACCATTCTAAATAACACAGCAAATGAATCCTTCTATCCCAGGCTCTGGTTTTTATTCTCTTTGCTCACTGGAGCTTTAATTTCATTAGCTTGCAAAGAACTACTCAATTCACAAATCAGATTTCTTAAGGATATAGGAACAACGTGTCAACAACACAAAGCACTAATCAAATTTTTATACAGCAGCCATATGCTCAGTGAGTTCCTCTTGCATAATTCCAAGCAATGTTCTTCAGTGCAATCCCATTTGATCTGAAACATTGCACTTCACCTTTTAGAAGAAAAGCCACCTGTTGTTAGACATGCTCCTGGAATAACATACCTGACAACTGAAATTTAATTGCTCCTAAGAGTTCAAAAGGTTCAGCTTCTTAAATTGTTGAGTTCTTCCTTGGGTAGATTAATGTACCTGGACAGCAACTGCCATCTGTAACAATCAGAACGACCACAGAAAATCCCCTTGGGCACCTCTTCACAAGAGGCCTCTGGACCCAACCCATGTCTCAAACAACACCACCACCCCTGTTTTCGAGTTATTCACCCATGGCTTCTCTAAACCCACCAGACTTCTGGCAGGTTAAACTAAGGTGAATGATTTGCTGCTATTTTGTAGCATCATCCTCCCACCCTATCCAGATGAGATTCAATAAAAGGAAGCAAACAGCATTGAAAAGAACACTTGGAAAGGGCAGCTCCCCAGCCCAAAACCTCCCAAACCCTAGAACAAAGTGTCTATGATCTACTTTTGTGGGGATGTTAGGAGAAAGTGCTCTTGATGGACCTAAGGAAAAAAGGAACTACAAACACTCTTGAGAAAAGGAAGCAGTTTTTCTGTCAGATGTCCCCTGTCTTTGGAGGCAGTCTTACTCTCTCCTTTCTTCTGCTTACCTGCACTAGTTCAAGTATCAAGCAGGAACTAGGGAGAAGTTATGAGGAGATTAGCAAGCAGATGCTTTTAAATGAAAAAGTTCATACAGCCTGGTCTTCTGTTTCTCAGTATAGTTCTGTGAATAAAACCAAATCAACCTGTACATTCACTTGCTCTCAAATAGAGTCAGAAAAAAAGACCAGTTTTGTTCAAAGCAAGTGGATATATTAAAAACCTAAGTCAACTGGCAGACAATGCTATGTTTATTCTCTCTGTCTACTCCACCTTCCACAGTGTCTACGCAAAAGTAGCTCCACAGTTCAGGTGGATTTCAGTTTTACTGAAAGCAGTGTCAAAACTCTCACTTTATTCAGTGGACGCAGGTTTTGTTCACTTCTTTCTTTTCTCTCTCTCAGCAAGGAACCGCCTATTCCAAGCAATTTTATGCTTGGAAGCATAAAATCCAAGCATCTCCTCAAAGAAAGAGACGCTGAAAACACTGGATTTGCTGGGCTGACCCCCTACCCTCCATTTTTTCCCTGCCCAAATGGGAGAATATCATCCCTTAAGTTACATTCCAGTATGGTACAATGAAGGATATATATCTCTGGGTTTTTTTTTTTTTTTGTTTTGTGGGGTTATTTTTTGGGGGTTTTTTCCCCCTTTTTTTTTCTCTTTTCTTTTTTTTCTTTTGTTTTGTTTCGTTTGTTTTTTCCTTTTGTTATAGAGACAAATTACAATGATTAAAACAGTGCCAGGAATTTACTATTGATATACTTTACGTTGTTAGGAGAACACATAATTTCCTGGAAAGAGGTCCCAAGTTTTTTATCAGTAAGATCCCACCTTTGCTCACATTTACTCATGCTAATGAGTTTTGGTTACTATCAGTGATTATTGGCAACCAATATTCACATGAGTGATATTTTTCTTCAAATCAGTCTCACATGAAAAAAACCACCTGTTACCTTGGGTATTTATAACAGTGTAGATGTGTGGCTACTATCTGTAATATGGTCCAGTCATTTGCAATGGATAACTATCTTGTAAAATATTGACTTTACAAAATAAAATTGTGTCTTGATTCTTAGTAGCCCAACACTTTTGAAATGAAGGGGACATCATTTGAATGGTACTCTACATATACTTCTCAGTGCAAAAATGCAGAAGGTGTTTTGTTTTCAATTACAAGAGAAGTTCCATAAAAACTTACTTTTTTTCCCCCATTAAAAATGCGTATGCAAGAAAAGCATTCCAAGAATATACCATAAATACAATTTTTGCAATCTACCAACCTGACTGTAGCCCTTTAAGAGCCTTAGGGATGTGTCCTACTTTACTAACTTATCCATAAAAAACTTGGTATCTCTCACATTACAAATTTCATACTGCACTTCAAAGAAGAACCTTATATACATTGTGACTAAAGTACTGTTTATTTCATAATCTAAACAAACACTGAAATACAGTCTATGCTTTTCTACTTTCCAGCAGATTTTACAAAGAGCTTTTTTTTCCCCCATAATTAAAACAATCTGCATACACACAGAACATGCATTCTCTAACGCCAGTAAAGAAGGTAAGAAGAGTCAGTTTCCTTCATCTTCCTGTTGCCTGTGTTAGAAAAAACCCTTTCCGTTTTACTGTAGTTATGACAGTGTGTCTAAGGATACAAAGACTAGAGGACAGTTTTACTCCCTGCACAGAAAATGTTCATCACAAGCATGCTGATGGTGATACATATTACATGTCTATTAAATGATAGGCATATTTTTATCCCCTTTACTCCCTTTTAAAAAATACTAAGTGGCTACATGTAAATGCAGTGAAGCAGGTATAAGCTTAATTAATCAGAGTTGATTCAGACTGGCACCAAGATGCAGCAAAGTCCAACAAAGTCTCAGCAAGGCTTTCCATGGGCTATTGATGACCTCCTCTGCAAAGAAACTCCGTTCTACTTTCTCAAAGTAGAAATCAAAGGCTTTGCAGCACGGCCAATCCTGTGGACAGGGCAGTCTGCGCTGGTAGGTCAGGCCCCCTGGAAAAGAGGCACTTGTAGTCCATTAGTGTTTGAGAAAACGTGAGTGGGTTACCTTCCCTGGGGCCCCGCCCGCCCCACCCAGCCCCGCCCCGCCCCGCCCCACAGCGTCGCCCGCTGCTCTGTCGGTGACAGGGCCGGCCGCGGGGTCACACCACGGAGTGGTCGTTGCTGTGCACGCCGGCCAGGATGGTGTGGTTCAGGGACGACGCCGACCGATCTGAGCCCTCGGTGGGGCCGTTGGTGCTCTCGCTGCGCTGGCAGCACAGGATCTGCTTGAACGTCGCGCTCATTTCCTTGTCTCGGTAGGAGTAGATGATGGGGTTCATGGCAGAGTTGAACTCTGCCAGGAGCAGGAAGAATTTTTCATAGGCCAGGACATTGCACTGGGGACAGCAAACATCGAGGAGCAGCAAGACTAGTCCCGGGGTCCAGCAGATTATGAAAGCACCTAGAAAGAGAAAGAATGGACAAAACACAAAGTCCACAAATGTGCTAATGCACCATTACTCATCAAAACACCACAAGAACCATCCAGACAGAAGCAGCAATGGTTAATTTTCTCTTTCAAGAGCGTTGTTCCCACACTCTCTTTTCACTGACCCAATGAGAGGGGTGCGTTTCAAAGATCTGTAAATGGTTATGGGCAGCACATCAAAAGAGTGAGACACACCCTCCAGCCCCAGCCCCCGCCCCCCACCATCTGAAACTGTGCTTGGAAAATACATTTACATTTAAAGCTGATAATGAGGAACATTCTTTGCTTCAGCTAGAGACCTCTGACTAATCAATCTCTTGATCAGGAGAAACAATACTGCAATTTACTTCTCAAACGAATAACAATAAAGAAAACCCTTCTGTGAATGCTGTGACTGAAGCACCAGTAATAGAAAAAGAGTGGCACAGGCAGCAATTCTCAAGAAGAAGAAAGCCTGGGTCTTGTTAACCCATTTCAGCCCCATTATGTAATGGAAAGTCCTAAACACACATCCTTCTTGCACACAAATGCCGTCCTTCAACGGATTTACTTCTTTTCTTAGGACTCTATTCAATCGAAATTCAGAGGCTCATCAGGCTTCAATAGTGTCAAAGCCAAAGAGTCTTACCCCGATTAAAATGCTTCCCCCCTCCTTTCTCTGTTTTCCAAAGGTCTGAGGAGAACAAAGCCCAGAACAAAATTCAGAGCCCAATGCAGAAATTAAATCAAATGCCTTGTACTTTATTGGGAGTACTGAATTAAAGGAAGATTGTAACTTCTTGCAGGGTTAGAGAGGCTCTAAATATAAGCACTGCTGGGGAAACCCTTCCACACCAATCATGTCAGAACAAAGACAGGGCTCCTGAGATTTTCCAGGCTGCTTTACTGAGGTGGAAACCAACGTCTTTTCATCACTGAGTAGGATTAGCAGAGGCAGCAGCAATGAGGGCTTCCCCAGCACTATGCAGTGAACGCTGTTTTCAAACTGGTTCTCCTGTCACCGTGGTATTTATTTGTTTACATACTGCCCCTGTTTTTTTTGAGTGATGGTCTCCTGCAGGACTAGCAGCTAAGTCAGTTCCCACGGCACACAGACTTTTTGCCATGCCTGCCAAGAAGGTGCCAGCAATTTCCAGCTTGGGCAGTGGCAACTGTAAGCTTTCTGTTGGACACCTGTTTGGACAGCAAACCCACACAGACTGAATAGAAGAAGATTTTCTGAAGAGGTCTGCAAGCCTGCAATATATGCCAGGTGACAGACACTGGTTACCAACCAAGAAACCATACACACAAGGTTTTTACACATGAAAAAGCATGAACTGAGTTTGCTTGCAACTAATGGTGTGGACCAATGGAAAGCTCACCAATGGAAAGAAGCTGGGGAGTGAATTGCCAGTACAAATCATCAAGCCCTTTCACCAAATGACTTTGTTAGGGTCTCTGGCAGCAATTTGACAGCATGGGCATGAAACTCTCCCAAGCTGAGGTGGCATCAGACACATGAACTCACTTCATAGCTTTTGTCTGCCGCTCTTTTGGATTACAGCAGTCCTAGAAAACAGTACTTGAAACCCCTGCAAAGGACTACAGGCTTTTGTCCTTTCCTTGTACCTGTTGCCATAAGAGTAGAAAACTGCATCTCTTTATTTGCAGTATTGTCCATGCTGTTAGAATCTTCCCCCTGCACAGAAAAGCTTTGCTGAGCTGGTTTTTGCAGACACCAAGTCAATAATTCAAATTCAACCACTCACTGTTGAAATCGTGGATATTGTGTTCAGCCTCCTAGCTAGTAAGGCAGCAGTGGACTTTGTTCTAGCTTAAGCATATATTTTCTTCACTATAGGCTACCTTGGGAGAACAATGTCAGAGAGGGGGACACTGCAAGTCATGAGATCTACAGTGAAGGACAGAAGACAATGATAGCATTCTCACAGGCCTGCAGCAGAAAAGTCCAAGGTAGAAACAATGGAGCTAGCAGGAAAGCTATCATAGCATTGTTTAAAGTGCAATTGAAAGCTTCCAATTTTCCATTTTTTTTTAATCTGTTGCTGAGGAACAATAGAACATTCTGTTGGCATTATTTTTGATATGTTAGAAACAGCAACAAGAAGTTTTATGGTGAGGCAGATAGGAATTTGCTCCTGAGAAAGCCCCAAAGACATCCAGAAAAATCCACATGAAACCCACTGCACTGAACACTTGTCTCAGATCGAGTTCCTCAGCCCCTCTGGGCTCCTCAGTATCTCAGACAGGTCTGATAACCTATGTGCTGAGGCTTGATTGGCTGCACTCAAGAAAAAGTGGACTGTGGTTGAGCAACCAACTATCTGCTCAGTGCAGCTCAAGCTACAATGAAAAATGATAAAAACAAAGGCTCCCTTCCCACCCAGCTCTGGAAGGAAGTCACTATTGTGCAAGTTGTCACCCTTCTGCTCCTAGCAAAACATACCCCCATGCTAATGGCTCTGGCAGCTTATTAAGTGCTTATAAATGGTGACACAAAAATGCCTCAGGTTTGCTCACTTCTTATTTAACTGTTGGTACACTAGAAAATACTGAGAAGCATCACTGATGGTAAGGATGTATTTGCGTTACATACAAAGGAGAACATAAGTGTCAGGCTCTTAATACTTCAGATTTAGGAAAATTAATCTGTTAAATGTGGAATTCTTTTTCTGGAAGGGAAACAAGGATTGGAATTTCTTTTTTTCTCTCTTACTTAGAATATTTGTTGAAGTAAGTTGGAAGTGAGATTAAATTCTTGCCCTCCCAGAAATCTGTTGTGAATTGACTTCACCAAGAATGAAGATCTAAAAATATCACATTTAATAAAACAGTGACATCCAAAAGCTTCATGCTTCCATATACTGGGAAGCCTTAAACATACACCAAAATATTGTTGTTTTTCTGCTCAGAATCAGGACTGAGAGCAGTGTAAAGTACAGTGTTAGTGATTTCCAGGCGCGTCTTAACACTTTACAAACTCGGTCAAAATTACAATGACATACAAAGCAGATCTGTTGCATTCAGTGATTTGAACCTTTGTGGATATGCCATGGTCATACCATGGCACTAGGAGAGCCCGACGTACTTGAAAAAAAGTGCAGACTTTACATCCTTGGGTGGCTGAAGAGCACTGCTGCCTGTACAGAGAGCACCTTGGGATATTACTTCCAGCCCTGGAAGTTCTTTGAAGGCAATGGCACTTCAATGAGCTAAATGAGCTCTTCAGTTGTACCAGAAGGAACATTCCCATGGCCAAGGTCTGTCCTGAGAGTCAGGCCACAGAGGGCTGGGTGAAGAAGAAATGCCCATCAGGCTGCGAGGTAAATGGCTAGCCATTAGACAGGAAAGCTTGAAGGAACCCGAGAAATAGCACATCTTCTTAAAAGATTGAAGGGTCCCTATGGACTGAGAAGCATGTTTTACAGCAGGAAATATGAGTTACAAAACATTTATGACCTAATCTAATTTTCTGCTGCTGTGTGATACCTCTCACCCCAATGAGAAATGAAACTCCTTGTGCATTGTTTGTCTTGCAGAGCTGTGGGTGAAGTCCACTGGAGGCTTTCCAATGACCGTGATATGACTACATCACATCTGCCTTGAACCCTTGTCTGGTGCATCAGTGCAGATTATGTTTCCGTGGTAGCTGGATGTTGGAAACCCTCGGGTAAATGAGACAAGGCCTCACAGCAAGGTTTGATTGCAAGAGACTAAAAACTGTTGTAGGCAGTAGGCATATGAAACCAGCCATGATAAATCCCACAAAAATCAGTGAGTACAAGAACAATTGAGAAAACAACTCCAAAAACCAGCAGCAAAAAAGAAATAAGCTACACAAGAATAAACACTGATGAACTAGTCACTCATTACTAGGATACCAGACTGGATGGCTAGTCATGAAACTTCTTGTGTTAGCAGGCAAAGTGTTTCCTTGGAGAGCCTATGTCTGTGTTTATTCTGAGAACACTTGTTTTCCTCTAACTCAAAAGAGCAAAATAAAAGAAGCACTTCTGCTTCTGCCAAGTCACATACTGCTGTTCTTCAGACACTCCAGAGGGATGTAGCTCTTGTCAATGCACACCTATTCTGAAACACCCTTTTTTTCTGCCTTAACCACACTGTGTCCCTTTCATGTGCTCTCTTCTATTCATCTTGTGTGCTAACCCTGATATCTGGCATGGGCTCACACTCAGCCTGCAAATTCCTCGGTCTATGTGAAGAGGAAAAACATTGAAATGGCCTCTTTTAGGGAATGAGAGAAGAAGAAAAAAAAATCTCCCGTGTTTGCAGTTTTTTTAAGATTACAGGAATAGGATAAAGAACTAGCATACTAAAGACAGAAAAGATCCATTCCAGCTGAACTGCAGGAACATTTATAATCTGCTGCTGTTGCCCTCCTATTCTTGTCCACCAGCTGTGCTCTCCAAATCCCCTCCTGCTGTCAGAATGGCACTTGTGACAGGCAGCGGCACCCCCTCTTCCTCTGGGACAACGGTGACTGAGAGAGGAAAGGAACATCACTGCTATCACTGTTATCACAACTACCAACTGGGAGAAGAGTCCTTCTGCACTTGATGCAGGCTAAAAGCAATGCTCTGGGATAATGATTTAATTAAGAAAACCATGGCCAAGAAGCGCTGCAGAAGTGCCTGGCATTTTCCACATTTTGATATAATCCCACCCTCAGCAGGGAAAGCCACTTGCTATGGTAGCTGAGGTGCAAGCTCATCAGCTCATCAGGTGCAACACAACTGCACTTCCTCATGTCCTAGCAATCTGCAAACTGTATCAATAATCCTCCTTATCACATTGAGCATTATCTTGTGCATAGCATGAACAGAGATAAGCACTGCAAGCAATAGTGCTTATTAACAGTTATGTATTGTTTTCCCCTAACACAAATATGACAGCATGAAATCTAAAATGAATGAATGATTATAGAGACCAAAGACCATGAAGAGCATTTATAATGCTGTAAATATACAGAGTGTAGGAGTGATTCTTTTAATTCTAGTTAGTCTGACCTAATTTTTCCCAGTTTTGACACAACACTACTACAATATAGCTAATAGTTCTTGGTGGATGAAAACACTGTTGTTGTTTTTTGCATTTTCTGCTGGAAATAATTAACATAGGGATAATGTTTGCTTCCGCCCATGGAATTTTTGTGTGAAGAAATAAAATGTGACTACCACATTTGGATCAGATTAATACATTTAAAGTAATTGTATGCAAAACTTGGCAATTTCTGAAGAACTTCATATACAAAAGGCTTGCCTCTCCATTCACAGACTCCAAAAGACTTGAGGAGGATGACAGTGAAGGACAGTCCTTGAAAAATACCCTAGGTAGGGGAGAGCTGCCTACAGCATACCAGTAAGAATGGCCATGTTGAATAAGGTGCTATAAGAACAGCTTCATTAATTCAAGTTGCCTTTTTTAAGGAAGCTGCATGAATTCTGAAAAAGTGAGAGATCCATAGCACACCCCTTCTGCAGTTTTTGATTGATTGTAAAATGCTGCCTTCTCTGATGTGCCTCTGGGAGACTTAAACACTATGGGTGCCTTTATGTTTCAAGCCAAACATTTTTCTGGTGGGGCTGTGTGTAAAAGAAAGAGGAGATATCTCCAGAAAGAAAGAGGGGATAGCAGTGTAAAACAGGAAATGAGAAACAACGCAAAAGTAAATAAAATCTACATTCATATTCATGAAACACTATCCTACATATACTTCTCTGAGATGACTTGAACCAAGAGGATGCGTGCACATGAAAGAGAATACACAACTAGAGAGCATATGAAAGAAGCTGGTTGATACAAGCCACCAGCTTGTCTGTCATAACACTATATATGCCTTATCCCTAGGAATCCATGTTCTAGGCTACTGGGAGCTGAGCAGTTCTAAATGTGCAAAATGTAGATAAAACCCTATCCTCAGCTTTATCAAATATCTTAACTCCACAGGAATTCTGTAACTGACAGATTTGGGAGACTTTTCAGTCTACTGTACCCATGGTTTGTAAAGGTATTTTAGAATAAACTGGTTCAGCTAGAATTGCATCAGATCCCTGATTTCTTACCTTTTCCACAGCTATCTGCACACACACAATCCAACCTCTTCCTGAATCTTGTTCTGGGAATTTCAGCTAGCAAGTCTGCTCAGACTTTGTACAAAATAATGGCTGGATAGTGTAGGAACAAAGAAATCATGTCTTGCTCAAAAATGTGTTTCCTCTTCTCAGCAGGAATTCAGAATGTGTCTGCTTCAAACATCTGTCTTCACCTTTGAAGGTGCACAGAATTTTTTTGGTGTTTAAGGCATGGCTGTCTTTGTCAACAAACCTTCCCTTCTCTGAGGAACCCATCTGCTTCCATCTTCACACATTTGTCTGGTTTAAAATATGTTAATGACTTAATATGAAAGCAGCCTTGGGGCTCTGCCTGTGTTCTGGCTGGGGTGGGAGCAGTAGCAAGCCTTGACCCCAAAGAGTGAAGTCCTGCATATGTTAGCATCCCCTGTTCCTGGGCCTTAATATTTAGTATTTCATGTGTGTTTGTTCATCCATCCAATCCTCATCACCTTCTTTCATTTCAGAAAAAATAAAGCAAAACTCTCTCTAAGGGGACACACCATCTTGACTGCCAATGATACTTCTGCTGGGACCTAGACTCCTTTGCTACAGGCTGGCCTCTGCTCTACCTGTTCTCTTCCAATACTCACATCACCACATTGCCCCTGACAATTTATCATTGAAAACCACACAAATATCTTGGTGAAATCTTTAGGCCAAAGCTTTTCTTTGAAACCAGACACACTTTGGCACCTACACCTGCTACACAAAGGATCAACTGAAGAAACATCTGACCTATCACGGTGTTTCATAGGGAGCTGACAACAACCATTAGCCAACAATTCCATTGGCACCACAAGCCGCACGACTCCTGTCTCTGAACATGGAGATACTCAGACACAAAATGCCTGTGGTCAGTAGGGCTGCATATAGAGTGACCATACCTTTCCTAACCTCAGGGTGGGCCAACACCTTTCATCTTCTTTTCCTGCTTAACTGCAAGTTTAGACCAGAGGTGACGAAGAGCGGGTTTCCCTCAGCCAGATTCACAAGTGGCAGCTTTGCGATAATCTTTGTGAGCTTGCTCTCTGCAGCACCTTGTGCTTACTGCCCTGAGCGCTCTCTGCCAAGCAGTGGAAGCAGGATATGCTGACACTCAAACTCCTTCTGGATATTCTATTCTATTCTGATGTCCACACCTGGACATCATCAGGTGGACTTCCCATAGAGCCTGGCACCAGATGTGGTTGCTTCCAATACCACACAGTCTCCAAGCACTTTTGTATCCCTGGAGCATCTAAAGCTTTGGAAGTTTGAAACAGCAAACAGACAAGCCTGGGGAGGACCAATAACAAGACTAACTGAAGAGAAAATGAAACTGGGCAGTAGCAAGCCACCAGAACTGGCCTGCTTATTTCATGGGTGCTTGCCAAACTCTAGCCCAGGTTAATACTTGATGCAAAATGCCTGATGCCTGCAGTCTTGCAAATGAGTGTACTGGTTTTTGGCCAGCTGATCCAGCTGCCCTCAAGTATTCCACAATTGACATCTCTGAAGGAGAATTCCAGTGCTAATGCAAATGGAGGAGACCAGGAGGGTTTCTCAATTGACATCTGCAAACCAAAGGTGTTTGAATAGTCCTCTTTTAGAACATGCATGTAATGGTTTTAAAAAACAACTTGAAAAGAGGAATGTGCAAAACGCATTCCAAAAATAAAAGCAAAAGATTAATCCTGCTGTAATTTAATTGTATGCATTTGAATCCCTCAAAACAAGAAAAATGGAATTTTCTCCTGATCTAGTAACTACAGGAGAGAGATGGTGCACTGCCCCTCTGTGAAGGGAGAAACTAAAGCTTTTATCTATAGAAAGCATTTTAGACAAAAACAGGAAGTCATTAAATGCCAGTGGTCAGCATTCTGAGTGATTTGTAAATTCATAAAGATATGTGAAGCTCATGTCTGAATAAAAGCTTGGCTGTTGCCAAAGCAATCTGATTATTATCTCTGTGTAAAGACAAACAGTAGTCCTTGTGGAGGTTCTCTGTTGCCAAAAAAACCTGACACAGAGAGAAAATTTCAGTGTCTTTTTCAATTTTTGGGTGTTCTAGACAAGCCTTTATGCTCTAGCTTGAAAACAAATACTCCTACAGTCCCAAATTAGTTCTGGTAGCTCCACCAGAAAATGAACATATAAGCCCACCTGATAAGGGGCTCTGGGTACTGGCCTCCCTGGGTCACAAAGAAAAGCAGCCAAGAGATGTCTGGGGAAAACTAGAAAGAAGAATCATAGAATCATAGAAAGACTTGGGTTGGAAGGGACTTTAAACATCATCTAGTTCTAACCCCTTGTTGTGAGAAGGGAGGCCACCCTCTTAATTAGGTTGCTCAGGGCCCTGTCCTTGAACACTTCCAGTGATGGGACATCCACAATTTCTCTGGGCAACCTTTCCAGTGCCTCATCACCCTCATAGTAAAGAATTTCTTCCTAATTTCTAATCTTAATCTACTCCTTTTCTATTTAAACCCATTCCCACTTGTTCTATCACTCACTGGTAAAAAGTCCCTCTTCAGTGTTTTTGAAGGCCCCTTCCTGGTACTGAGAGCTGCTGTAAGTTCTTCTCAGAGCCTTTTTTTCTTCAGGCTGAACAAGCCCAATGCTCTCAGTCTCTTCCCCAGAGACTGAGATCATCTGGGGCACAGACTGCATCTTGGTCCTTGTCTGAATCTGCTCTAATGGGTCCAAGAAACAACCTTTAGCTCATACCTGGGAACCTGTTTTCACCTTGTAGTCCAAACTCAGCTAAGATTCTCTTTAGGGGCCCTGATTGCTCATAGGACTTGGGACTTCAGGTGGGGGACAGACCTCTCCCTGGACTGCGAGAGGACCCTGTCTGAAGGGTCTGGGTGAGGCTTTCAGGTCCTGGATGTGGGGCAGATGGAGATCACCAGGTCTCCTGGAATGTGAACGTGCATCTGCAGAAGTGAAGGCTCACTGCAAGAGGTCATGTGAGGCAGGACAGCTGGCACCCTACAAGCTGGGCTCACAGACTGGACTCTCCTCTGCCTGCTTCTGCAAGGAACGTTTAGTGTGCTTGGGACTTGGGTATTTTGCTGCTTTTCTAGTAGCTGCAGTTTCCAATCACAGAAAAATAATTCACGGCCATGTTGAAAAAGCCCTGTTCTGCCCATTTTTCCTACAGAAATCCATACACCTTCTGCAGTACTCTGCTACTTTCCCAGACATGGTCAGAATGCTAGGCTCAAACAACACAGCACATTTAACAGATATCAAACAACTGCTACATGAGATTGTTTAATTGTATTTTCCTTTGTTGTTAAGGACATTAAGTGTTACTGGTATTATGTTTGGATAAGCTCCAGTTGCAACACAAGATTCCAAATGAAGCCTGGGTGGATGCAATTTAATATGTAAAGGACTGCCTTGATTCTTACATAAGATTAAACTAATAATATTAGAAGAAAAATATTAGTCTCTGTTGGTTTCCTTAATAGGACTAAAACTTGTTTCTCTCATGCTAATACCAGACTCTGAGTAGGAGAAAGTGTTACGAAGTGTTACTAGCTCTACCTCAACTGCAAGAAAACTGTGTATGCTTTCAATTTACATAGCCATACTAATATCTATCTGATTATAGCTATCTGGTTAAGCGTGGTAGACATCCTTTGAGGGAATTGCATTAAGATCAATCACACAAAACCCAAGAAGCAGAATCCATGCTGGCAGCTGTGCCTCCCTGAGAAAACAAAGAGCACAAGCTCCAGAGTGAAGTGGGCAACAGGGTAAGCTCCTGTGGACAAGGAAATGTCACTCTAGGCTAAGTTTACTTGGAAAAATCTGCCTCTCTTTGGACAAGTTAGTTTAGACAAGTTAGAAAACCCTTTCTACTCACCTGAATATAACAAGTCCAACTACTGCCTTAAAGCAGAAGCAGCCTTGGATAGACTGCACATGAGTGGCACTATACTGAGTTGCCTGCACACCTCACCACCCAAGCAGTGTTAAGGTCATTCAGACATTACTCAGGCTATCAGCCCATCAGGGAGGCACCTACAAATGACACTGCTAGAACAGAGGGGAGCAGACAGATGTGGCATTGCACATCACAGGAGAAGCACTGAGTGAAGAAACACTCATGTTTTGATTGTTGTAAGTACATACTTACAGATTATCAAAAGGGTAAATTCTAGGTTTTGGCACTTAGTTCTGTATGTATCTGTTAAAATTATCTAGATGAGGCTGGTATCTACAGCAGAAAATATAGGTTTTGTTCTGCATTTCCACACTGTAAAGATGAGACATTGTTTAAAGGTGTGCAGCTACCTTTTGGCTCTCACAGATTCTTCTGGATTCCCCATTAGGATGCTTGCTGACTTGCTGCATATAATTTCAATGTGGTAAGAACAGTATTTCCCATACTTCAAATGAGAAATTCAGTGAATCAGACTGGAAATGTTTCATGCTGCTGATGGATTCCAGGGGCAGCTTCTCTGTAATTTTTTTTTAATTTACCATAGCAGAATCTAGATTGATTTAAAGTTTTCAGGCAAACACAGAGGAGAGCGCTAATAAAATCTCACCTCTTTTTCAAGTCATATCATCAAGAATCATATTGCCAAATCATGCATTATATGGGGGAAAAAGGTGTATCTTCAGCTAGCTGCTTCTCTCAGCAGTACACACTGGTGTAAAACCCTGGAAATGTAGTTACACCCTCATGACTACAAATGAGGGCATCCCAGTCTCATCCACTTAGAGGATTAGTCATTAAAACTGCTCCTGGTTTAGACAAGTGATGTGTCTTCTCCCTGTGACTTCTCCCTCCTCCCTACAATTAGTCTTCCCCCAAATCACTGCATTTATTGGAGATGTGAGCTTAATTCAGCATCCAGAACAGATTCTTTTGTTTCCATTGGCTTACAGGAAAAGTCTTCTACCTTTGGCAGTCTGCTCTCCTGTTCTAAATTTAATCTCTGCTAAGAAAAGTATGGCACCTAAAAGCACCCAGGAATAGTGCAGGACTGTGTTAGCACCACATCCTTGGTCACTTGGCTTGAAGATTGCCAAATAAATAACCTCTGAAACCACAAAAAAACACACTATCATGCTGTTTTGAAGGTTACTCAATCTGCATGTTTCTGAGGTGACTCCTTTGACCTCTGGTAGACAGTTTGCTCCAGCGTCCCTATAAAAGACTGTAGGTTTTGGCTATATATAACAAGGGACAACAATGATGAAGTTAAAAAAAAACAAAAGGTGCCAAGTCTCTTAACTTTCAGTTCCCTTACTCCCACCCTCTCATGAAAGAGCAATTGAATGGCAGCAGAAAACTGAAATAGCTGTCTGTACCAAAACTGGGCTGACTCCCAGCCACCTTCATCTCGTTCAGGGGTGTTCATGAGAAGTGCCAGACAAAGGTTATTTAGATCCAGCCGCTATCTACCATGCAAGGAAAGCAGAGGTGCTAACATTGTTGCTTTCCCTGTAGCATGCCTTGCCTAATGCTTGGCTTTGTCTTGGGTTTTCTGCTGCTGGGCATGAGCATGAGTTCCCACTGAACTCTTGGCCTTTCTAACGAGACTGTCAAAGACAGCAGTAATCATTGTCTTCTTCATTCACCTGTCTTCAGCCTAAGGGCGATGCCAACTTGTTTCTCACAGTGACACAGAGAAGAGAGGTGGCTGCCAGGGCAGAGCTCCTGGCTGTGCTCACACAGGGGCTCCCCACGGACCTGCCAGTGAATGCGCTGCTTCTGCAGGGCAAGAACTTGCAGACTCTCCCTTTTTAGCACTCTCAGCTTGTCATGGACTTCAGTGATGAGGGATTTATATGCCATCCAATGTAAAATCTTTGACAGCTGAAAATTAAACAATCTAGACAGAAGACAGCTTAAACAATTCTTTAAGATGTGGACCTAGGTGATCTGGTAAAAATGCAGATCACCATTATGTACAGCAGGGTAGAACTCTACTTGTAAAAATAACCCCTAATAACAGTTCCACCAGATGTGGCAGATAACAACGTACAATGGCTGCCAGAGTCAGAAAATACTTGTGAAAGTATTTGCTTCACATTTGGAATGCCTGAGACTTCATGCAGACAGTGATGAAGCATCCAGAAAGCAAGTCTAATTTGTTCTCTCTCATCTGACAGCCCTTATAGCTGTCTAATCTCCTCTGACTGATCCTGTGCCATCACCAGGCATGTCTGTGGAGCACGCTGCCCTGACCTCTCAGTGTGAACAGGCTCTAGGTGCAGGGCTGGGATGTCTGCTCCAAGGGAGGGGACAGCATACAAGCAGGGAGTCAGCCATCAAAGAAACTGTAACTCCACTAACTCCCACAAGCAATTGCAAAAACAAACAGTTGCAATCTCTAGAGCTGCATTGAAAGCTAATCTCTGAAAGGAAAACAAAAGACTCCTCCACACTCTGTGGAAACCCACAAGAAATACTGGCAAAGTTATCAGCCCTCAGAAGAAGGTGTTAGTATGCCTAGACCATCTACTGTATTGTGTCCTCCTGCTTTAAACAATACAGTGGATGAAAGATTGTGAAGTAGAAAACTGAACTAGCACAACATCTGTTGTGGCTGCCTGATGGAAGAGAAACCAAACGACCAAGACTACTTCCAAACCACAAAGAAGACTTCCACTTGCATTACATTCAGCAGTTGTACATGTCTGCAGCTTACCTATGGGGCTGAGGAGGCAGTAAACTGATAGACTAGTAGAAGGGATGAAACAGGGCTGAGAGGATAAAAAAAAAGACACCTCCCCAAATGTCCTGCTCCCAGCTTTTGTACTGTTCCATGTTAGAAAAATGTACCACACCAAGTGGAAAGGCTGTGCCCACCAGCACATGCCCAGGAGGTAGAACCTGGGGACACAGTAAATAGGTTTTATTGCAATGCTAACTAATTAAAGCACTTCCACTGACTACTTCTCCTCCAACAACCCCCCAAAAGTATCTGTGGGATCATTCTGATGTTTTAGTTCATCATTGTTCACAGTAGTTCAAGTAAGATTATTTTGGGACAGACATGCTGGTATATGAATCTGAAAGACTTCTCCAGGATTGTGGTTTTTTATTTTTTTTTAGCAGATATTTGTAGGCTTGTGCCTAAAGCAAACAGGAAACTGCATGAGATAAAATGAGACCTTCCAGGCAAAAGGGCCCTCCGCAGAGGAATTTTAGGATTTTAAAAAAAGAGATAAACAAGCAATTAGTACATAGTAAGAAAATTGCTTGCAAAATCCTTCTACTCAGCAAATTAATTGCTTCTAAGAAGCACCTCTGCTGTTCAGAACGAAAGACAAAGTTTTCCTTTTTCAGAAAAAATGGAAACTCTCCTATCTAGTCAGCAATGCACTGAAGGGCACCACTCAAAGATGATTTTATTTTCTTTTAAAATGTTTTAGCAATGGAATATTCAAGCAACACTGAGGTAAACTCCAACACAGCAGCAATGGGGAAGGTGCATAAAGCAAAAACCCTGAGGCACACTCAGATCAGCTTTTGCTGGACTTCATTTGAAGTTCCTGGTGATACTTGCTGGCTTCTCCTCATTTTTCTACAGAGCTCAGAGCAGCGGCCATACCAAAGTCAGGCTAGCTAAATGAGGGACAAATGCAGGACAGAGGGGCCATTTCACTGCTGTAGGAAAAGACCATGCTTCCAGCTCCTTCTCTGTATAATTTTATAGCCTGGAGATTGATCACAGCTGTGCCTTAAATAATAAGGAGCTAAACCAATCACCACTGCAAGCTTTCTATCTGCTGGGCTCTAACTGCTCTGTAAACTACGAGGGGAGAAAAAGAGCAGAGATTTCTCTATCCCTGGTATCTTCTAGGAGAGGCAAGCAACGAGGTATGAGCCCACTTATTTGCCCTCCAAAATAATGAGCATTCAGTTTCCTTAGGCATCCAGTGACACCACAAGCATTTTACTGTTGTTGGTGTTCTTGCTGTTGTACTGCCGCCCAAACCCTGATATTCTAATTGTGCTCATTATGTATGAGCATGAGAATACATAGCTATGAACAGACTGACCTACTGCACATTGGTTGATTTCACAGTAGTTTCAGCACTTATTTTTCTGAAAACAAGCACTCACTCATTATATTTTTTGTTGTCAGTCCTCTTGTTTTTAATTGCATTTATTAGAGAAGGCTTATTCAAGTTTCACCAACTTGAACTCCTTTAAGAATGCAGCATCAGTGACTAAGCTACAGGCACAGAGCAAGTAACATGGTCTGTGCAGGACAGTTTTCACTCCCTGCTACTTTAATCCACTTTTTGTGGAACTCATGTGCAAAGCTGTCTGAGCACTTTGCAAAGCCTGCAGTGTTGGGATGCCATATGAGTCTCTTGGTGAGTTCCATGCTCCACTGCACAAGATATAATTGTGGTTACAATCCAGCCACCCTTCCCTCTTATTGACACGGCTTTCATGTGAACTTTGCTCTCCTCCCACATGACCCATGGCTGGAGAAGCTTGCATCAGTACCTATCAGTTTCAGTGAACCACAGGGTTTTATAAAACCCAAACTGTGTTGCCTGGGGAAGGGAATGAATGAGAATGGGGAGAAGCAGTATTGCTGGACTCCTCTTACCCTCCCCAAACATTAGAGTCTTGCTCCAGTAAATTATAAACAGTGTTATTCTCTCAGATGGTACTGGAGCTTGCATTTTCTCTGTGGGCCAGGGGAGCTCCCTTGAGATTAAAACTGCAACTGTTGAAATCCACCTTTTTGATGTTCACTGGCTTTGATGTGTTCTATGTTTGTGCAATTATGGCAGCATGTTTACTGCAGTTATGGCTTTATGTTTCGTTCATAAAAGAAACAAACAAAAAACCAACAAAAAACACACCTGTAACTGACCTACAGCCTGGATGTTCTTCATCTCTCCCTTTTTCTGCACAACAGACTAATTCCCATATTCATAAGGGTTACTTTTTTCAGGGTTGATGGGAGAGGACTGAATGCAGAGATCTCCCAAGGTTCAGCTGTGGCTGTAAAACCCTGCTCCTAGCTGTGAAGTCTGTGCTTGAACGTTACTGCAATGCAAGCTTTTTTGAGAGGAAAATTCAGATATTCACAGTAGATGGTGCAGTGCATAGGCAAGAGCAAACTCATCAATAAGTAAGGAAATGAGTTGGTTTGCTAATTGCAGTAGACATTGTCAGGAGGCTTTAAAATAAGTAGTGAGATGACAATATACAGGGGTCACCATATGAGCACTGTCCATGAGCAGAGAGAAAGGGAGAGGCAGAGGTAGCAGTGCCTGCAAGAGCATTGCATATCACTGCAACAGACACATGTAAAAGTTTATGGATGCAACTCAATCTTTT
The DNA here is from genome assembly GCA_037834095.1 of Argya squamiceps. Taxonomy (NCBI): domain Eukaryota; kingdom Metazoa; phylum Chordata; class Aves; order Passeriformes; family Leiothrichidae; genus Argya; species Argya squamiceps. The sequence goes on from JBBMKD010000115.1 coordinate 23,463,402, forward strand.
CCAGAGAAATGTTGCATTGAGATCTGTCAGCCAGGTAGAAAGAGACAACTCCAAGAGTTGCTTTATGGCAGAAGAGAGCCATATGTAACTTGCCACCTCACCATCTTTATCCCTCTCAATGTATCCAGGGATGGTCAATGGTCTGTACACATCTCACCCATAGGAACACCTATTGGGTCAGACTCAGCTATACTCAGTGTTATACTGTGGGAAATTCAGAAAGCTAGCTTATGTTGTCATCACACTTTCAGTACATATACTCATCTCACAACTTAATGCATTTTTCACCATTTGTATTATTATGTATCATTATGCTTTCACAGAGAGTGTATTGATAATGAGGAATCAAAGAAGAACCCACATCTCTGGTGCTGATGAAATGACATGATTTTGTACCTGGCCATGAGAGCTATTGAATGCTATCAGATCTTTTCACTCTGGCTGTGAGGGTTCACTGGGCATGCCTAGGCTTACAGTGTATTCTACGGTATTGTTCTACCTGTGAGTCTGTAATTGAAGTAGTTCTTATTGAACACGGCTGGATTTCAAGTGCTGCATTGTCTCTGTAGTTCTGTTACTTAGTGTGGAATTGTCTATTACCCAGAATCTAAGCCCAGCCACTACCAGCCCCTTCGATATCTGAGGACCAGCTGAAATACAAGAGCGTTTACCTTCCTGTTAAATTTCCTAACTCTTCATGTGTCAGGAAAATTTGCCCTCTTAATCCGAGAACATCACAGAGGTACCTTTATCAGCTCTTGAGTGCTCTGAATGCTAAGCAAGTCCTGGAGCCAGAAGACACTGCCACAAAGAGGGCAGCTGTGGTCACAGCAATAAGGATTCTCCTGGAAAACCCTCATACCAAGGCCACAAACTGCAATACGCATACAACACCCTTTAATCAAAAAGGATGAAAATACTCTAACACAACTCCTCCATCTAAATTAAAGAACAATTAATACATAAACTGAGCTACTGAATCATTAAATATTTCCAGATATTTCTCTTACTGATACCTCTCATGTTGGTTCATCAAGTTTCCAAACCTACTGCTAGCCTAACAACTCCTTTCAGAGGTCTTTAAAAAGCTGGCAATGTGCTTGGTGTTTCCAAGAACTTCGTGTTTTATTTTTCTGAGGCATGAGAAATAGAGGTGTTTAAACACCAAAAATTACACTACCCACCTTCCAAGTATGTGGACTTTTCTTGGTTTTTTTGAAAGTGGTCAGTCTGCGTCACAGAAGTGGAGGATATAATTTCAAGATGTGGTAACAATCATCTCCTCCTATGACAGATTTCAGCACACACACACAAGTCCACTAGAATACACTGCTGCAAAATGCTGCTTGCATACCTGCAGATATTTAGGCAATTCTGTCAGGGTACTAGAGCTGTGCACTGTACTGACACTACTTTCTATTAAAAAAATCCAACTTAACTCTTTACAACAATATCAGAAGCTTTCTGCTTGGGATGGCATTTTTATTTATTGTGCTTTCTGCTTTCTTACATGCATCTGAGGAGATGCTCAGTGAAACTGCTGCATCCATTGGACATTTATCTCTTCTGTTCGAAAGCAATTGCAGCAAAAAAAGGCAGTGAAGTTATATTTCAAATGAAAAGGATGTCAAGCTTCTGTAACACAGCCTCCAGCAAGTATAAAATTTTCTTTGTTATTTTGGGGGAAATCTGCACTCAACAGTGCAACATGCCCATAAGAGACACTTTGCAAGATTCCCTGTACTGTAGGAGTCAAGGGTAATTCTTGAAAGCTTGTGGATGCAGGAGACTGCTCTGCAAACTTCGGGGAGAAAGGTGAATTGTTTCAAAGTAAAGTACATAAAGTACAAAGCTTATGAATACTTCGTGATCAAGACCAGGTTTGAAATCTGGTTCATGTCCCTGCTAAGATTTCAACAGTATTTGTGGAGAAATCCTTGTGTTTATACAGACAAGTGCAGAACTTCTGCTTCTGCCAGCTCTCTCAACTGATTTTAAATTCAGGAGATTTTGGAATTTGAGGCACTGTTGTATGCACTGTATCCTAGAAAATTGCTACATCTGTGGCTGTACATGCAATTTACATGCAATTTCCTTTGGATCAAACCTTAACTGGCCCTTATTTCTGTACAATCTACTTTTTTCAATTACTGATGATCAATGAGATGCTGGACTTAGGAACTGGAAGTACAAGACAACTACTAAAATAAAATAAAAAAAATTAAAAATAAAATAAATAAATGAAATGAAATAAAATAAAATGTAAAAAAGTATCTTTTTGGTGTTGAGTTTCCCAGAGCACTGAGGAGAGGTTATATCCTTGGAAAGTCATGTATCCTCTGCACCTTTAACCAGAGGATGGTGCCTCAGCCCTGGTTGATTTCTGTGAGCTCCTTTGGATGAAGAGGGAGCTACCCAAGGAAAGAAACCCAACCCTTAGACTCACAAAATCTCAGCAGGAATAATAAATTGACCTGTGCCTGGCCAGTGGTCAAAGACAGCAGGCTCTTTTGCATACTGGTGCCTCTCTTTCTTGGATCAGCATAGTCAGGGAAGTTGGGAAGCAAATGGCTGCCAACCCAGCAGGCAAAGTACTCAATACTCCTCCTGCTGAGGTACTTCTCTCCTTCAGTCAGAGAGATAAATCAATCAGAAGACTAAATGGTGAACTGGCAGGGTAAAAATGTAACAGATGGGCCTGTCATTTCACAACCTGGTTCCAATAATCCAGGAAAACAAATACTTACTCTTCCTTCTAAGAGTAAATCTCTATACACTGGATATTTATGCCTACGATAGTGGTTTGCAGAAAGGTGGCTACACTTTGCTTTCTGGAAATAGGCCTGGAATTGCTTTTCTATGCCACGTCTCAAGCTAGGACAGTCTGGCAGTCCAATTTAGCTCAGAGGCACGTGAGATGGGGCCACTGGTGCTCCAGGACAGGGTGGTCTCTACTGTGAAGGCCCCAGAACATCCTTTGCTCAGTCTCCCGTGAATTATCCTGGCAGTTAGGCTGGCTGCCAAAGGTGCTGCTCCTGCCTGCCAGCTGAATAGGGACAAAACCAGGCAGAGAAAGTTATTAATAAAGAGAGTGGAGAGATGGGAACAGAGGAAAAGGAGAGGCAGGAGGGAGAAGAAGAAAAAAAAAAATAAAGAAAAGGAAAACCTCATGGGAAATAGCATCAACCAGTACTGTGCTCTCTGGAATGTGCTTAAAAGCTCCTATTTCTGGAGCACATAAGGCTTTATCCACATCTCTCAGCCTACTTGCTGTGGCAAGGCCAGTGTACCCGAAAGGCTTCTGCTTTATAAAAGGACTACACATGGTGAGTGCAGTACTCAGGTATTTGATGGGTGAATTGGCTGAAAGTTCATCTAAAGAATGCTACATTACTTATTTCAAGCTAAGTACTCTGCTTGGTTTGTTTACTTAAATTGATCCCTCCTCCCCATAGAGTGAACCAAGCCAAGCTTTTCTGCTGGAAAGACAGAAACCCACACAACTCGTTTTGTGCAGAACTCTGGCTAAATAGGCAAGGATCAGATGCAGATCACCCTCAAAAAAGGACCATTTTCAGTCCTCATGGTCTACATTACAGTCTATTAACCAATATACATTCACTTTACCTTTTTTTTTGAGTGTGTGTGAAAACAATAGGAAAGAAGTTATGCTACAACAAACATACTCTGATACCACTCTCTCCTTGTTGAAGAAGGGTAAATACAGATGCAACTCGAAGGCCAAGTGTGTTCACAAGGCTGAGTATTGGGCAGGAACCAGGCTGCAAGTGATGATCCCTGGGCACCCAGCACCCTGACACTTATGTCCCACAACATGGCATCTGCCCAGTTTTCAATTTTAGTCTGTTTAAATGAAGAAAGTGGCAGCCATTCTACAAAAACACAATAGTTTTACACAGTATTTTTTTACTCTCTATATAGTGAGCTTTTGTTTAGAAAATTCATCTCTGAATTACTCCTCGTACTTCTCTAGAAAAGTAAAAAATGACCATCTTAAAGCAGCTTAAAACAAAGGAAGATGAGAATTATCAATGCCATATGTCAGAAAAGTTCTTTCTGAGGTTATATCAATACCAGAAGATGTAAAACAGCTCCCTCAAAACTGCTTTGAGAAGAACAATGAAGGTACTGAATACAGGGGAGCTTGGCAGCTTTTCCTCCTCTTAACAGCTAAATTCCCTCCCTTTTCTTCAGGAGATGACTTCTCTCATGAAGGAAGATATTTCAAAAATCTTAACTGTTCCCTCATATCTATGGTTATATTAACAAACTTGTAATCAGATACCAAATACTTTATTAAAACAGAAAGACTCAGGCAGCTAGCTCTTGCTCAAACACAAAAAAATGCAACAAAATTACTCTCTCACTCCTCTCAAACATGTCTCAACCTTTTTTCTTTACAGTAACCTCATAGGCTTTTAACACCAACATCAAGGAATTAATTACTTCAACCTCTACAACACACTCTCCTAACAGCAGCACATGGCACCCCCATGGCAGATATGTCTGGGGTGGTTTTACAGGCCAAGTTCTCACTTTCCCAGTTGCAAAACTTTAGATCACCCTATCCATAAACTTCAAAACACTCATCCCTGTTCAAATTCCTCCTGCCTGCTGGTGGGTTTGGAAGTCACGGATTTTCACTTACAGCAGTTCCCTTTGCTCCAGTAAGTCACTAAACAGCACAGAGTGACAGACAACACCAGAGCATGGAAATTAAATACCTCAGATTTACAAATGATGCCACAGCTTCAGAAGTCTCGTGACCTTCCATACAAGCTCTGAGCTCTTGCTGTTCTCTAGGCATTGATGGGAAAGGTTATGTGTCTAGCAGTGGACCTGTCATGTCACACAAGGAGCGCACTTGGACATAAAATCAGCACTTCTCCATATGGATCCAGGAATATGAACTTCAGAGACATTTTCTTACACTGAGGAAAGTAGAAGTGTGAAACAAAGTTTTCCCAAATGAGAGCTACAGAAAGGATGGGGATCTTCTGCTGTTGTTGCTGCTTCCAGCTTTAAAGAAGGGTACCAAATGTGGAAGTCTGTGAGAGAAACTTACAGTGGACTGGCTGGGGAAAAAAAAGGGGGAAGAAAAAAACCCTAAAAAGATCTTTGAAAGAAAAAAATGAAAATAAAAGTAGTCCATCAGTGGGCTCAGTGACAGCATCCAATGAGTATGAAACATGAAAATAGGAAGCTTTTCTGCTCCCACCAGAGGAACTCAAAATAATATTTTCCTTTCACATTCAGATCCAATACATTTATTTAAAAAATTGCAGAAACTAAGCCTTTTTGAGGAATATTCTTTTCATGCTGAGGGTAGAAGGATTGGAAGCATGGCTGCTATCTGAAAGCTGTCAATCACTGCTGACCACTTCCCACTGCACTGACTGGCTGCTGTACCTCAGATGTCTCAGCAAGTTTTGCCATCAGCAATAACTCTGTGATTTAATGTTGAGAGCCATAGTTTCATTGAAACTATAAAGGCAAAAATAATTTTATATTGAAAATTGTTATTCTTCTGTTTTCATGAATTATCCCAGAAAAAAACAAACCCAGAATACTTAATTACACTGCTCATGTGCAATGAAGCAATGCAGAAGGAGCACCACTGCTTCTCTTGCACAAAACAGTCTGTTGTTGTCAGTGCTTGCCACTGGTGGAAACAAACAATAGCTCACTGCCTCATTGAATACAGTTTTACAATGAGACAAGTTAACAGCTGGCATTTTTGTTCACATAATTTCTGAAGCTGAGGTCTAGGTGTAAATTTGACTGAGCACTTCAGGGGTGTTTGCTGAAACAGTGGAAAGACAAATGGTATCACAAAGGTGAAAACAGAAGCCAGTGGCTGGACATGGACCTTACCCTGTACTTTGAGACTGCAAATGCTTTAAGTGTTGCCAAGGATGTATTAGTTTTAGCTGAGGGGGCAAGAAATATAATCTGGAAAGTCAGTGAACAAAATAAGCAAAACAATTACAAGCAAATCCTTCATATGACTATGCGCTTTCTAGAGGACAAAAATGTTATGTGGTGAGCAGCCATTCTGTAAAAGCACTACTGTTGTCTCTACTAAAGAAAGGATGGATTTTCATCTTCTCTTCCAAAAAATTAAAAATCCTCAAATTTTGAGAGAGCAGTAGGACTTGGTCATGTTCTGGCATTTTACATTTTACATTTTTCTGACCTTGTTGTACATGCTGATTTTCCAAACTTCTTCTTGGTAACAATTTCTGCCCTGGGTATTCAGCAAAGTTTACCAAGGCCTGTGTTTTAGAGCCAAGTCCCACAAAACATGCCCATCTGCATTTTGGAGAAGCCCAGGCTGATGAGTACTCACTCATGGAAGTAGTACTCCTAAGCAGAGTCTGATCTCAGAGCAAGGTAGGTTACCAATTAATTCTGATTTGGTGTGGATTTTCAGTAAGTGAATATCACTCCTTAGTCAACAAATCCAAGTGAAAATCTTGGATTCTATTTTCAAGATCAAGGTGTGATTTCCAAATCCTATTATTCAATATAAAGGAAAACAAAAATCAATTCTCAAGGCCTGTTGAGAAATATACCTACTTTTGCCATTGCAATTAATTTTTAGAAGCTTCTTGGTAAAAGGACAAAACATCTGCAAGCAAAATGAATTAATTTTTTGTCCATAATTTTTTTTAATCAAAAGGTGAAATGCAAGATCTACTTAAGGTTTACCCCTTTCAGGCCATTCCTAGAAAAATGAAGAGTGCTTTCAGCTGCCCTTTAAATTTATTTTTCCCCTGAAAAGGTAATAAATTATACTGAAGTCAGGGAAAAGACTTTTATTAAACAAGGCCTCATTTTCATCATACTTAAAGGAATGTATTTACTTGAGACATTTCTCCCTCTCAAGAATAAAATAAAATAAAACCACATTCCTGTCTTGGGAAATGATGGAAGGTCCTCAAAGTGCATTTTCAAAGGATCCTGAATGAAAATAAATAATTCTTATTCTTAACTGAAGGAGGAAAGAAGGAGAAAACTTCTAAACAGATTCCCCAGAGTGAGGCATTGAATGCTGCAGGGATACCTGGAATACTTTAGAGAAAAGACAGTCACTAGGGGTGTATCAGCTTTAACTGTGGATACAATAGAATTAACTGAAAGAGTTGGTGAAGAAATTAAGCAAAACACTTAAAAGAAAGAGACTTTCTACACATCCAGCCATACTCTGGGTTCAGAGAGAGTTGCCTGGATACAAGGCACCAGTAACTTCTGCTTCATCAAGTGAAGCTTGCATGGGCTTGTTTTGGAAAAGAAAGCTACTTATGAAGTTTATCACACAAACAAACTGACCACATTGTAAATTCCAGACTCTGTGCTTCCTTATTATTTTTTCTTTCAGCATCCTCACCAACCAACCAGTTAACAGGAAAAGATTTGGTTTGGGACTGCTAGAAAAAATTCAAGAAAATCCACTAGAGTTCATTTACAGGACTATAAACAATAAAAATGATCAGTGACTGAGATTTTGAGACAGAGCACACATAGTACTGCTTTTACTAGCAGCATAAAATATAACAGGCAATCAAGAAGCATCCTGCAAAGGGTGTTAAATTTAAAATACACTACAATCACTGCATAATTACATAAATACTGTACTTAGATCCTTAGCAAGTTTCTATGCCTCCATTATTTTAACTGGAAAAAGAAAACTTCACTGACTTCTAATAATTCTTTGTGAAAATTTGTCTTCCTGTTAGAAAACAGTGTTAGACCTATATAACATAGTGATCAAGTGTATTTATCAAGAAAATAGAATACAGACATTTACATTTACAAACTTAAAATATTATTACACTTGCTATGAATCATTGACTAAAAGTTAAAGTTCTTATTAAATCTGAATGATTTCAGACCAAACCTGAATTAAACTGTCTAACAAATATATGCAATAATATGAAGACTTTCATTCCCGTTCATCTACTGGCAAGCTAAAAGCACACTGTTACTTAGGTCAATATTAAATTGTCATTAAGATGCATGGGGATATAAAAAAAACAACAACAAACCCAAAAAGATAATACATAATACACAATAAGTGGCCGTGGCAAGGCCCAGACAACACTGACTCCCTAAGCTGCATTTTTTTTTCCTGCAAGGATGCTTTTGAGGAGCAATCAGAACCACTCCTAAGGCTGAGGGAGAAAGACGAGGGAGAAAGACGAGGGAGAAAGACGAGGGAGAAAGACGAGGGAGAAAGACGAGGGAGAAAGACGAGGGAGAAAGA
>JBBMKD010000115.1:23471788-23504384 GCA_037834095.1 Argya squamiceps
CGAGGGAGAAGTCCAAGTCATCCAAAATCCAGTGGGATAAATAAGGTGTGCTATAAGTAATAATTTTAATCAAGATTTCACTTTTTTGTGCAAATATTTGATGATATAACTTGAAAGTACTGCTGTCACACTGCATTTCTGAAGGCATGCATTACAAACCTTCGCTCTCCAAACAATGTAATAAGATTTTATCCATGAAACTTTATGAGTTCTCTATTTAGACTACAGTTATCAGCAACAATTTCTAAGTTAATACTTGACTGTAGGGTTAAATTCACTGTTTACGCACATTTAAAATATCCTTATCTAAAAACACTGGGACTGCACATAACTGGAACAACCTGTGTGTTAGAACAAAGTCATTGATGCTCAGACTTCTATTGCCTGTACCAATTACAGAGTTGATTGCCCTGTTTTTCTGCCAGGATTAAATCAATACACAAGTGACATTTCTGTGACATGGGGGTCAGGCATAGTTGGTGACACTGAACTGGCCCCCTGTGCAGACCACAAGGTAACGCAGTATTTATGGCTTCACACTGCACCACTCCAGAGAAGAAGCTGTGAAAAATGCTGTTCTCATCCAAACTTCAGCTTGATGTTACTGCCCAGCCCATCTCTCCATGGAAAATGTAATAATTACAAGGAAAAACACCAGACCAGAGGCTCCTCTTCTCCCCATGAGGCCACTGTTACCTGATGGCAACAGTGATCCCCAAGCTAAGCCAACATCCTCAATTTCTCATTTCAGGGAAAATGCTGCTGCAAAGCTCATGTCTCTTGACGGCAGCAGGACTCCTCAAGGAGGAGGTAAACAGGTGAAGTTGTCTTCTTACAGTCACTGGGCTCAGAGTTAAATCCTGGCTTCTCCAGAAGATCTTATAAGCTGCATTGTGCTAAGAGGGCTGATGCACCCTTTGGGCTGCAGGAATAATTTCCACAGGCAGGGAAGGCCTGTCAAAGTTTGAGTGGTACCATTACCAAGGGCTGTCTAGACATGATCATCTTCATCTCAGTCCAGGATCACAGCCTTGTTAACTGATGGAATACATTTGATATTGTTTAAGCCTTAAGGCCAGCAAAGATAAGCCATTCCAGTTAATTACATGATGCTGCACGAGGGATAGGGAAATAAAGACATGCCTCTGTCGAGACACCATGTGCTTTCAGTCAGGTTGTAGCACTATTTCATTAGTCTTTTTCTATTCTACTGATAATCAAGTGCTTTTTCTGCATGAGAAGAAAAAGGGAGTGAAGATGCAGACTGCATGTCAAAACACCCAGTCAGAAAGGTTGAAGTTATCAATAATGCACTTTATTTGTTTCAATGTTATAGCTAGACCACATGTGAACATCATGTGCATAAACAGTTTTTTGCTCTTTTTCAACCCCATTCGGTACTTAGATGTGAAAGAAAAGCTCAAAAGTACAAAAATAAGTCTCATGAAATTCACAATTGAAGCAGAGAGGGCAAGAAAAAAGCTGTTACTGAGCAGTTCTACCCTTCAGGATGTTTATACTGAATTTCCAGATATTTTTCTTACATTTATTTCTTTGTTATAGTAAGTGAAGGACTGCCTTCAAACAGAGTGAGACTCCTTTAAATCAGAAGTTATACAAACTCAAAGTTTATACTTTGAGAAGAAAAGAACCTTCATCTTTTTTATCTGTGCCAACATTCCCAATCTTACAGAGTAAACCACATTCCTGCAAACAAAGTGGATGATTCTACAGGCAGGAAAGTCCTAAGTGTCTTTTTACTTCCTAGGAATATAAAGGGTAAACAACTATGAATTCATTGTTTGGTCTCCGTACATCCTTGGGGCTAGCTGTGGTTCTTGGCTTAAAAGGCATGCCTAATTTTGGCAAAACAATATTGAGAACTCACCCAACATAGAAGACTAATCATCAGGATTAGTAAAACACAAATAAAAAGGGTTGTTGGTATTGTGCTTATTTGAAATTCAGTTATAAACCTTCAGTATCACAATCTCACAATCTAAATTCTAAATAGAGAGGAATGCCCAAAGATGCATATGGAAGCATATGGCAGAGGCATCCACACTGTAAAAACAAGTGGTGACAAATTAGAACGAATATTTAATCAGCTTTTAGGCAGGAGAAATAGAGGCTGACTTTCCAACAGTAACATTCTAAGCCAGTACTTCTCTACAAATACAGGTACGCACCTGAAAGTACCTGAAAGACCCTAGTTTTTCATGACTTATTCTAGGCCAAGGAAATCCAGACCAGAGCTAGTTTATCTAGGCCTGGGTTCTGAAATCCTTAATTTGGTGCTTTCACTACTTCTTGAAACAATAGTTAGATCTCGTCATCCATTTTTGGGCCAGACCTACAAATGGCCCAGACAAATGCTTTCAGAGTCTAACTAGGATCCCCAGCAGACAAACAGTTTAGCTTTGTCTCTAAATGTAACATGAGAAAAAGTGGAGAAAAGAAGAAAGTATGCCAAGTTTCAGCTGATGTATCTGCTCAGTTTCTGCCTGTTCCCTGATTGCTCATTTAAAGGGAACACATGGTGGTGGTGAAAGGCAAAGTGTCACCGAGTTGCAAGCCAAACCAGACATGATTTTATGGTTATGTGCAGTACACAGATCAGTCCTTCCTTAGTTCCAATGCAAAGGAAAGGCATAGTTTAGAGAAGGAGCTTTATGTTCCTTGTTACTTTTGAAAGATTTCAAAAGCAGCCTTGTTAAAAGAAAAAAAGGGCTCAGTTATGAAATCACTTCCTTCTGTTTAAACTATTTTACTCAAGGAAAAAAACAAGAGGGCATAAAAAAAAAAAAAAATCTGTTCTCTGCTTCTGACTTGTTCCTAGGATTCAGCATCCCACCCGCTCTGTGGGATGACGCAGTGTGCCAGATCCCGACCGCTCCAGTCAGTGCGTCAAGCGGCCAGAGCCCTCCCCACACAATCACCCCCTTGTCAAAGGCAGCTGGCATCCTCCCCGCACACGCTGACAGCATCACTGCCTGCAGGACTGCAGCCCTTTGGGCCAGCTTTTCTCCTCTTGGAGCAAGGCAGCAAGGCACAAGGAGGGCAGGCTGTGTTAAGCAGCTAACAAACAAGAAGCTCTTGTGTTATTCCCTCCCCCACTGTGTCCACCAAACAGTGAGAATGTAGACAGGGGCAAAGATGCTCTTCTCCTTGCAGCAGCAGTATGGCTTTGCCTGGGAGTACAGCCAGCAGGACAACTCCAGGACACCCGTTTATGGAAGTTTAAAAGTCAAATGAACAGTTCACTGCTGCCCAATTCACAATGGGGTTACTTATGGCTGAGCAGCATTTTAATAAAGATTCTAAGATGAGGAGTGGTTTGCCTCCCTATGCCAATGCTCACAGGTTTACCCAGAGCCTCAGTTCTGTTTTTCTTTCAATCCCAGGGCACCCTATCTCTCCTCCAAAATGAATTGTCTTCTCGTGGGTAAAGTAGGCTGACACAAACCAGCTCCCTTCCCCAGTCAACTGTGGGATAGGAGAGGAGGGAGACGGATCTTCAGCTCTGCTTTTTTTCCCCATCTTCACTTCCTGCAAAAGTTGGTTTCTGCCTCAAATCAATGTATTGAGTAATGTATTATTACCCTGATCTTCACCATTAAGAAAGGCAGGGGTTCTTTTCCTCCATGTTTTTGAGGCTCATTGATGTAGAAAAAGCCAGATAATAAGAGATAAACATTCAGCAAATTGCTCCATGCAGCCTAAGACACTCAGCTTTTCTGCCCTTCCCAAAGCTCCAGTAGATCAACTTACTACACTACTTTTTCAACAAGGCATTCAGGAAATATGGCCCTTGAAATTAAATCTTCTTCTTAAGAAAACTTTAAGCCAGACTTACAAGTAGACTGCCAACAGTGATAGAGCATCAGCACACCTGCCTGATCAACATGTTGACCAGTGTTTGCTTGAGAGACATCTACTGATATCTGAGATATGTGTTGCCCAGAAGTGCTTTGAAGTGATGCTTAAGTTTTCTTCTTTAGAACTACAAAACAATCCTCCCCTGAAGTGCAAATTCAGCAATATGGGACAGTACTCCCTAGCTGATGGCAACTAACGAACATCTCTCATGGTGCACCTAGCAGTCTGGTAACACCTTGATATACAAATATTTAACTCCACAAAAATCTCTGTGGTTACCCCAAAACCTACTTCTTGACTTCAGTCTATTTATTTATTTACTAAATTAAAGGAATTTACACAACAAACCCACAGTTGCTTCCCAACCATCTTTATCTTGCAACTGTGCCTCACAGGTGGTAAGCAGGTGAAAGCAATGCTGCTTCTTTACACTACAGGCCTATGGTTGACATCCTCTAGCTGTCCTCTAGAAACTTGGTTTGGTTTGGTTGGTTGACTGAACTACTACAAAACTACATTGTTTAGGAAAAAAACCCTAACTGAACCAAAACCCAACCGTTTGCAAAATAATACGAAGGTGGGAGCTGCAAAAATGATGAAGAGTGTCACAACCTATAAGTGCCTTTGTTTCCTTTAAACAGATTTAATAAAATAGTAAGTTATTGTTTTCTGTAAACGGTATTTTTTGCAGATTAGAAGAGATGTTTAAGTACAGTGTGTAAAAAACACTGAATGATGTGCAGCAGTAATAAGAGATAAGATCCTGTTTGAATTTTGAAGAAAGCTCTGCCACTTGCACCGTCCTGAAAAATCTCACATTAATGAGGAATCAGAGGTATTACTGAACTACATATGCAGCTAAACTGAACTCACCTTCAGTTTAGCTAATGCCCCTTAACCCCTGGAGCTGTTTCACTCTTTCTGGAACAATGTTTTCTGGAACAATGAATTGAAAAAATATACTTATTAGGGAAAAGAAGGGTCATTTTAAGTTCCTTGTACACCACTACTCTTGTGGCCACAATGGATGGCCTGTACATTTTCCCTCTGACCTCTTCTCACAGGAGAAGGAAGGACAGTGTGGTCACCTCCTATCCTTCCTGGTGCATACACATACCTCTACTACCATACAGGCTTGGGATTAGCTGACATTTATTCAACGACTGTTTGTTGCTACAACTCCATATTGCATTGGTAGAAGTGCCAACTTGTTTCCACCCACTTTTTTTTTTTGGTTGTTGTTTTTGGGGTCTTTTGGCTTTTTTTTTAAAGTCTGATATAGTCTTTCACCTCGTAGGAAATACTACACTGCTCTATGAACAATAATGTCTTCAGGAAGGAAAATAGAGAACTGTTTCCTAAAAGAGGACTACAAAACCTGAATTTTATTTGTATTCTTAACCTAATCTTGCCTTCTGCCACAAAAATCATGGAGATGGGGACAGATTTTTGAACTACCGGGAAGCCAGGAGAGGTTTTACTAACTGCTACAGTCTCCTTAGCAAAACTTGTAGAAGTTCTTTCCCTGAAGAGAAGAGCAGGACATGGAGGAATACATCTTATCAATGGCTTAACAGGTTAGTTAACTGTGCAATTCACATTCTGGTTTAAAAGCAAATCACTAGGTCAGAGTACAACATGTAAATTGTTAAACTAACAAGTGAGTTGACACAGTGACTCACACCAAATCTCTGCAGCCATTCTGCCACATTTGTGATAAAAAACACAAATTGCAGCATAAACCTGTGGGAACCATAATGTCAAGGAGAGAAATGAGGCTAAATTTTGGGCTTTGCATTTGTTAATTGCATTAACAATTGCATTTATGGACTATTGGGGAAGCATCTGATGCAACAGGGTACTGGGATACCTAAAGACCCAAGTAATTGTACTGGAAGACCTGATGGATGAGAACACATATGGGGACAAGGAGAAAACCTGCATCATTCTCGCTGCCTTCAGCTCACTATCATCTTCAGCAACAAAAAACAAAACAAACAGCAAAGAAGGTCACCAGGGAATGGTACTCAGCATTTAGGCTGTGCCTCTGCATAATGAAACTGAGAGCCCCAGACAAAAACCCAAGTAAAACTATTCACAAAACGACAAGAACCTCCTGAATCCAAAGTGTGTTATGTTGTTTTCCTCATGCCAAGTTCTGAAGCTTAGGTACCTCCTCAGCAATGTGCTGAAGTACACTGCTATCTCACATGCTACTTTCCTGTATTAGCAAATGGTCAGATACTGACGTACCAAACACTGTTGGTACTGAGTATATACAGTCCTGCTTAACACAGTCTTTTTTTGAATAGCCTGTAGCCCCTCACTGTTCACCATATACTGGAATATTGCATGAATATACACAACACGTTTCAGGTGGCAAAAAGGAGACAACAGGTCCTTCGGTGGAGTACTGAACCTTCCCTGTACTATTTTAGGTTTGAAGCCATTTGGCTTCTTCAAAGGCAAAAGGGCAAACACTGTGTATAATAGGTTGCTACAAAAGATTTTAAACATGTGTTACTTCAAAAAACCACCATATTACATCTGGATTTTCACCAGTTTCACGTTATATGGCTGAGTATATTACATCATCTTCCATAAATAAGCTGGATAGTCCCAGTGGTCATAGTAGTGAACTCTGGGTGTTCTTACTGTCTGCACCTCTTCTAGTGTCTTCCATATTCTGTGGACCCCCAGGAGCTGACCACGCATTACTGAAATCTGATAAGAAACAGAGCAGGGAGAAGAGGGTGGGCAAAGTAAGCACTTACCAAGCACAATGACCACAGTCTTGAGGAGGCTCATCATGGTGTCCCGATTCCTGCGGGGTCCAGAACTGTGTCTGGACATTCTCATAGTCCTTTGGCGAACGTACCCAAAGATGTGAGCATATAGTACCACCATGACCACAAAAGTCACCAGGTTGAAAATAGCCCAGAAGACCAGGTAGGAGTCACTATAGAGCGGTGCCATGTTGGAGCAGTGAGTGATGTCACAAATACAGTTCCATCCGACACTTGGAATGGCACCCATGACGATGGCCATAGTCCAGATAACGACAATCACAACGACCACCCGGCGGTTGCTCATCCGAGTGTGCAGCTGCATTCGGAAAACTGTAATGTGACGCTCTATGGCAATGGCCAACAAATTGGCCACAGAGGCTGTCAGACTGGTGTCAATGAGGCCCTGACGGAGAAGCCAGGTGCTCACAGTCAGTCTTCTAGTGTTGGGTCCTGTGTTGAACATTAAGTAAAAGTAGGCCAGCCCTGCAAAAAAGTCCGCAGCAGCTAAGTTGGCCATTAAGTAATAAATAGGAAAGTGGAATCTGCGATTGACATAAATAGCCACCATAACCAAGAGATTGGCCAACATTATGAAGATGCAGACGGTAATCCCCAGTCCCATTACAAGCTTGCTGACAGTGTTCCATTCAGTGGCTAGGTATTTTCCACTTCGGTTATAAAAGAAGGCAATGGTTTCATTGTAGTAGCATTGTGGTTCGCTCATGGCCGTGGACTGAAAGAAGAGGGGAAAAAAAAAGGGAGAGAAAAAAACCAGAATGACATCGGAACTGAAAACGTGTGATTGCCTTCATGGATGAGACATACACAAAGAGTGGGGAGGGGACAGGAAAGGAACACGCTTCAGAACAAATTTATTTTTCAGACCAAATGGCATTCCACAACTCACGAACAATTACTCTGAGGAATCTAGTAACAGCAACCAGATTAGAAACAACCAGAAACAGTTTCATCTGCTCTGGGAGCCAGCATGATTTTTGATGTAGTTGTAAATTGCATAGAAAATGAACTTCTGGCCAAGCAGACCTGCTGAGAGATTCAGTTAAAAGGAAAGGTATGCAATTAATAATTAAGAAAAATTAACTCTGCTAGATACCTTATTTATGTTATCAGTGCACAAAACTGTTGTTTTGCAAAATGTGCATTACATTTCTGAGCAAGTTTTAACTCATTCCATTTTCCATCATGGGTATTCCTTCCTGTTCTGTCTTAAAATGTGGGAAGAACACCCTAAATAAAGATTGTCAGTATGCTCTGAGACCATGAATTACCAGGGATGATGTATGTCCATAATAAGTGCTTTTATGACCAATAAAGGAAGCATGACATAGCATTTCTATGAGCACCAGCCACATTTCTAGAAATGGTTTGAAATACACAATGCTTTTAAATATAACTCACCAGAACTGACTTATTCCAATATGAAATTGGAGTGAGCCAAGAAATAAGAAAAGTAATATTTGGCTTAATTAGTGTTAAAAGCATCCAACCTTATTTCCTGCATTAATTGCTGTCATGGCTATGTCAGAGACACATGACTAATTTTCTTTGCAGGGTACTCCTGAGAAGAGCTAGAGAGGCAACAAACAAGCCCGTATTCCACCAGAATGTGGAAGTTTCAGATAAAACTGTTGGCTTATAAGAAAAAGAGTTTCCTTTCTCAGTTCCATTCAATTACTCAAGGAGCAATTCCCAAAAGGCAAATCTCAAGAAAAGAAACCCCTCTGAATAATATCTTGGTTCCTCGTTTAGCATGGGTAAACAACAAAGACATAAAAATAACAATTAAAAAAAAAAATCAAACCAAGAAACACATAACAAAAAAGTCTCTTTCTATAAGACCTGCCTTTGCCTCTCTGCTTTTATCACTCTGGAACTCTATGAACTAAACTCACATTTTTACAAAAACAGGACCAGTTTTAGCAATGCAGGTAAGAAGTGCAATCAAGGAACAGATCAACAACACTAAAAGACAGTAATTTCTTCCCATTTAAACATACAAAGTAAACCATATGTTTTGCACAGCTACAGTTACTCTGCAGGAAGTGCTACAGCTAACTTAACCTTCTTGTTGAAAATAAAAATGTATAGAATTGGGAAACAGAATTCGTAACTTGACTCAAGTGAAAATAGTATCTGATAAAGATCTCCTTAGAATTGCTCAAAGCTGTTTGTTTCTTTTCATTTCTACATTTGTCAATGCAATTAAGCCAATTTCAATAAAGCAATATACAAAACTTTCTACAAATATCCCAAATGGACTACATGACATTTAAATTTATGTTAAAGAAAAAGGGCTTTTAAGAAAGATTTTACCTCCAGCCTAAACATTGACCAGAAACATTTGTAGGCCGAGGATAATAAAAAGTTAGAGGAAATAGTATTTCTCAGCACAGTTTTTTTTGCTGCTTTTTTTTATTGCTCCTTTAGGATACATCAACCCTTGGGTTTGAAGCCTTTTAGCCTTAATTATTTAAGAAATTACAAAAGTTCTCAGGTAGGATCTGTTGCATATACAAAAAAAAAATATTTATAAAGGACATTTAACAAAAGGAGACCAAGCTACAAGACATCTGGCTTTAATTCTTCGGTTAAAGACCTTGTAGTAATAACAGGTCAAGTATAAGAACCCTTGAGGGAGAGAGGAAGTCATATGAATGAATTAGTGGCCCTTATAAAAGCTTGCTAACATCTGCATTAATTATGTAATGCACAGGATTTTTAGTCTCTGTAGGAATATCTGGATGCAGGATGTAATGGATATTTGTGATCTTGAATAAATTCTCTTTGCCTGTGTATTTGTCACTCTGTTTTTTCTTTCAGACGTCTGCTGCCCATATAATGATTCCTGTTCCACTGTTGCTCCTGTGGAAAGAGGCCTGTTACACCTGGAAAAACATGTATTTTTATCTCAAAAATTTAAAATGTGGCAAGTATTATGCTTTTACATTATTTTTCCTTCTTTTCTTTCTTTGCATTTTTGTTTTGCACATAGGCTTAAAATGTGAAATTCCCTGATTGTGCAATACTCTTCCCTACTTTTAGTTTGAAATCTGAAACAAAATTTGATAAAAAGTATGACTTATTCACAAAATGCCAAGCCAATGTGCAATGTACATACACACATAAAAATATGTAAAATGCTACAGAGCCGGACTTGTTCAATTTAAAAGCAGGACAGCACTTGAGCAATCTCCAAAAAGCTAGTATGAGGCCCACTTGCTGCTTCTCTCATTTTGAAGACAAAAAATGGTGTGTTCATTCATCAGAATGTAAGGGATTTTGGAGAAGTTTTGTTTATAAGGCACTCTAAACTAAAACCTGGGACCTCCTATAAAAGTAATCTCTTCAGACACACCTCCCTCCCTGCCCCCACACGACAAGGGAAAGAAGAGAAGAATATGAGATAGTTTGCTGGCAAAAGTTCAAACAGGGGACTTCCAGATGATCAGTTTCTCAGATGCCAGTGTATATCTTAAAGGAAGAATTTGACCTCCCAGGTCACAAACATTAAAATCCCAAGGCATCACATTTAGCTGTGATGCTGGCTGGAAAAGCTCAAGCAGGAGAGAAATGCACTGCATCTCTCAGTACTCAAAGTGTTAACATACCACAAAGGCATATGCAAGCAGGCAGACCCCATCCTCTCTCCTGCCCCTGCAGGAAAAGGGGCAGGGAAGTTTATATTTTAATTTCCTGAAGTTTCACTCAGTGTGTTTCACTGCCTGAGTAAGCCAGATGTGTGGTGCCCGGAGATTTACCTCATCCATTCAATGTATCTCAACAGAAGTTTAAAACATACCAAGCTGCAAATTGCCCGTGTTAACTAAACCTCTAGGATGCATTTGTGTGGAAGAAGTAACATTGAGTTATAAACCAACAAGACAGATAAAGAAAAATGGAGCAAAAGCAGGCTAAAAACAAAGTCTCCTCTCACCATATGAAGATGACCCAAGACACAGTTGTCCCAAATCAAGGAAGAAGAAAGCCACAAGTACATGGAATTAAATTTCTTAATATCATGAGACATAGTTATAACCACAGCATGGTGCACACAGACCAAGAAATTTGGCAACAGGACTTAATAAACAAAACTCATGCCTCTTCAGCAATTAGTCACTCCATTCACCTTGGCACTGGCCTTTTCAGGCACTATTTGCCTGGTTGTCTCCTCTCCTCTGGTTGCATGGGATCACACCACAGGGGCACCAGTGGGAACACTGGGAAGAAGAGCCCATGTAAGCTTTCCCAAGTTTTGTGCCTGATTCATCTTGCTTCTGCCCCACCTCTGCATCACACCCAAAAGAACAGGGTGAGAATTTGGATCCACAGAAGCTTGACCATTGGATGTCTTTGGGAGAGCAGCCCTCCTGGAGCACAGACAGAAGTGGAGAACACACTGTCTGCCTGGAGAAGAAGGTGAGAAGGGATCTCTGGATCCTTCCAGCTCCATGGTGAATTACAGATCACCTGGTGATGGTTGCTCACCTGGTAAGGCCTGTGAATGGAAGGATGCTTGGGGTGGAAAAAAAAAATTTAAAATACCATAGATTGATTCTGCCTTAACAAAGCATTAATTAGCAAAAGGTGCCTGAGGGGAAGACGATCACTTTACTCTGCAATCTCAGAGTTTGGAGAGTTCCTTGATCCATGAAACAAAAATAGGCAGGCCACCATCTCCCCACCCCCAGTACCTATGGGTGCATCTATCTCTTGTTGAGAGAAACAGAGCGGAACATTCTTTGAATACTATGATCTGACTTATGCAGCAATTTTCAAACTTGTAAGCCAGAAAAAAGTGTCCATATCCAGTAAATCTCTTAGAAATATCTTAACCCTAAACTTTCCAAACACACTCTGCTCCTCTCTTTTTTGATTTTGCTGAATTAACCTCCACATGCCACTGTTTTCTTACTCAGAACACAGAGAAGATGAAAAGCAATTAATTTTTCTAATATTGGTGTGGTAAACTAAGACTACAAAACTGTAATAACTGTCTTTTATCTTTACATTTAGTGCAGCAGTGAATGGAAATCAGTACCACCTCTTTCAGCTTAGGTAAATACCATAAGCTTACCAACATACCAAGAGTCAAGCGGAAAAACTTCAGGGAACTACCAACTTCTAAATCCCTGAAGAAGGGTATAAATTAAGAGTATTTTTAAAATAAGGATAAGCAAGTAAGTATAGACATAATTGAATCAATATATAAATACTTCACCAACCCACAACTGCTAAACATGGGGTTTTTACAAAAGTAAAGTTGTAACAGATGAGAAAAAAATTCCAATTTGCAAAACCAGTTGTCCATTAACTAATGAAAAACATAGACTACTTTTCAAGCTGCAGAACATGAAAGAAAAGCTTTAAAATAAAGTGGAAAAGATGTGTTTCCTTTAAAGATAAAAGTAGAAGTAAAAAAAAATCATGAACTCACAGGACAAGGGTCCTGATCCATTATAGTCTTATGCACAGACATGTTTTTCATCTACACAATGAAAGTATAAAACCCTACCACCAACTTAGAATGGGTGCTTCTCTTCAGAATTGCATCTCCCAAAGTAACCATTCGACAGACTTAAGGGTAGAACTATATAATAAGATCGGGCGGTTCTTTCATAGCAGGGTACTTTCACTAGATTCATTTTGCCCTTCACAAAGCTGACAAGACAGGAGGAAAATATTATCTCTGCAAGGGGATCCCTTTAATGATATTAAAACATCCTAAAGCATAAAGTTACTTAAGGATCATGTGGCAACAGTTAGTACATTCAATAACTTTTAGGATGCTTTTGTAACAGACTGTATTACTACAGAATCTCAGAGTTGACAAATGTCTCAACGACTAGAAACTGAACTGAATTTAATTTCTCTGTATCCTACAGTTTATACCTGGGAATGCAGGTATAAACAACATATCCAGGCACTCAGTGTATTAAAGAGACACAGTCACCAGCAATGGTGTGTAAAGAGGCAGTTTTACTCTTGGAAGATATAATTCACAAGTGACACAGATCTCATAGATTAACTATGATTATGACCTTCAAAGATTAGCTCTAAAATCAGGGAGGCTGTTGACCTTCCAAAATTCTGCAAGCAAAAGAGGATTTAAGAAATTAAAAGCTAGAAGAATTGGAGAAAAAAAAAAAAAAGACAGAGTGACCTCATCCATCCACAACTTAGCCAGCAATATTGTATTGTTGCTCCTTTTCCACAGATCCAGCATTTTCATATAAGCTGTGTCCCTCACAAGTACTACATAAATGTTCATAGGAAGGTTTCCGAGTGGAGGAGGAAATGAAGACTGTTTGAATCAGGGTATAGTTCTACATCTTCACACCCTCACTTACATTCCTAGAATAGCTTATATATATTGATTACTAAGGATTTATTTTTTCTCTGCCACCTCATCTCTGCCTTCCCTTCTCCTCTCAGAGGGGGACCCCCATTGTAATGTGGAGATACTGCAAAACTAAAGTAATTGGCTGTGGCGCAGGTAGAGCACATTGAGGCCAAACTGGGTACTTAAGACCAAAAGTGTAGAAAGGGCTTTTGCAAAGCTCTTAAAGCTTCCTTTCCTTCGGGGTAGCTTTCATGACAAGCTGAGCTTCACAAACACTAGCCAAACATGGGCATAGGCTCAACAGTTTGTGGCTTTGTGGGAGACACTGGAAGACAATTATATTCCATTGTCTCATTTAGTGACTGAAATATTCCACCTCTTATGCCTTCAGAAAATGTCTTTGCCATGATGCTGATTGGGCTGCTCCAGTATATTGCTCAGTTCACCCCCAGTTGCCCACCTGCCTTACCCTCAACCTGAACATTGCAGACAGACATCCAAATTGCTGTGAACCCCTGAATGCTGCTGTGAGGATGAGTGCAGTGCAGAACAGACCTTTATCAAATATCCCCACCTTGGGAAGGGTTTTCTGGAGAGAGGCGCAGCACATAGAGTCCTACCTGTGCTCTTTAGAAGCCAGAGTGGAAGCAGACAGAGGAGAAAAAAAATCTGCACCTATAACCTCCCAAATGAGCTTTATGCATAATGATCTACAACGTGCATCCTTTAGGCCCAGTTAGTAAACCAAGATGGGAGTTAATTATTGGCTACAGCAGCTCAAAGATCGCAATTTTACACTGAAAAAATGCTGTGGGCTGCACTAGGGCTGCTTCCACCTCCACGGCACGCCTCCCATCGCTCCTCACCAAGCAAACCAGCAAAGTGAGCACTTGGGAGAGCTCAGCCTACAAGCAAAATGCTTATGTCAACGAGCACGGCAAGTTTCATTTTGGGACTGGAAATAGAGATTTACAGCTGGAAATAAGAAGACTATTCTTATTGTATATACATTTTTTCATTAAATATATGTTAGACAATTTGGGTTTCTTTTGCTTTGATATATTGAAATATTTGTGAAATATATAAACAGAATATAGAAAATCTTTGTCTCAGTGCTTTAGAAACAATGGGGTCTCTATAACTAACTTGTTCACACATTACTAAGCAGTTGCCATTAAGGCAGTATTGGTCTACTTTAAAAAATGGAGATTTTGAACCTCCAGTAATCTCATCTAGTAAAATAATTTTTTTAAAAAAGTGTACTGATATTTTTAGTTTTCCCTATGATGTCAGTAATTGGGTGGATATACTTCTAATCACAAATTGTTTTTTCCAGACTCACCATTTCCTTTTGTTCTCTTGTTTGCTGAATTTACCACAACCAAAGGCCTGTTTTGGTAACAAGACTAATTTGTTTATTCAGCTCGAGGGGGACAAAAAAAATCCACACAATTGCTGACTGCAGAAACTTGGGCACCAAATCCATAAAGCAAATTGTGTTGCACTTCACTGGCGAAAGGGGTGACAACAGCTATGCCAGCCTACAGCAGCCTGTTCTCAAGCATATTATAAGAAGGATAACCATTCTCTGGCAATGATAGTTTAAATTCTTCCACTCCAATTCAAACAAAACAAGGAGAAAATAGAGATGTATTCAATGGCACAGAGTGGGAGAAGTGGGTTTTTGCTCTGGCAGTGAAAGGCCATTCTAATGGAAACTGCTCTGGATTTCTCTTTGGAACAGCTGCAAGGCAGTTATTTAAACGTACTCATTTGCTTCTAGTATTTGGCTGGTAGGATCCACTGCTGGCAAAAGCAAAGAGAGAATGATGAATTTTTGTTGTTTTCTTGTTTTAAGCATTTCTGAGGCACTGTTGGAAGTCTCTGGTTCATTAAGTAACTGGAGCTCAAATCATTACTTCTTCAAAGCTTTTACAACAGAATTCATCTCATGCCATTCACAAAGAGAGAAACTACTAATCACTTCAGAGAATACTTTCATCGGTATGGGTCACCACTTGTGATTTTTTTTTTTTTTGGCAAACAGCAAAACCCTTTGGGATGCTAAATGCTTCTTACAGAATTATTTAACTTTGTTTAATGTATTATGAGACTAGTCAGGTTTTTATGAGATCATTTTACTTATCCATATTTGAAGTATGAAGTCATAACATGTATACAAAATATCTCCAAATGAAAAGATCTATTATGTTTTATTTCTCTCTCTTTAAGAACAGAAAAGCTTATCTAATCAGAAATCATTAGACTGTGATTTATTGTGATTAATTTGAGATCTTTTTTGCCTTACACTGAAGTCCCATGGCAAAAAGCTCAAAGCATATTTGGGATTTTTTTTTGTTGTTTCATTGACTTCTTTGACTTCATGTTGTGAATGCTGTCCCCTAACTATTTTCTATTTCAGATCACAGCTATGGACAGGTAAACTACCTTGAAACTTTACTTATCCTTCACTTTCACACATGACCAGGATGCCTGTGCTCCTAATCACCACTTCTTGTGGCTGATAACAAGATACCGGGGGTGGAAAAGAAGAGAGGAAATTTGAATAAATTAGTGCTTTAGAAGGGTATGAAGAAACATGACTGTGGCAAATGTGCTGCCTCAATAGATTGTTGTAGAGAAGCACCAGAAGCAGGTCCTATGCTGACAAACTAGCTGTAAGAATATTTAAGACAGTATTAGTAATTTCACATCTGGTGCCCAGAAGTGACTTTGAAAAACTTTTTCAAAATGTGAGAAACTTTCAAAACTTTTGCTACCTGACACAGAGTATAAATCTTGGGAAAATACCACTAAATTAACAGGAACTTCTCTTATTGTGGTGCCACAATGAACAGCTGTGAGATTGAAGTCCAAGGAAAAACCCACCAGAAGGAGCTCTGGCTTAAAAAAAAGTCTTGTTGAGGTCTCTGAGATTCTCTCCCAGGGGAAATAAGCCTGTTTGCCTGGTGCAGTTAAAGGACTGATGATAAGCAGAAGAGTATTTGTTACTGTAATGTATAAACATGTATGCATATACATATATAGGTATACAAAATAGATAGTATTTACTTCTGAGTATAAACTGACCTAATGTGAAGGAAGCCAACTATGCTGGCAATGCCAAAGGAAAGTTTAAAGATAGGGATTAAAAAAAATAAAGAAAATTTAAGGTAAAGTAGCAAAACCCTTCTTTTTGCAACTAAGATGTCATCTGGCTCATGCAAAAGGCATGCAAGGTTACTTCCAAGTTAAAAAAAAAAAATCACTCCCTAAAACACTAGTCTCTAAATTACTTCTGCAGCACACCATGGCATCTCCTCATTTTCAAAAGGCAAAATAATGTTCTCTGGGGAAAAAAAATTATTTTAATCAGTATTGTTTTCTAAACTGTATCCAAAAATTTATTCCAAACATGAAAGGCAAAAGCCCATCCAGCCCAAGTATGAAAAGTGCTTTACTTCAATATTTAATCTAATGATTGTCTCTTTATATACATATCTGACTACACCCTTTTCTGTTAAAAAGGTCTTCCTTACCCTCAGAAACCTGCAGATGGCTCCCAGCCGATTGTCTGGAGATGCTATTCTTTTATACATGATTGAAGATTTTTATCAACTGTCATATCCACAATGATTTACTGAAATCTGTGGGAAGTCATGCAAGCATTTAATCTTCTCATACAGGTACCAATTTTGAGCCTACTTTTACACCATGAGGATGAGAGATTGGTATTTTTTCTTCTACCATAATCTCCTACACTGAGATACCAGTCTTTCCTTTGCTTCTTGTCATTTCTTTTCAGCTTCCAAGTCAAATCCCATTGAAGCACAGTTACTAAAACTTGAGTGTGGAGGGAGACCTCTAGATTACTAATCAATGACCAGATTCATATATTTATTTCTAATCTTTGGCCTAGTGATATAAGTCCAGGCAGAATTTATTCAGCGAAAACTCGCTGCAGACCCAGGATATGTGCATTTATTCAACACAACAGAAAGGTGACCATGCTGATCATCAAGTCTTTTACAAGTGACAGCTCATCCTCACACTACAGCTGCTCTTATTCTCCTTTTGAGAAGGAATTTGTCCTGAACAACAATCCCTAGACACAAACAAATATCAAACATGCTGCAATCAAGCAAACTATATGAGTGAAATCTCCTTGGAATAGAGGGTGGTGGCTGGGTTTCCAATATGGTGAGGGTTGGCAAATTGGCTGCATTGGGCCACCGCCAGAAATACACCAAAGCAAGAGCTACTCACCATAGTTGAGGCAACAACAGTCTGTCTGGAAACATACCCTGTAAACCATTGCCACTACTTGGAACACCATCTCCAGCCTTGAGACACATTTTGTAGCGACATGGTACACCAGAAGGAATCAAATCAGACAGTGGGACTAATTTTCAAAATAACCTCATGAAGTCTCAGGCAAAGAAACACCACATTGTGTGGATATATCACATCCCTTATTACCCATGAGACTCTGGGAAGATTCAGTGGTATCATGGACTGCTGAAGACCATGTTAAGAGCATTAGGTAATGGGGCATGGAAGCACTGGGATGCAAATTTAGCAGAAGCCATTTGGCTGGTTAACACTAGGGGATTTCCTGACTGCCCTGGTCTTGCCCAAACAAAATCCCTTCAGACTGTGGGAGGAGACACCATCACTGCACTACACAGGGAAGTGACTGGGGAAGTCAGTGTGGGTTTTTCCTCCCACTAAGGCAAACCCATTTGTGGGATTGTCTTTGCTTGTGGACCTAGGAGTACTTGATGGGTAGTGACTTAGTGGGGAATGCAGAAGGATGGGGAGACATGGTGTGTGCCTCAAGGAGATCTAATCTTGGGAGAAAAATATACTGTGGTGCAAGTTGTATGTTGCAGGAAGCAAAGTAGCAGGGGTGACATGAACTGATTAAGAATGAATTTTATGAGGAGCAAGGAGAGTGCAATGGCAACCCAGGTCAGGCTGGTGTTGCTGCCCAATGAACAAGTATACCACTTCTCCTGTCCTGACCACTCATCCTGATGGACCGGAGATCTGGAGGGATAAAAGAAGCCCATCAAACTGGAAAATAATATCTGTGAGAGAGCGGGGGACAATAGTTAATGAAAACGTATGTTTGGTAGAGAGATGGTTTAAGGATGTAGTTTGAGTTGTATGTGTGGGTAAGAAGGGATTCCAGTAATGAGAAATAAATACAAAGGAACGGTCAGAAGATACATGAATTATGTGGCATCTGAGTGCGACATAAATGGTATGGAATAAGGGGTGGAGATTATATTTGGTCTGGCTGAGCAGGAGCTCATTCCCCCGTAAGAGCCTCCACAGTGCTGCTGCACTTTGCATCGATAGTTGGAAAGGTGCCGATAACACACCAGTGTTTTGGCTATTGCTGAGCAGCACTGGCCCAGAATCAGCACTGTCTCTTCAACATTCCTCCCTCCATCAAGGGGGCTGGGGGTGGGCAAGATCCTGGGAGGGGCACAACCAGGACAGCTGAGCCAAACTGACCAAAGCAATATTCCATGGCATATGATGTCAGTTCAGATACAAAAGCTGAGGGAGGGCAGGAGGAGGAATGGGAGGCATTAGTTATTTTACAGTGTTTGCCTTCTGGAGCAGCCACTCCAGATGCTGAAGCCCTGCTCCCCAGAAAGTGGCTGAGCATCACCCACTGATGGGAAGGAGATTAATTTATTTTTCCCTTCACTTACACAGATGTACAAACTCTGACCTTTTTTTTTATCAGTAAACTGCCTTATGTCAACCTACAAGTTGTTTTCCATATTATTTTTCTCTTCCCTGTTCCACTGGGAAGGGGATTGACAGAGCAGCTTGATGGGCAGCTGGCGCCCAGCCAAGGTCAACCCACTACATTCATACAAAAAGAAGGCTCTGAAGATGCAACCCACAAAGACAGGGGCGCAAATGTGTGGTGACGGCCGGCAGGAACCTTTCCCCACAAAGGGAGAGGAGTCTGGCAGTAGCTATGCAGCCTGGGACACAACTGTGCAGCATTCACCTCTTACCAGGTGTTCTGCTGTGCTGTAAAAAAACCAAAATCCTTCTGGAACCTTAACAGAGACTCAAAAAGTAACAAAAATATACTAGCTCTCCATTGGAAACACAGGAGGAAGAGTAGGGCTAGGAAGCCTCTCAAAAGCAGACTTTGGATTTAGCTCATATCACATCATCACCCAGTACTGGATATGTTTTTTCCTAAATTCACAGAGTCTAGGGATCTTTGAAACATGGCACTTCTCAGCGCCTATTGCTGAGAGCTATAGTCTCCTGAGCCAAATAACCTACAGCAAACAAGAATAACAAAATAACAAGCAAAATAAATATTGGATGTCCAATTTTTCTAATATCTACCTTAATTATTGTGGTGCCTTTTTCAGTAAAAGACACATTCTTAAATGTTTTAAGTTGCAACAGGCACTTGGGTTTCCATGAAGTCAAAAGGACTTTTGAAAATGCTTTTCTGAAATGAAATCTTGACTGTTATGAGCATTTCCATTTCTGTTTGTAGTTTTGACTTTATCAGTATAATCAAGTACTTGGTGTTCAGCACACGAAGCTAAGAAATTGCTTATTTATAAATGAGTCAGACACACAGTGGTTTCATGAAAGCAAGATTAGTGTGTTAGTAATTTACTACTGCTTTTTACTTGAAACATTTCTGATAAGAACACTGAACCTGCAATTTCCTTTGGTATTATTCCAACTTATCCACATTACAGACTCTATTTTGTATTTATTAAACACAGCAAAAATCAAGCTGTAGTGCAGTGATCACCTACACGGAGTCAATAAAGATCATATTTTGCCATATATTTTCTTCTACAAAGAGTACTATAACACAGCAATGTCATGTGTCAAAGTATAACAACACTCTTAGTAAGTGATGAGTGTCTTTAATGTAGTATTTCCAGAAAATTCCCCTGATGACTTAAAATGAGAGAGGAGAAAAAATTAGGATTCAATGAGGAAATAGGCAAGAGGTTTAACCAGTTACCTGCTAGAGTTTCATTGTGGTCTACTCACCTCAATCACCTCAGGTTGGGACATCATGGACGATGGCACCAAATCTGTGGGGATATCCATGGCAGCTCAAAATGCCCCTCCTGTCCTTGCACTGTCCTCTGCACCAGCAAGCTCTTGGTAGGAAGTCTTCCTCAGACTCTAGTCATACTGGTATTTACTCCTAACAGGAGAGAAAAAAAACCTGTTGAGAAGAACAACAGAACTGGGAAGGCAGTCAACAACCAAGACCCTGGGCTGCTGCAAAACCAGTCTGAAGTTGTACAGCCACACTTGCTGACCTGGCCATTCACAACAGATTTGCAGGAGAAGTCTCAAAAGGCATACTGGAATTTGATCCAGAACACGAAAAAAATTCACTTGACAATACAAATTAGACTCACACAAACTGAAATCAGCAAGAGGGCCAATGCACAGACTTGCTTTTCTTTCGCAAGGAAATATCGTCACCTACAGAACATTGGAACTGTGTTCCCCCCACAACTACGACAAAAAAAGAAAATCCCCACAAAAGAATATTCATAGAATTACTTGCTGGAATTCAGGACACATTTATTCCCTCAGTTCAGGGATCACATGAACTTTTCTTCTTTGTTAAGAAAAACAACTTACACATTATGACTTAAAAATGGGACACACCTTTTTCCAGATAGTGACAGATTTGTACATGAGTACACCAAATTGTAAAATTTAATCAACATAATTGATTAAATATATTCAACTGAATGAAGTTATCTCCATAGCTATCATGTTTACCAAGGTCAGTCCAGCTTCCCCAGATATGTTCTTTTCTTTTTCTACTCTTGTGTGTGAAGAAAACAAACAAACAAGAAGGTAGAGGGGAAAACCCCTGTAAAGGTCCAAGATATTAATTTAATTAAAGAATTCTAGACTAAGACTACTGCTGGCTTTTTCCCTTAGTGAGACCAGACATATACAACACAACCCACAAATTAGTCATCACAGAAAGGATTTTGGAGAGATACCTATTGCTGTCTTCATCTATCACTTCCTATTTTGCAGGTCATGGCAGAAATCTACTTGTGCAAAGTGAAATCAGCATCCAATAAACATACCAAAAATTATTCCAAACTTCAGTAGTATTTTTCAAACTGAGGTCATGCTATAGTTACACAGACAATGCCAATAACTTTCCTGGCCATAAGTTCATTTTTTCAAAGGCAATATTTAGCAACCAAGAAAGAACATGTAAGTGCTGTAGGAAAGTTATGCTCCACATGCTTTTCTGATTCAGTTATGTCTTTTTTTTCCTGTCTTGTTAATTTAAAATCAGCCTTTGCACGCCACTGTGGAAATTATTCCTCCTTCTTAAAAAGCATCATCTTGAAATGCCTGCTTCACATTTCAACACATCCCCACATGCCTTACGTCACATATAGCTGTCTCAACTTCCAAGCTCTAGGATCACTTTTTCCATCTTTATATAGCTTTCCAGTGACCCCTATTCTTTCCTACTCAGTTCTTGCTAGTAGTCTTTCATTCTTTCCACTCCCTGCTCCAAATTTCTTTTCCTATACTTATGGGGAGGGCAGAAAATGGAGACGTAGCATCTCTCCAAGATAGTCTTCACAAAGTAAAAGAACAAATGCAACCTTCAGGCTTCCTGTTCTCTTTCAAAAATGAGAGTTGAACTAATCTTCTGAAATCCAGTAGATCTTCCATGGCCAGATGAGGGAAACAGATAGCATCAACTTGGAATTCTGACTTAGGGAAGCTTCTGCAACTTGACAGTGATTTTCAGTAAAAATGAACAGCCTGAAAATCCTCAACCAACATGTCTCATCAATGTCTTGTGACCTTGTTGTGTTGCAACTGTAACTTAAATAGGATCTCAGACTTTTTTTTCCTGTTCTTTTCATGACATGCTTAAAAGCAGTGGTTTCACTGCACCAACTTCACAGCAAGCCATTGTTAGTTTCTTTTAAAATCTTCTCTTAATCCTGAAATGCTGCCACTTTTGGATGATGAAGGTGGGAAAAAAACACAGTTGAAGCTGACTGTAGGGAATACAGTCTAAATCAAAACCAAAAGCATGCTTATAATCCTGTCTGTTATACAAAAAGGAGAGAAAACAAACATTTTTACTAGAGAGTATCATAAAGAAAAAAAACCTGAAAAAGTAAGAAAAAATCTCTGAAGTCTGCTCAGCTTACAGTGTAAAGTACTAATTGATTCCAGATGAATACATCCTATAAACTCATCAAAGAAAATAAAACATTTGAAAACGATGCAAAAGAGGGGAGAAAGTTAAAAAAAAAATCTCATACAAATGTCACACTTCCAGATGTCACAGCTGAATTTTTGCCATCTGAAAGTATTCACTTGGCATCACTCACCTCTGGCAGCCTTCACTAAACAATCCTGCTTGCAATTAATTCATTCGGCTCACAAATAAATGCATGACCCCACCATGGCAGCCTTACCAGTCACAAAGGAAAATGAATGCCATCCAGGGAAGAGCAACAGCAATGGCTTGTCCTGCCTAACGTTTCATTTTAGTACTTGTTGAAGTGATAGTTAGCATAACAAATGTTTTTCTGCTGTCCCAAATTGAGATAAGGACAATTTACTGGAAACAGCAATGATATAAGAATACAAACAGTAACAGCAACAATATTGGTAACATTATGTATATTTAAAGAAGGTGATTTACATGCAGAAGTGCTCAAAGACCAACCTGGTGCCATGCCGCCCTCGAGATAAAGAACCATCATGCACAGACCCTCTGTGCCCATATTATTCTTCCCAACTGTGGGTCCCCTCCTTTTTCTTGGAAGCAAGATTCCCTTACTTCCAGCCCCCTGTGGTGATGTGTGTGGCACAGAAAAACCACCTAGGCACAGGGCTCCAGGCTCCAGACCTCTCATGGCTACTGTGAGAAAATTAACCCTGTCCTAGCCAAAAAACAAGCACTATGCACCACTTATTCTATTCCATCTACATCATGCCCCAATCATACACCTTCCAACTTTACACACACACATTTACAGATACACATAAACACAGATATAATTTCCAGACCCAGTGGCCATCCCTTCAAGATATCTGTTGTGCTCATTTAGTCAATGACTGTGGGCTCTATGAGGAGCTCACGACTGGTGTATCTGGAGCATCTATACTCATTGTCCTTGGCAGTTATGGCATACAGTGGTAGTGTCATTCAGCAAACAGTATTATTTAATTTATCTTTACAAACTCTTCTCAGCCAAAAATCAAACATATTACGTTTCCCCATCCCTCTGCATTGCCCACCAAGTGCACTCAGGTCCCTGAAAAAAAAATCCCATGGATGGGTTTGCTTTTTCTTGAGGCAGCACTAATCCAAACTGTCTTCCCATACACATTTCTCATATGCACTACAATGACTTTATCACCTTCTACAGTATTTGGAGGTTTGGATTGGGCAGGGCCAGCTCAAGTCGTAGAGCCTCTAATACTAGGGCCTCTAGTGTTAGCCTTTGCTAAGTGTAGATCCCGATGTTTGAAGGTCCCACTACCCACTGCTTTCAATGTGGTTTTTGGCAGTCCATTGCACTGTTCAGTTTTCACAGAGACTGGTGCGTAGGCTATGATAAACCCCCTCAATCCCATGCTCTCTGGACCAGGTGTCTATTCTTGAAATGAGTCCCATTGTCAGACTCAATCCTCTCAGGGGTGCCATGTCTCCACACAACTTGCTTTTCCAGGCCCAGGGTAGTGTTCCAGGCAGTAGAATGAGGCACAGGGTAGGTCTCCAACCATCTGGTGGTGGCTTTCACCATGGTCAGCACACAGCACTTGCCTTGGTGGGTCTGGGGAAGGGTGATGTAGTCAATCTGCCAGGCCTCCCTACACTTATATTTGAACCACCACCCACCCTACCATAGGGGCTTCACCCGCTCGGCCTGTTTTATCTCAGCACGTCTCACAGTCATGGATAACCTGGGAGATACTTCCATGGTTAGATCCACCCCTAGATCACAAGTCCATCTGTGTGTTGCATCTCTTCTCTGATGATCAGAAGCATCATGGGCCCACTGAACCAGAAGTAATTCCTGTTGCCAGTCCAGGTCCACCCAAGACACTTCTACCTTGGCAGTTCATCCACCTGTCTGCCGTTGCAATGCTCTTCACAAGCCTGACTCTTGGGTGCATGTGCATCTACAGCACACACTTTTACAGCAACTCATCTACCCAGGCAGAGATGTTTTGCCACAATTCAGAAGTCCAGATGTGTGTTCCCTCTGTGATGCCAACTGTCTTTTTTCCATCATCCCAGCCATCCCCAGAGAGCATTTGCCACCATCCACGAGTCAGTGCAGAGGTAGAGCGCTGGCCACTTCTCTCATTCAGCAATATCCAAAGCCAGCTGGACGGCTTTAAGCTCTGCAACCTGACTTGATCCAACTTTTCCCTCAACGGCTTTGCAACTTGCCATATTGGACTCCATACAGCAGCTCTTCATTTTTGACACATCCCTAAGATATGGCACAAACTGTCAGTAAAGAGAGAACATAGCTTCTCATTTTCAGTAGCTGATTATATGGTAAGGCCTCCTCAGCCCATGCCACCACTACCTCCATCTCCTCTTCTGATGATAATCTGAAATTTTTGCT
Organism: Argya squamiceps; assembly: GCA_037834095.1. NCBI lineage: Eukaryota > Metazoa > Chordata > Aves > Passeriformes > Leiothrichidae > Argya > Argya squamiceps. Next base: position 23,496,490 of record JBBMKD010000115.1, read on the forward strand.
TTTGTACCAGTCCATGATGACATCCGGTGATTTGGATTTCCTATTTGATCTTGCTGTGTGATCAAGCACAACCCACTTATTCCACGTAACATCAGTGGCATGAAGTGTGGAAAGGACTTCCTTTCCTTTTGAACACCCAGCCCAGTGCTGGGCAGCCAGGGTGCCAGGAGGAGCTATACTTTGGTGCCAATCACTTCTGAAGCAGAATGATCCCCTTCATAAGCTGCCAGAGATGCTTTTTCAGCCAGGGTGTAGGATGTCTTGGATTCTCTGTATTGCTGACCTCAGAACCCCAGGGGCTCTCCTTGAGTCTCTCCAGGTACTTCTTGCGAGAGACTCCAGGAAGGTCCATTCTCCCTGGCTGCAGTGTAGAGCACACTTTTACATCCTCTTCCATCCTGACTGGCCCAAGTGGTGCATTAACAATCTACTGTTTAATTTGTCCAAAAGCTTGTTGTTGTTCAGCATCTCACATGAAATCATTCTTTTTCTATGTCACCTGATAGAGAGGGCTTACAATCTGACTCTACTCTTGAATATGAATCCTCTAAAAAACCCACAATTCCTAAGAAATTCTGTATTTCCTTCTTGCTGGCTGGTGGGTACACAGCTGCTATTTTGCTGATTTCATCCACTGGAAACTGGCAATGTCCATCTTGTAATTTTATTCCTAAAAACTGAATTTCCTGGGCAGATCCCTTGATCTTACTTCACCAAAAACCAGGACACCACCAAAGCATAAGGACAAGCCAAACTAATTTGAGCTGTTTTGAGGAATATAGTTAATACAGGTTGTTTGGTGTGTGCAGGTTGCAAGCTGAGCTACCTGCATTAAGTGTGTTCCTCAGTGGAAGTGGCTATGATCTTTACAACTTCCTCCTAATTCTGCCCTTTCTCTGTTCCATGGGGTGTTGTATATGCAAATGAGGATAACCCCCTGCATTCTATTCAGTAAAGGAGCTTCAAGAAGGTAGTAGCTGTGATTCAGTACTGGGCAAAAGAAGCAGAATAGAAATAAAAGAGATTGCCAGACAGATGGTGCAGACCATTGTTGTACCCTTGCCCTAAAAATTCTGAAAAACAGCGAACAATTTTTTTCCATGTAACAAGAGCCCCCACTATCTCCCCATCAAATTTCTGATGTGTCAGCAAAGAGACTACTGTTTCTCCTGCCCCAGCAGATGCACTAACAGTTTGGAAGCTAGCATAAATTTAACAGTCCCAGTCCCACTTTGCTGATAGGGTGTGTTTGAATACACATGTTTAACAGAGCAAATTCTGCACATTGGTTGGTATCAGCCCAGCTCTATTACCTGACACCCCTCTCCAGAAAGCAGGATACACATCCACTATCTATTACCATGGCAAAAAGTACTGAAATAGATCTTGTATATGGGATTGATTAAATGTGTTCAATAGTGGTGACTGCAATTAAGCAGCACACCTTCAGACCGACTATTGTCTTAAGTTACAATGCAAGATGCAACCAAAAGTATGTATTCTATTGCCATTTTCATAAGCTGTTAAAACCAGGTGTGGCAGTGTTCTTTATCTCTTCCACGACACATCTCTGGTAACTCCCTCCAAGGGATATCTTCTGCTCACGGACCAACAAGGTCTCACTGCATGTCTCATGAAATTACATCATCCCATTGTGAGATGCTCTGCCCACAGGGAAGAACCAAGCATTCCTTCCTGGATATAATCTGAGATGTAGAACACCAGAGCATCTACCACTGGGTTCCCAGAGGAAAAGAGCTCAACAATCATCACTGGAGAAGAACCAGACTTTACTACAGGATCACCACCTCAACAGAACCACATCCACCACTTAATTGGACTGCTATCACCACTCTGACCAACCAGGTGTCAGTTTGTATTCTGACTCTAGTTTAAGCTAGCGTTTCCTGCCTTTATTTCAATTTTCCTATTAAATTGTAGTTCTGACTTGGAAAAATCTCTCAGTGGTTTGCTATCAAACTAGTACAGCTACCAACAAAATGCCAAGTTACACCTGTTCTTATAGCACATGCAACACCTCCATTGTCCCAGTGAAGACCAGTTCTACAAATATGTCCACCCAGAAAACCTTCCTCTCTGCTGTTTTTAATCATTGGCCAGACTGCTTGAAAAAACTACAGAGCTATAGCTTCTTGCCCATTTGGAAACTCTTCATAAGAATGTATAAAGCCACTGTGAAAATGGATTTGTGAAGTATTACTGAGGGGTCGTGGAAGTCTGGAAGGGGAGTGCCAAAAACAAGGGACAAGTTCACCACATTTCCTGTGCTGGCTGCACCTTCAACCCCCCTGGAAACAGTGCCTGCCAGTAAAGCCAGACATTTCTTGAGTCTAGCTTCACTGTCTAGAAAAATAGAATGGAATTTGCTAACATATGAAAAAGTTCAGACACAACAATAGGAGATCTCTACCTTGCAAACACTGAAATAAAAACAAAGCAAAACCAAAACCCAGAGTAAAACATACCTGACTCTGCCCTTTCCCAGTATCAAGAGTGACAAAATTACAAAATTAAAAAAAGTTACAGTCAGCCCTAAGAAATTGGTCAGATTTTTAAGTTTAAGAATAAAGATTGAAGATGGACTGAAGGTACAACAAAACTGAGGTTATTTGTCCACTTCTGCAGAAGAAACTGAAATCCTCACAGGAAACAATTTGAATTTTTCATGCTGCTGTTGGACTAGTATGCTACAGAGGGGCAAAAGCTCTTACATATGCACTGAAGACAGGCATTAACTATACAGAATAAAAGATGCTTATATAAATATTACCTCATCCCCAAAACACAGTGCATATATTTACTGAAACCACAACTGGAAATCAATTTATATGTAGAAACATTTTTCCATCAAATCCCTGTCCCTGTGGAGGAGTCCCCTATGGACCTAGTAAGTTCTTTGCAGTTGTCCATAGTTAATTCACTTTGACATTAAATGTCAATTCCTTGCAGATATTGTTTAAAAGATCAGAATTTTCTTTCACAGTCTGAGAACATTAATCCAACAGCATCAATTTCAATTCAGTCTGTTTCTGCTCACAGAACTCCTGCTGTTGATGAAGCATTGCACCGTTTTAGCACAAACATATCCAGAGCAATTATGAAAAATAATTGTTGTCCAACCTGACACAAAAAATGAACAACACAGAAACTGGCTAAACAAAGTATCATTAAGGCTTAGAAGGGAGGAAAGGAGAGGGAAGGAGACCTGCAACAAGAATAATGTAGTGCTTTAAATTTCAGCAAGTTTCACTGTCATTTTTTAATGACATATCAATAATAAATAAACTGGAAACTACAGTGGATAGTTGAGTTGGCTGGCCCAAACCCCAGAATAGGTTGGTACTAAACCCTCTCTTGGCCTCACTCTTTGGCTGTATGTAGCACAACAATATTTTGTAGCAGAAGCACTACCAGAGCTGCATTCACAGGACGTTCTGTGTGATGGGGACAGATCACAGGCGGGCTGTCAGTGAGGCTGGCTGAGACAGCCTCCTGCCTAGGCACAAAGAGAGAACAAAACAGCAAGTGCCATCACTACCCACCATCTGATTTCCAGCATGCTACCTGACTCACCTCAAAAATCTCAGGTGAGATCAGGATAAAATGGCATGAGCAGCCAAGCAGATCAGATCACAAAAATGGTAGTACATGCTCTTCTGGTCATTGAAAACTGCCTTCCTTTTATCACATGCACATAATCTGTTTTCTGGCTTTTCTAAGGGTTTTTGTTTGGTTTTTTTGTTGGTTTTTTCTTTTCTTTTTTGTTGTTGTTTTTGGTTTGGTTTGTTGTTTTTTGGGGGTTTTTTTGGTAAGTGTGTGTGTGTCTGTTTTCATAGGATTTTTTTTCTTTGTTTTCAGCAATCTGAGCACTCAGGACTTTGACAACCAGAAAAACAGGACAAAAAACTCTCCCAATTACAGATCAAACCCAACCACTGAACATGTCAAAACAGGTAATGCTTACACCATTGCTGCCCCTTCAGAATGACCATGCCCTGAACAATTGCCTTGGAAGTGATTCAGTGTTACAAAGATATAATGAAGAGTTCAGGGATTTTATTACTGCTATGGTTCTATGTGAGTAACACATCTACTTTTGTGTTGGTATGATGCCTGCTTTGATTGCAATTCGTCAGCCAAAGCAGACATTCAGCCTAATATTAAGTGCAATCACCTCTTTAGCCATGAACAGCATTAAAAACAGGACAGCAGCATGTTTAGCTGTGTATCAGGTTGCAGATGGATTTACTGAAACAGCATCAGCTGGCCAGAGCACTCAGCTTTTATTTAAGCAAATCAAAACAAAATAACAGACAACACCTTGGAAAATTTAACTTCAAGATGCCCAGGTACCTAAAAGGCATCCAACAAAAAACCCCAAACCAAAACAAACAAAACAAACATGAGCTCACTTAAAGGTCAAACTAAAATGCAGAAGTCCCAAAGTGTATTACTAACCAAAAAAAAAAAAAAAAAAAGAAGCAAACAAAACAAAAAAAAAAAAAGATGTTTCATGTTTCATATCTTCCATTCTGCCTTCCACCAAATCACATCTGTACACCTCAAAGACTTTTAGACCTTTTAAAAGCTGGTGCAGGGAAGATTGCAATTTCCTGGGGCTAAAAGAGACTTCCAGTTTACATTACCTCAGTCTTTACTTTCAAAATACAGCTGTTAGCCTTTCTTAGGTAAGGAAAAAAGATGAAGATTTCCGCAGTGATCTGAAGCTAAAAATTTATTTCTATAGAAATTTTCAAAACTTCCCTTAGATTCAGACTGATCCACAACACAAGGCTCCACAGAGGATCTCAAATCTAAGTCATTTGCATTCACAGTGCAGTCTGTGCTTCCAGCAAAAAAAGTAATTACGTCAGTCAAACCTTTTTGAATACAAGCTCTGTGGCTAATCTGGGGAGGATCATTGTTCTGGCCTCACTAATAAAAGCACTACAAGGCTGCTGTTAAGGCTTTCCATGACAGAATAGAGCCTGCTAGTTCAGTGAAGATGCCCCAGGTGCAGCCCCCTTAACCAAGCTAAATAGTTCCATGAACTCTGCAGAGGAAGTGCTGTGTGAAACTGTCCTTTTTCCCCACTGTAAGATTATGGAGAAATCTGTCACCTAATCAGTTATCATGCACTGAATTAATTTACAACAATAAAATAGTACCATCATGTAGTTGCACTCAGAGAAAAAATCGGCTGTCACAAAGAACATGGTGCAGTAAAGATACCTTCACAGTGATCCCACCAAGGTAAGGCTAGAGATCCTGCCCACACCCCCAAATAAAAGCAGAAGAGCAATCTGAATGTATAAAAGGACAAAAACCTCTCTTCCCAGATTTTCTATAAAAATAACCAAACAAACCAGTGGACAATATTACATCCTCAAGCCTGTACCTTGCAGGGAAATCATTTCCATATGCCACTCTAGTTTTTCTTCTGAGGACGACAAAGACCACCATCATGCATTGGTTTCCACCAAGGGGCAGACAGTTCAAGAGTCTGTAATTAAACTACACATGTTTAACTTTCTCCTTTACCTGCCCTGAGGTTCAGCCCCAGAAAGAACCTCCAGATGATCTTAAGTGAGTAGATTGTTCCTGAAATTACAAGCTGTTCTTTCTTTCAGGAATTGTTTTTGTCTTGGAGTTGGGTTCTTTTGTTATTTTGGGGTTTTTGGAGGGAGAAGAAAATGTCGCATTTTATTAAGTGACAGAGAACATACTTTGAAAGGACAAACCCATAGGACTTGGCATTGTAACATGAAATCATGAACACATTCACCCTAAGTCATGCAAGCTGTGATACTAACTGGACTCACATCGGCAGCAGGCTAATCCACGAGGAATGCAGCACACATCAGGTTTCTCTGCATACTGATGAAAAGAAATTTAACAAAATAAAGAAAAAAATTCCTAATCTTCTATTAACATCTCAATTTTTTTTTTGTTAAAATTGTCATGACTGTGCTCTCCAAAACTGAATCATACTCCTTTTCCTTGCTACATACAGGATAGCTTTTTTCTGCTACAGATTGAGGCATTTAATCTCATTTGCAGTCAGACAAATCTTCCACTTATTTTATGCAGTTGTCCTTTTCCAGAATCCTTCCCATACTTCCCTGACCTAGGTCAGTTTGCACCATCCTGTGCAATTCTCCCACTTGCTAAACCTCCTTTCCTGATTATTTCCATATTGTAACTATTCCACACCCATCACTTGGGGAGCATTTTGTTGCTGTTTTTTAAACCCAGAATGATACCTCGTCTTCTCTTGAAGGCTCCTACTTCTCTGAAAAGCTGAGCTTTGTCTGAAAATTCAAAAAAAATCTGCATGGCTTCCTCAGTTTTCGCATTTTCCTGCAGTTTGCACTTTAAAGCCAACACATCAGTTTGTCTTCCCATTACTACCCAGCATCTCTAGAATTGTTTCAGTCATTATCTGGCTCCTCCTAATGACTTCCATAAGTGCTTGCTTGTTAGGAATTGCTTAGAGATGATTGTTCCTTTGCCACTCATTAAGGCTAGAGAACCTCTTCCCACTCGCTGGGGGAAAAGAATGAGCATCTGCCTGAGTGCAAGGGATGTTGGCTGGTAGATGCATGTCTCCTGGGATGTATTAGGAGCTTCTTCAACACAATGAACAGGTCAGTATAAAATTATCTCACCAAACACACAGACACACAAAAACTGCTTTAAAACATCTCTACTAGCACCATAGCACTATCTTCAAGAAACAACTTCAGCAGCAGCTCTACAATTTATTTTTTTTTTAACTGGTAAGTACTGAAACAGTAAGATATCCCTGAAAGTGAATTTTTAATTTTTGCATTTCAAGTAAAAGCAACATGATCTAGGAAGACTCCAGATTAATAATGCATGCAATCACCTAAGTTCAACATTATCTGACAACTTTAAACTTCCAGAATCACAAGAAAATAAAGAGGAAAAATGCAGCTAGACACCAGCTCCAGGAGAATAATGCCAATTTGCTCAGATTTATGTAAACAAGTCACTACAATATGGCTGGTCTCTCATGGCACAACCACAATGAAGCTGCTGTCATATGACTGTATTTTCAAAATATACACTTTCATCGTACTGATATCTATAGTACCAAATACTTCTAAAAGAAGTAATTTCAAAACAGTCTCTGAAACTCTTTAAATTTGTTTATTTTTACTGACAGACCTTTAATTTGAAGTAGTTAACTAAGAGGCAGAAAAGTTCAAAGTAACCATGGATAGCCCATCATTTAAGATACATTATTAACTGTTGCCAGCATTGTGTGCACATGGGTGTATAAAAGAAGCAAGTATGGAGAGTGCTTTTGTCCTCTTCTGTTATTAAAAAAAAAAAAAAAAGAGAGAAAAAGAGTGACAGAGCAAGGAGCTGTTCATTAGAATTTTTCTGAACACTGGAACTGAAAGGGTAGTGGACAGAATTTAACTCTAAATATATTCTCATGACTACTTTGCTTATTAATCAATATCACTAAAGAAAATAACAGTGGGCAAAGACTTTTGCATCAACTTTATTAATTACATAGCCACAGGGATGGAGTGCACCCTCAGCAAATTTGCAGATGACACCAAGTTCATTAGTGGTGTTGACACACCTAAAGGAGGGATACCATCCAGAGGGACTTGGACGAGTTTGAGAAGTGAGTCCATGGGAATCTCATGGTGTTAAACAAGACCAGGGGCAAGGTGCTGCATCTGACTCAGGACAGTCCCAGTACCAACACAGGCCCGGGAATGAACAAATCAAGAGCAGCCCTGTGAGCAGGACTGGCGTTGCTGGTGGATGAGAGGCTGGACCTGACCCAGCCATGAGCACTCACAGCCCAGAAAGGCAAACATGTCCTGGGCTGC
>JBBMKD010000115.1:23504535-23516887 GCA_037834095.1 Argya squamiceps
AGGAAAAGTCTGAGGGAATTGGGATTGCTCAGCCTGGAAAAGAGAAGGCTGCAGGGTGACCTAATTGCAGCCTACCAAGGCCTGAAGTGAGCCTACAAGAAAGATAGAGAGGGACTTTTTACAAGTGCATGTAGAGGCAAGAGAAAATGGAATGGATTCAAACTGAAAGCTAGTAGATTCAGATTATATATTAGGAATAAATCCTTTACTGTGAGGGTGGTAAGACACTGGCACAGGTTGCCCAGGGAAAGTGTGGATGCTCCATCCCTGGAAGTGTTTAAAGTCAGATTGGATGGGGCTTTGAGTAACCTGGTGTAGGGAAAATGCCCCTGTCCACGGCAGGGGGCCTGGAACTAGATGATCTTTAAGGTCCCTTCCAAGCCATTTTATGATTATGGTTCTAGCAAGGTATAAATCACTATATCAGAAAACAGGATACTTTTCTCCAACTATCACTCCTCAGCAGAAAAAGCAACAAGAACTTAATCTTCTCAACAACTTACAAAGAAAATTTAGTATTTGTTTCCAAGAAGAAATAACAAAGCAATGCGATTCAAGACTTCCATGGATCAGCAGCAGCAACTCCATTTGTAAACTCCACCTTTTCTTTTAAATCCAGAAAAGCAGTAATAGGCTGGCAATATCCTTTTGCTAGATAAAAAACCCCATCTGGATGATAACAAAATGTCACAATTCTCTAAGCAGCTTTGAGCAGGGCCAGCCTTAAAAAAAAATACTTCCTTTTTACCCCACATCCACAAAACAGATGTTCAATCTTCAGGCAGAATAAACCACCACAAAATACAATAATCTGGAAATGCTGAAGCCAAGGAAGTTCACAATCAAGCATGTCAAACTCCAAATCACAAAGGCACCACCTCCATATAGATCTACATGCACCACGACCAGTGATACACAAACTGGAGTTTAATTTAGTTTATCTGAAATAGAAATTTGCCACCTATTCCCCCCACTCCTGAAAATACATTAAAGACTTAAATACATTAAAGAAGGCAATAGCTTAATGTGGTTCAGGCCACCACCAATGCAGACACAGGAACTATTTATCTGTCCCTCAAACCAGAAATAACAGTCATGCGCCTTCAGAAATATTTATGCAACATCTGCATTGGTTCAACTGACTGTTCTGCAGACACTGTCTGCAGTGCTGTATTTTGCAAAGTTATCCTGAAAGAAGTTTGAAAGAACTTAGAATTAACAATAAGAAAGAATTATCTTAATGACAGGATTTAAATTCCCTATTCTCATGTCACTGCTCTTTCCCAAGGCCACAAACAAACTTATCTGATGGACAGCAGTGACCCAGAAATAAGATCTTACCTTTGATCTTGTCAAAATGGAGGGGGAGCAAACCCAGTAGCTCAAGACAACAAAAATCCTGATGTTGACAAATGAAAGGTAATTACTTCTTGTCCATCAAGCAAGTATCTGGTGTGCTCAGAACAATACACCCAGAATTTGTGAATCTCTGCTGTAAAATTGGAGCTGGTTACTATTTTCTTGGCAGAGGTCGACAGGGCTTCCTAGTCCTCACAGTCTGCATCATGCTCCCTGCTGTCTACAGTATGCCAACTCAAATGCTTGGACTTTTTGTGGAACAGTTTTTAAGGATGATCAAGAAGTAACACACTCCCCAAAATACTGTGGGAACAGCAGCAGCAGCTGTCAGGGATGCTTCATGGAGGACTGCATCAGAGTACTGGGTTTTGGCCTTGGATAACTTATGCTGATCATTCTATGAATTCAAGGTTTATAAATGCAAAGCACTACTGAAATATGCCCTGAAAGGAGAGATATGAAGAAAACACCAGGACTTCATCACCTTTCCCTTCGACTCTTCCCCTTTCAATCACCAAGTTTAAAGCAACTTAGGTTGCTGCCTATCTGAACAAGCAGGTAAATACAGAGGATTAGCTCACAGCTTGACTAATTCACTTTAAGAATTGACTTGGATTAACTCTGAGTTGTGCTTAGCAGACAGGCTCCTGGTGCATACAAGGGGTCACATGAATTAAGTAGGCTGTTGTAAATCCACACCATACTTCAGTGATTATTCAGCTTCTCTGACTAGGTCCTCAATATACACAATGCCCAAGAGAAACGACAAATATTTCAATCAGAATATTTGGGAGATGCCACAAATTCAAGTGAAAACAGAAATCCAGGAGGCAGAATAGAGTTGTTGTAAAAACAGAACAAAACCAAAAAACCCTATCTTCTAACATATGATGACAGAAAGGTTAGTGTCTAAGCACTATCTAGTCTGCCTCATCATTTTTTAGATAATATCTATTTTTTTTCACCTCTTTTAAAGAGTAAGAAAGGCAAAAAAACCAATCCTATTGGACCAAAGTACAACTGAGTATCAATGGATTATTCTTAAAGAAAAAAGAAAATGAAAACTAACTAGTAGTTTGCCCTAAGCTCTTGGTACTTGGTACACATTAGCATGGGTACAAACTTTAAACACATACACACTTCAAAGCCTCCTTCAGACAGTTTTGTAACAAAAGTATAAGCCATAAAGCATTACTTGGGAACCACTAAGACCGTACAAATAAACTAAAAAGTTCAAGGGATCCAGGCCACAAAAGGAGAACGTACTGAAATCCACCCACAAACCAGATTTTTTAGGCATCCCACAATTGCACACACCAGCTGTGTCCATGACACTAAAGCTTGAGGCCCATGCACAGCCACTCTCATCCCTGACACAGCCCACTTAGGAATGCTGCGTCTGATTTTTAGCCTCCTGCTACTGAGCACCCTCTCTTAGGTCAGTCAACCTTACAGTCCCCCTCTACCCCACTCTCAGGAGATCCCACCTGGAGCACTGCATCCAGCTCTGGATCTCTGAACAGAAGAACGAGCAAGTGCATAGAGGGCCATAGAAATGATCAGAGGGCTGAAGTACCCCTCTTATGAAGACCGGCTGAGAGAGTGGGGCTGCTCAGCCTGCAAAAGTCAAGGTTCTGGGAAGACCTTATAGCACCTTCCAGTACCTAAAGAAGGCTTACAAAAAAAGCCGGAAAGGGACAAGGGTATGTAACAAAGGGTTACCTGACCTAGTAAGAGAGTATATATTGATTAATATTAGGAATAAATCATTTACTGGGAGAGTAATGAGACACTGGAACAGGTTGCCCAGAGAAGCTGTGGATACCTCAATCCCTGGGACTGTTTGAGGTAATGCTGTACAGTGCTTTGAGCAACCTGGTCTAGTGGAAAGGGTTGCTGCCTCTGGCAGGGGCTTGGGAGTTAGCTGATCCTTAAGGTCTCTTCCAACCCAAACCATTGCATGGTTCTATAAAAAAATGCACTATGGCATGCTGGCAGAACTGACAGTGTTCTGGAGAAGCCCAACACCAACTACTTGGTCAGCTGCTGCCTTCAGTCTTGCAGCAGCCTTCTTCCAAGGATACTCCACTTAACCCAACGAGCAGCACTGCCAGGCAAGAAGGAAGAGTAAAGCACCATAACTTACCAAATCCTCAAAATTTCCCACTACAGCAATACTGGCACCCCCCTCTAGTGGAGACACAGCTTATACAAGCAGGAGATGACACTTGCAGGGTCTTGGGAGGAAAGGTAGCCAAACCACAAGAGGAACAGTCAGAGGGATATACAGAGCATAGAATGACCTCTGGCCCAATTGCAGGTGGCAGATAAATGGCGAGTGCACATTTGGGTTTCCAACCAACCAAGAAATGTCACCTCATCTTGGGAACTCCAAGAAAAGTCAGTATTTTCCCTCTCTCCTTTCTCACATGAAGCACAAAAGAACAGAGTGTGGCTTCTTTGCCAAAGCCGTTTCTGCACTTTTGTACCACTCTTCTGAGGGAAAAAGTAAGTGTTTTAACACAAAAATTATCCCCTTGCAGAGTATTCATAGCATATTAGGAATGATTTAGAAAGAAGAACTGAAAAGCTGTAAAAAAGCCTCTCAGAAATTTGTCATAAAGATCTGGGCAATTGATTGCAAGAAACTTTGTGGAAGAGATGTTGGGGATGGAAATACACAGGATCATGGCATAAGTGTTTGCTCAGGCACATTATTCTTAAGGCATTTATGTTTTCTATAATCATGTAATTCCCTTCTGTCATCAGACCATCATCAGCTTACACATCTGCTCCTGAATTTCCTCTTCTAGGTTGAACCTCCTAGGATGCTTTTGCATGTGAAACTTAAGCAATCTAAGGCAGGAAATAGAAACACACTGTACTTCTTGGAGAAGCAGGTACTAACCCATGCTATTCCTATCAACTGTTTGCAAAATGGAATAATTCCAGAGAAATACTTTTAGTCTATTCACTAAATACTAGGATTGTTGTGATTACAATAATACTCTGAAGTCTCAGTCAGTTTCCAGTCCCACTAGCATGGGCTTTTGAAATAGGACACAGTAACTACTGTAAACAAAAAGCTCAAAATCTAGGGGAGCAAATACTAATTCAGAAAAGTCTTCTTTTGTTTGCAAGGCTTCTGTACAGGGAAACACACTGCTCTGAGGTAAAGTTTTCAGTAGTTCCATCAAAAGCTTTAGGAGGAGCAAAACAATTCTGATATGTTGCTAGCCACCTTGGGACAGCTTTCAAAGCCCTGTGCAGAAACCGTGCCCAGGGCAGCTCAAAGATACCTGGCACATTTCCACAGAATTGCTCTCTATGTATGACACATTCTGGGTGGGACAGCAAGGAAAATGAAAGACAAAAAGACCAATAAACTTGAGGTATTTGCAACGGTTATCTTTTAAGTACAAGTCACATCCAAGAGAATACTCCTTGAATGCTGGATACCTATCCACACATCCATTTCCCTGACGTTGTTTATCCCACTGCAGCATCTCAGGAAAATAATTGGTCAATTCCATTTCCTTGACAAGAGGAATGAAGGAGGAGTGACATACTGATGCACTGAACTCGTGTCTGCGGGAATGTAGCAACAAACAGGGAGACACGTGACTAAGAAAGAGCTGAAAATCCCAATGAATTCTTCACTGAAAGCCCAGGCTTTGCTCCTGAACCAATCTAATGCTTACCTGGATGGTCAACATATGCTCAAACACCACTCCTAGTACATCCCAGTGTTACTGTGGCATATAGGACAACAGGCTCTTACTAGTTGATTGGTTCATCCTGATAAGACAGAAATGCCTGGAGACATTCTCAGATGGATGCAGGGGACATTCAAGTTATTCTCCTGTACTGATAATTTGCCAATGCAACATACAACACCCTAGAAGGGCTGTGTACACATCTGCAAAGACACCTGCCAAGTGCAATAGTCAGTGACGCAACACAGTATTAATTACTGTGCTTTGCTCTCCTTTGGGACTGACAAGCTAATCATTATCAGTCTGAATGTATGCTTCTCTATGTAATACTCCCCTACCAATTTCCCAAATGCTTTTTTATTTCAATAATTAGTTTTATATATTCAAAGTTAGCATGCAACTAGAGAATAGTGCTACGAAGTTTACTCCTATAAGCACAACCTTAGGCAAATTTTCCCTTTACATCTTGCATCACAGGTTCACTACCACATGAAACCCTTCCCACTGCAACTCATAAGAACACTGTACATATCTTGTAAAACTGTTGGTCCAGTCTCTACCGACAATCACTGAAAACACACCTGTCACAATGGGCATTGAAACAACAACTCAATTATGCACAAAAGTGCATAATTTACTTGTATTTAGCTGGAGTATCAACGAAAGAGCTCAGAAGTGTCCAGATAGAACATCAAGCACACACACACGCTGCCACTCTGCTACTTCATACTCGGTTACAAGTAACTGCGAAAATGGCTAGTAACACAACCAGGAAACCTTGAAAGCTCTGGGACCCAAGAAGTGACATCACTGTTGCAGTAAGAGATTGTAAAAAAACACAGTAACCACAAGAAAACAGATCTCACCAAGAGAGTCAGTGAGCACCTAATGCAGGCACACAAACTGAAAAAAAAAAAAACCGACCACAGCAATGACCATTCAGTGCAAGGCAAGGTCCAGGGCCAAGGTCACCTTCTCCTGATACTGTCATTGGCTTGAGGTACTAACCCAGTCTCTACCAAGGTCTCCTTCGACCAGCCATCCCTCTAGCAGCAGCTGGTGCCACTCTGACAATTTGCTTCTCCCTGATCCAAAGCAGCAGGAGGGTAGGGGGGCTTACCACCCGCTGGGCTTCTGTGCTGTGAGCTGAAGGGACAGTGACTGCTGCACTGGTGGGCATTCCCAGAGCCTTCCACCCTCCTTCAGCCCTTCCACCTCACTTGATGCCAGCAAAATTGGTTCAGAATTGAGCAGCAAACAAACTGGAGCTTTCTTCTGTTAAAACCCTGGCTGTGGACACCCACATCCTGGCTCAGGGAGACATGCTGCCCTTCACACATTGCAGCTGTGCAATACCACCCCAGCTCCCTTGCTCTGTTCACCAGCAGCAGCTCAAGGCTTCAGAACATTGTCCGGCAGATCTGACAACCACAAGGAGTCAAAACCAGACTGCACTATCAAAGACTAAACATTTAGTGAAACCCAGCAGCTAGAGACCCTTTATCAATACCCCTTCGCAGCAGACAAAACAACACTTGCCACACTTGGAAGTTATGTAGATATGACAGCTTGAGAGTTTATTAGTCTTTCTCCTTTCCTCCAAACACTAACCTGAAGTATAACCACCTTAAAAACAGGTGTGACCTGTACAGTACCTCTCTTGACTGCTTGGATTCCAGGAAGTTTTTGCTAGATTTCATGTTCAGCTCACTGCTATTAAATACTCACCCACTTACTGAAAGAAGATACAAATTTCTCTATGCTATAAACATTCAATACTCATCCAACATTCATTGCTGCAAGCTAACTTCTTAACAAAAAATGGGTACTACCATAGCTATACTTTTCCACCCAGGGTGAAAACAATCATCCTCAAATGGCAAAAAAAAACTTCTAAGAAAAACTTCTGCTCCCATAAATAAAATACCAGCACCATTTCATATCTGCCATACACATCCTAAAAAGATGGGGAAGAGGGAGGGAAAGGGGCTTTCAATTAAAAACAGTAAGCATTTCCTTTGCCAGATTTTTACCACTTACAATCTCCAGCATTCTGCACAGAAAGATTTTGCCTTTGATGTCAATCCAATGCTTTCAGGCTTGCTCCTGCAAGCACTGCAATATGCAATACATTTTTTAGCTGGCAAAGAAATGGATGTACTGCATAAAGTGCCTGTGAAATCCATCCTACTCCGAAGGCCACTGTGGCATATAAATTCCTACAGAAAAGCCAGAACAGTCTGTAATACGGCAACA
This sequence comes from Argya squamiceps, assembly GCA_037834095.1. Classification (NCBI taxonomy): domain Eukaryota; kingdom Metazoa; phylum Chordata; class Aves; order Passeriformes; family Leiothrichidae; genus Argya; species Argya squamiceps. The sequence goes on from JBBMKD010000115.1 coordinate 23,511,867, forward strand.
TGAGGCCTACAGCAAACTGAGGATTATCATATATGACTTTCAAACTCACAGACATTTTTTTCAGCAGTTTCGAAAATCTACTTCAGGAGGTGCTTGTCTCTTAGTCACAGTCAGAACTAAAACCAGAAAGATAATATTGGGCTGTCATATCACCTTTGCATTTTTAAAAAGAAAATGAGATGACCTCCAAATTTTATCCAAAGTACATCATAGGGAAACCAAAAAAAATAAGAAAAAAAAAGAAATTCCAATGACTGTCAAGTTAAAGAAATCTCAAAGACAATTCAGTTGGCATAAATGTCTACATACCGTTCTCAGCAATACAGTATCTGTACTCCCAAAATATGTTTCCTTCTAAAAGAGATACAGCCTACCCACTTTTGCAACTGAAGGCATTTCTTTTGCCACTGATCCACACCACCTACCATTATTTCAGCAGCAGAACACATTGCAGTGTGTGAGTGGGAAACAGCAAGGCACAACACTGCTCCTGTTTCCCCAGCACAACCAGCAGCCAGGCCATTATCCATCACAAAGTCCACCAGCACAAATCTTCAAGGCACTTGAAAAGCAAAACACTCTGCATACACGCCAGGCCAGAGCCCTGTCCAGGCTATTTATCCTGGGAGTGGCTTGAGGAGGAGGGATGTGGTTCCCCCTCTCAGGCTGTGCTCCTGGCAGGGGCAGGCATGCCTTACCTAGACTCCTTGTACCAGAGCAGCCCAGCAAGTCTGTGGCTGTTTTTGCCTGCCAGAAGCAATGGGGGAAGACTTACTTTCTTTTTAAGAATAAATACTTCTTTACTTCTTGGGTAAATGCACCAATGCTCTCCTCTTTATGTGCACTAACCTAACTGCCTACAGCATCTGGGTAAAGAAGGAGCCAGATCCAGTAAGAAATAGGTAAAGGGCTGAAAAAACTGGTCAACAAACTATTCCAGGCTGTGCTTATCAGGAAATTCTGGACACTTTGCACTAATCCTATTGTCCCTCTGCAGAGAAATACAATGCCTTAACCACCTCAAAGTTCTTTGTCAAGTGCATGTAAGAGAAATGCCATGGTCATGGGGTTGCCATGTGAGATGTGGACACACATACTGTCTAAACCAGCATTAGTTTCTTTTCTCATGCTCAGTGTTGCACAAATAGAAACAGTACTTTCAACAGTTAGACACCAGTCACTAAAAAATGAAAATTGATCCTAGAGTGCAATCTTCAGCCAAACAATTACCAAGATTTTGCAAGCCAGGTGTGCTGTTAATCAGCTTGGGAGTATGGAAAGAGTGTCAGACACTCAAGAAACACCATGGGAGGAGAAAAGGACAGGCACTTTTCAGAATTCTCCCCTACTATCAACAAAAACCAAACCAAGACATCAGACATTCAGATGTTCACTGTCATATGTACCAGTACATCAACAGAAGTGCAAGAGTGCACAGACAATGCTTCTACAAGTTTTAAAGAAACTAAGCTTGAAATACAAATGAAGAAAACAAAAATTCAAGTTCCCTTACATGTAAGTAGAAAAGTAGCTCTCATTTCCTTGACAGAACTTTCTTTTGCCCTGGGGATAATTTTTTATTTCTGTCAAAGCAACACATCAGCCTTGCACCTGATTCAAAATCCTTCAGTGCCAGTACAGATTTTGCCACAGACATCAATGGGCCATGGATGAAGCCTACAGCTTATGCTTTAGCTATGAAGAAAAACACACGGGGGAAGACATGAAGGGTGTAATTTAGCCCTAACGCAGCACTGCTGAGGAGTGCCACATCTCTACGGTATCAACTAGTGACACCTGGAAGAGAAAAGTCAAAAACACATCAGATGCTACATAACCACTGCCAGTTGAAGCTATTACTGCCTCAAGTACCTCACGATCAAGCATTTCTGCAGATCAGCATTCTCCCTTCAAACTACCAAAACTCTTAAGGCAATAAATGAAGACCATACCTGATTTGAAAGCAATCTTAAAGAAAAGGATATGGGAAGAAGGAAAAAGAAAAGACACACTTTATTTTCTCAAAAGTTGGTTTTCTTTTCACCCTACTGAACTGATAAAAAAATAATACAGCCCATCGTGAAAGATGAAGCAGTGAAATGCACAGCATATGAAGAATTAATCCATGAGCTAAAGATGCTGGAGGGCTTAAATATTGATTGCTCTATCCTTCATTCAGTAAAACAGTTGTATGCATTTTTCCCCTGGCATTAGGTGTAGCAGCCACTCTTCAAGTATCCCATATATGAATTTAAGCTGACTTTAAATATCCCTTAAATTACATACACTTTTTTTCTGAAAGGGAGGAAATTGCACTTATGTAGCAAATTCTAATTTTGTGAGGGAATAGTAGTGAAACAGACAACTGCCGCACAGCATCTGTTCCCACTCTCAAATTCTTCCACATATCCTTGAGGATCACCAAGACCTTAAGTGATGGCCTATGAAGAGTTCCCCACTCAGCCCCGACAGCAAAAGAGCTGCACTCAATTTTCTTCTCCATCCATTTGATTAAAAAAGCCAGATACACAGCAACAGTGCTCAGTAAGTGCTGGCAGGTCACCACCTAGAGGTGCTCAAAGCCAGCTCTTCTGACATCTAGAGAAGGCAGCTCACCTCTGAGAGTGCTCAAACTGCTGGGTACTCAAATGAAAGATGGTGGTGGTCTCCCAAAGGAATAAACTGCTCAGAAGAATAACTTGCCTTTTGATTTAAACCTCTGAATATGAGACAAAGCAAGCTCAATATGGAGAGATCACTGAGAAACAGCTAACTATCCATTCAGGTGTTATTAAGGGCTCATCACAGTGATATCAAAGTGAATCCCATGTAAATACAAAACAAAGCAAAACACTTTCTTCAACAACCTCTCCTGGATTCCCCAAAGGATTTAACTGAATGACACCATAAGACCAAGTTAAAGACAGATTTTTATTTCTTCCCATTTTCAAGCAGAGAAAGAATTACATTTTAGTCACAATCTTCCGGAGCTACTGATGAAAACCCCATGACCATAAAGTATTTTTGCTCACAGTGATAAGATGGTCTGTTACTCACACGTGGAGTTCACATTTTAAAGCTGGGTATGCAGTGTAGCATTACTTTAATTTTGCATTTTCCATGTGTTTTGTCTCAAAAGCCGTTTAACCTTTCCACCTTCAGTATTTGTTTTGAAGAGGGGAGGAAGAGAAAGCAGACACCAGCCAATGTTTTCCTCTCTTCAACCAGCACTGCTACTGCTAAGTTCTCAGAACAAAGTTTATAGCAGCCAATGGTCTAACTACTGCAATCTGTAATAGGGAGTGATAAAGACAACACCACACTGATCATGCAGCAAGCAGTGCTTCTCAGTATTCCTAAGTAACATTTCCTTGGTTATTTGCCATACAAAAAGGAAAACAACCACCGTTCATGTACAACTGCACAGGATGAGACAGTGCCAATCTATTCTGGAGCAAAACTGCATTTAATTTTGTGTGGTTAATATTTAATAAAAAACAACAGTAAAACACAGACCTATCAAGTTGCTTTGTAAGTCTGAGCACATATCAGTTAAGGAGAAACATGTGGCACGCCTATAGCCAGTAATAGCAAGCTGCAGGGCAGAGCTTCACTTACGCCTGTGCACACTGAGTATTGCTTCAGTCCACTGCTGAAATTGCCAGAAATATTACTTTAGTACTGCAGTATGGCCCATCCTCGCACAAGAGTAACACACAGCCCTGGCCGCCAAATTGAAACATGACTCCCTGACCTGAGAGTGATTCATTTTAGACCAAACGGTACAACACACCAAACCTGACCTAGCATGCAAAAACTTTCTTTGAAAAGATAAGAGTTGCAGTAGTTCTTAGCAGTAAAAAGATTGCAGTTAACCCAATTCCCCTACACTTTGAGAACACAAGTTGCCTACAGGGTCTCCCCGAAGTTATTTTGCCTTGCAACTTCAAAAAAACCCCAACCAAACAAAAAAAAAAAGCCCAAACAAGCAAACAACTACGATTAAAAAAAACACACACACAGAAAACTAACCCAAACCTGGAGCAAAGAAGGATGGGGGAAAAAAAAAAGAAAGGGGGGATTTTAGGCAGCTTCTAACATTCACAGACAACTGGAATCATGGTGTGAGCTTGTTTCACAGGGATATCCCCAAGAAAATCAGATTCAGACATTCCAACTTTTTTGTGATAATGAAAACTTTTCACATATTTCCATAGGAAGCATTTTTTTGGGATGGTTCCCACTGCGGAGCTATTTAAAAAAGAACATAGAAAAAGAAGTGAGAGGAAGAAACTTGGTCCCTCTGGTTCCACCTCTCTCTTCTCACTTCAGTTTGCTAACGGCTTTTGTCCTCTAGCTTCCCTCCTGTTCCCCCCGCTCCCGGTCTTTCTTTAATAAATCACACCCTTAAGCTTGTCATTAATCTTCTCCACGTCCTTTACCTTTGCTAACACCACGGATACATGGACACTGCTCTCACCGGACTTGAGCAGGCTCTTCGTCCGAAGGACTGAGGAAGTCAGGAGACAGAGGTGGCAACCATTTTTATCTAGGACTTTTTCCACTGCCTTAATTTGGTATAAATAAAACCAAAGAGATTTCGGGAGGGAAGAGGTGAGGAAAAGAAAAGAAAAAAAAATAAGAAGAAAAAGAGCGCAGACAGACTCTAAGTCCTGCTCGCGTTCCTTAATCAAACAAGTGCCCATCACTTATTCCAGGCCAGCCCTGGACACGTTAGTCCAGCAGGAATAGCAGCCTGACCCGACGCCTCGAACCCACTCCAGCCCATTCCGAAGGAGCCCGTGGCCGGAGAGGGCCCCCGACAAGGCGCGCCGCCCCGCACACCACTGCGCGCCGCGGGACTTAGACCAGGTTCGGAAACACGAGAGAAAAAGCCAGAGAGAGGAGGAGAAGGGCGCCGTGGGCACGGAGCCCCTGGGGAATGAGGAGCGGACACCTTTTCGCGGGCGAGAATGGTGGGACCCCCCGCCCCGCTCCGCCCCCCGGGCCCGCCGCGCTAC
>JBBMKD010000115.1:23517083-23530831 GCA_037834095.1 Argya squamiceps
CACAGAAGGAGGGAGGGAGGGAGAGAGGGAGGAGGGGAGAGAAGGAGGAGGGAGGGAGGAATGAGGGGTGGGACGGGGAGGGAGCAAAGTGGAGTGAAGTGGAGTGGGACGGGACGGGACGGGACGGGAGTGGCGGGACGGGACGGGCCAGGATGGGCTCCCTCCGCCCCCGTTCCTCCTGCGCCTCCGCCGGGCGGGGCCCAGGTGTGCCCGCCCTGCCCGCCCCGCGGACCCCACGCGTGCCCGGCTGGCGTCCGCTCCTTCTCCTCAACGCCACTCGGCCGGCCGCGGAGGCTGCCGTGGGAAAGGGCGGCGGGGTTCGGGTGCGTGGCGGTGGTATGCAGGTGTTCCTGGAGCAGCCACAGTTCTCGCCCTGTGAAACTTTCGAATCGCTCGCCGATGTCCGCAAGAGCCGTTTGGGACCCGCAGGTTCACCGAGCGCTCATCCTTGGAAAGAGACAGGGTTGGACATAGTTTTCCAGATTAGAAAAAATATTTTATTATACAAAACCAGGTTCAAATTACAAATTACTTCAAATTCTTCCCCACCTCCTACCCCCATAAGTTTTTACTGTGAAATAGTCCGATTTAATTTGAATTGCTGGAACATCTAGAGGCTGCTTTTGCATGCTCATGCATCAAGTGAAAAGACATATGTTGCACGCAACCCTTAAGAGTTCGGTGGCTGAAATGGCTAAGCATTCCTAAACCCTATAGTGAGATTTCTAGCGAGGTTTCCTACAGCTATACAAGCCATCAGCGCCTCCAGCAGCACAAAAGCCTATTATGAAGCACCAAGCACAAAGTACTCATACTTCTCAAGGACCAGAAAACATCAGAGACAATTCTCAAGTCTGTCTTTTCTGGTGTGTCATTAACACAGTAATGACACTGTCTCCTATAGCTGCAATATCTGCTGCACTACAGGTATGGTTATTAACAAAGTTTTTGCATCAATGAGAGCAGGTCTCTAGCTGCCATGGCTGGTGAGATGCTTTCTCTTTAGGAAGAAGTTGTCACCACACAGACCTTGTTTTTGTACTCAGCATTGTAGTTTTGCTCTGAGATTAGACTTCAACATGCTGAAGAGTTTTGTTAAGTATTCAGCAGGCTATTAACTTTGGAAACTGGATTTCATCTTCTACCTGTTCAAAGCAAGTTACTAAGTGTTTGCAGGTGACCAAAAAGCATGTTCTGTTACAAGCTCTTATAGATGGTTTAACATCTATACACCAGTTATGGTGACAGGTCTTAGTAGTTTTCTCACCTATGCACAGGCCACATCCGGGCTGGACAATGGCAGTCTTGAAACGATGTGCTGAAACTGCAGGTGTCCTCCTCTGGTGATAGAAAAGGGTTGACATGCATGGACCACTGATTAGAGAGCAGATCTTCAGAATGCAAAATTAATTCTTTCAGTCCCGTGGCAGTATATCTGCTATAACTTCATTATAAACCAGGTTTTACTCATCTTTTGGGGACACAAACTGCCTGTTACATGTCTACAAAACCTGTCCTGCCCTTAGCCAGTTGCCCAGATACCACTGTAAGAACCGAGATTAACTTGAAAGCAACGAAAACTTCAAGCAAAGGGTGATCTGACAAGAATTATGTCTCTGTGGGTGAGACCTACAACCTCAGACATGGAGAGTCTTCTTCAGTAGGACAGTGCTTGCTGCTAAGAGCTACTACATCTGCAAATTGGAAATCACTGCTGCTTAGCATCCCTACACTCAAAAATTGCTGGTTAGGATGTCCTCTGCAGCAACTCTAGCTACTGACTCCTGAAGGAAAAGAGCAGGAAATAGCAGTGGGAAAAGGCTGATCTGTGCATGAGACAGAATTATATGAAGGTAAAATGACAGCAAACCTTTTAAAGAAAACTATTTTTGAGTCCACCTTCAGCAAACTGATGTAGTTAAAGCAGCAATGTTTTTTCAGTTTTTGTTTTCTGTTAGTGACTTCAGGTATGCTTGCTCAGTCCTGAAGTACTGACTTGTCATTTATTCAAGGATAATGTCATTAATTCTCCATCAGTCACTCTTGCTCTAAATAGAAAATATAGGGAATATTCAGTAAATCTTATGAACAGGCAAATATTGAAGGTCCAGGGAAGATCACATGTTTAATGAATGTAACTGCTATGAGACTTGGCTATGGTACTCTGGTCTGAGACATGTTTATGTAATCACTCACAGATGTACTGAATTGCATTAGATAGGGAAGTACTTTTCATATCCTTCAGTCTGGAAAAATTTCTGTTTCCAGAACAAACTGTGTAAGTTCCCTGTGCTCAACTTAGTGAATTGATTCAAATCATAAGTATGCTTAACATGTGCAGACGTTGATCTATTTATTTCTCAGTGTTCATACAGTTTCAACTGAGTGGCTGCAAGATTAGTCATACAAACGCAAAAAGGTTAAACATCTAATTCCTCTTTAGTCTAGGCCTGGAAAGTACCTCTGGTGTTTTTAATTAAAAAAAAAAAAATCTGGGAATTTACACTTAAGATGTCTCTTTACTCTGCCATTTCTCTATGCAGCATACTCTGGTGTAGGTAGCAATGGCTAATTTCATTTTGGATTGGAAATGTGATGAAATTTTCAGTGCAATGGATGCCTTGAATGAAACATTCTATGAGATCACTACTAATTCCTGTGGGGAAAAAAAAGGCACTCTTCAGCACTATCTGAGATAGGGATAATAAGAGACCTTGAACAGTATTTTCACTTTTTATTGATCAGCTTTTATTTCCTAGAGTCCCACGATTTGTACTAGATTGCTAAAGCATGTGTACATTACAAGGAACAACTCCAACAATTCACAAATAATAAAGTACTCTCTGGAGTTCAACTTTTTGCTCATTTGTTACATACGTACTCTCTGAAGTTTGCATGCTGGGCATCGCTGTTCAGAACAGGATGCAGAGGAATCTGAGTAAATAACGTTACCTACAGTTAGAAAACATGCTGTTTCCCAGAGAAACTTTAGACACATCAGAAATTTCACAGAAAGAAAGCATCCCTACCCATAAAGCTATGTCGTCTTTGTTCTGTGGCAGTGCTTCTGCCTTGGTTCAGTCCTCTCTGGGCTCCTGCAATGCTGCAGCAGTAGTTCATGATATCCTGTGAGCAACAAACTCCTCCAAAACCTCTAAGTTCTCAAGGCAAAAAGAGCAGATCTTTCCATGGAAAATCTCTCTCTCTCTGTTTCAGCCTCCTGTTGTCCGGACCAGAGGATATCCTGGTCCTTCTGAAGTGTAGCAGATTGCTGAAAAGTTAATGTCACCATAATGCTCCTGGAAGCCAAGCTTTGACTCTTTCATGGCTTTCTACCCATTCCCAGCCCCTAACAGCAGGACTGCAAGGCCAGGATTGAAGGAAAAATGGGTGCCCGTAGGTGCCTGAGCATATTGAGGATTAGGAATATATCCGCAAAAATAGAGGAGATGGTTGATTAGCATAGCCTCTATGGCAAAATCTAGGTCAGATCAAGCTGTTTAGACAGTGCCTGCTCCAGAAATAAGAGCAAGTCTGCCCAAGTGACCAGGGCTCAGAGCTCTTTGTGAAAGAAGTTTTGGGTAGGTCCTGGCACTTGTAACATCCACGTTGCCCTGAGATGACTGGACTAGGGTTTGCAAGATGCTTCAGGTAGTTATTGCCAGAGATGCAAAGGAGTTCAGTGCATTAGTGACTAATCCAGCAACAACTCATACAGAGCCATAAACCTCTGTGTTACTGTTGAGAGTCTTACAAATCACAAGCTGTGAGATGCATCAAAGAGAGTTGGTGGCTCTGTGAAGCATATGGGGTTTGTCTGGGGCAAGCATGGGGGCAGAAGGTTGCCAGGAGGGAGGGAGATCAGGAAGGCCTGATGGGAGGCCAGGAAGCTGATGGTTGTGACTTCACTGTGTTGAGGGAGGTGAGACAGTGAGGAGGAGCTATGTCTTTGTGATAAGCGCAGGCTTGGGGATGGCTGCAGGTTCCATGGAGGGAAGGCAGTGGGGGCATCTCCCATGGGATGGCTGCAGCACTGGACACTCCTACGTGCCCTTCAGCTCTATGGGACCCCTGTGCTGGAGCCTGGGGCTGGGTCAGCACTGCTGCTCAGGGAACCTCTGTGTTTATGCTGCCTGAACACTGCTACTCATTCAGCCTTTTGTTTTCCAGGTTGTTCAAAAAACATTCATTTATAGGGCTTTAAGGGATGACTGGATAGAGAATGCTGTTCTGATTTGTCTCTTCATCAAGCACAGAGCTCTGGTCCGCCATGAAATGACTGGAATCCCCCTTTACATGAGGATACAGAGAAACAAGAAAAACTTTACCTTCACCAACTGCAGCTGCAGCTGTTGGGTCCATTGCTCCAGCACCTACCTCTTTGGCTATAACTGCAAGTTCCAAAGATTATAAAATCCTGCTCCAACTGCGATCCTTAGTCAATAGACAGCATTTAAAATCTATAATTTAGCCTGTCTGTGCCCTTTCATCTCGAACTGGATGATATTTATACACCAACAAATTGAGTGCCATACTCACTCACAGGCTCAAAAAAAATAAATTGCTCAGAAAAAGTGACATAGATGCCTTTGTATTGTATATAACTTTGTACATCAGTTTGGTCTGTTTAAATGGCAGTCTTACACGGAGCTCCTGGCGTGAGTCCAGCAGAGAACAACAAAGGGGTTGAAACATCTCTCTTACAAGGAATGAGGAAGCTGGGCCTGTTCAGCCTCAAGAACTGACAACTGAGAATGGACCTCTACAACATCTATAAATATCTGAAGGGATGGTGCCAAGAGGAGAGAGCCAGGCTCTTCTTGGCAATGCCAGTGGTGCCAAGCAATAGGATAAGAGGCAATGTACAGAAAATGATGTTCAGGAATTTCCACCTGAACACAAGGAAGAATTTCTTTACTCTGTAGGTGACTGAGAACTGGAACAAGCTGCTCAGAGAGGTTATGGACTCTCCCTCACTGGAGATATTCAAGAAGTGTCTGGACACAATCCCATGCTATGTGCTCTGGGATGACCCTGCTTGAGCAGAGAGGTTGGACCACATGATCCACTGTGGTCCTTTCCAGTCTTACCCATTCTGTGATTTTGAGGGCTTTGAGAAGCTGCTGGAAGTATCATTTGAACAAAGAAAATAATGTGAAAAACTCAGTGCTACACTGGAATTTTTCCTTCAAGAGACAGTATTTCTTACTAGAGTCTTAATGTTTTTATTTTTGCTTTTGACCCCTTCTCTCTGTTCTAGAGCTTCAGCAGCAGAAGTCATTAAAAGTTTTCCAAGAGGTGCCATGTCCACAATAGGATGGGTAACACACACACAAATGAAAGGGGAAATACTGTGGGACTGAGGCTTTAACTGACCGAAACTGAAAAAAACCCCAAAAAACCCAAAAAAAACCCAAAAAACCAACCCCAAAAACCTAGCCTTTCCAAAACACAGGATAGAGCCTGTAATACTAGCTGAACAATAAAGAATTTGGATATATTTAGTTAATGAAAGCTCTTGCTGGAAGGTAAGATTGGGTCATTTATGTCTGTACAATAGCAGCTCCAGTGTAGAGCATATGAATACCAGATGGCTGGAACTGTTCCATTAACGAACTGATGCATTCATTGTTCTGAATTTGATTTTGTAGCTTTTTGCTTATAATGATTTGATTGCACCATTAAAAACCTTCAATAACCTCAGAATTCCTCAGAATGCAAAAGAGGAGATGCCTCTGTTCCCACTGTCCACAGACCTGCAGGTGTGCAACACCTCTGTCAGTCAAACTAATGAACATATTTTATGCTGTTTTCTTAGTTCTTCTATTTAAATAATGTATGCAGGATCCATGCATAATATATTCTTCCAAAGCACAGGAAAATTCATTCCAGGTGGCACTCCATTATAGTCAACAGGGTTATCCTGTGATGGAAATGTAGGACAAAACAAAATTGTAGCTGTAGGTACATGGAGAGAAATTCCTTCCAGATATGCACAAATACAGGAAAAATGTCAGGCACTAGGAGATACACTTTTCCTCCAGAGCAGATGCCTCCTTTATTAAACATAATTCCTATTGCAATAATCTTTCCGGTCTCCAAGCTTAATTAATGAACAGTCTAGGAACCCACTTCTTGTGTCTGTTACCACAAGCAGATTAATTATTCTGGCTTACACAACTCCTCTGTAAACTTTCCCTCCGCTCCAATACTCAACTCCAACACTGGCTTTATCTTCACTGTGGCTCTGCAGACACTTTTTGTCACAAAAATGTCTGATGTAGTTACGTGACAAACATATTTCTGTCCTTTGTGGCTCCTTTCTGTTCCTCATGTCTGAACGGATCTAATCTAAAAAGAAAAAAAAATCAAATCTAGAGTATTAGAATATAGCAGTGAGCAAAGGCTTTCTGTCAGAGCTTCTGCTATACATCTGTCTTTGAGAGCCTGGAAAGACTCCAATCCTCACTGTCAGAAGTGACACCAGGTTTCTTATTTCTTGTTTTACTTCCATTGCAGTCCATTCAAGGTTGCACTTATCAAGAAAGCTAAAATTAGAGTAAAATAATTAAAAACCCAAAACCAACCAACCAACCAACCAACCAAACCCAATGAAGAGCAAACAGGAGGGGAGAAGTGGAAGTAGACAAGTGTGGATGCAGACTGCTCGTGAGACACGAAGCAAGTTTTTCTCTTCCCAGGGGCTCCTCTGCCTCCTTTTTCACCTAGCTCCTCCAAACTCCTGTTGGTGTTGGTAGAGATTAGTTATCTCTGATATTGCTCTTTGGGACAGGGCCACACCAAGGAAGAAGCAGAGCTCAGGTGGCGGCGGGGAAATTTTCATGTCAACCCTCCTTAGCATGAAGGCAGGAGACATCAATACCAGATAACAGAGCTGGAAACCCAATTTTCAAGGCACTCCATTTCCCTAAGAAGAACTTCCCAGGTTTGCTTCTCCTGAACTTCAGCATCGCGTTTCAGGAACAGTAAGGACAGGGAATGATCTCCAGCTATAAGAATGGTATTCACACCAGCTCATTACCTGTTCCACAGGGTTCCACTCTTAGGGTTATCTAACACCCATCCTGTAGGTGTTGGGCACACAGGGAAGCTGCAGGAAACCCTTCTGTGTCTTTCTGGAATAGGGGGTGAGGACACTCTGGGGCACCCCAGATGGAAAGAGATGTGTAGGTTTGCATTCAGTTCCCCACCCAGAGAGAATAAGCTAGGATGATCAAGATATCTGAAGGCTTTTCTCAGCCCCACAGGACCAAATCTCATGTAATGCTTGGGCTACACTCTTAGGAGTGCTCTGCTGGCTGGCTGCCACAGCACTGCTTTCCCAACCACGCTGATGCTCTGCACTCAGTGAAATGCCCCTGCTCTGCCTCACAAGCACAGAGGAAGACCTCGGGGTGAGTCCAGCCTTGTTAGTTAATAACTGAAGGCCTGGTTGCCTGCTACTCCCTTTGCCATTTAGGGCTGAACCACTGCCTGTGTTTACAATCCCACACGTAGTATTTGCAGCATTTGTTTGCAATTGTTCTTGTAGTTCCTTTGTGTTTCTTTCACTGGGCAGGAAGAGTAAGGGCTACAATGGAAAACAAGTAGAAAGCCATTTGTTTATTACCAGCAAAGTGTGGGGACAGAGTCCCTGACCTCATCAGCTAAAGCCACTTTAAACCTGATGGAAGTCTAACCCAATATTTTAAAGAGATGAACATGCCTTTCTTGGTGGCACATCTACTTTTTTGGCCGGCTGCCAGAAGTTGGCTGGTGTGTACTGTGATTTCCCAAGATTTCTAGATGCCCAGCTCCCCTTTCAGTAGGAAAAAGGTGTTCAAAGTGCATGGTAATTTCCATAGTAACTCTTTGGGAGACACACTTGCCCTGATGATAACCTCCTCAGCACTGAGAGTAACAAAAGGTAGCTCCAGCTCTGGCTTTTGAGCTGTGCCATAAAACAAACCTGGGGCCCCATCAGATTTTGGTTTTTAATTTTTCCCTTCAGGAGGCTCTCAGGCAGCACAGAACAGTCACCCAGGAGGGGCAGGGAGGAGGCTCAGGAGGGTACACAGCCTCTGCCGGGACCCTGTATTGGGGCAGTGAAGTTAGGAGTGAGAAAAGCAAAAATAAAGGAGCAACCATGTCCCTTGTGTCATCACCCATATGCCAGAAGGGGTTGAGTGAAACAAAGGGAGTAAAAAATGAGGAGGAGAGATGTCAGGTGCAAAGCTGAGATGTTTCTCTATGTGTTTGTTTATTTATTTCTCAGTACAGAGTTGGTAACTAGCAGTTTTTTAATTGGCAATAGAGTATATTGGTTGAGATTTCCTATCACAGAACTGGGATTTTTAGACCACAACAGAAATAGCCTGTTTGGTAGGCAGAAGAACAGGGGTTGCTGGTACCTGTAGTTTTGTTGATGCTAGTAATGGGTATCAGGTTGTTCAGGACTAGCAATATTTGAATTCAAGTCCTTGCTCTACCATGACTTAAGATCTTCAAGTAAAAAGCATGTATATATTTTTTATGGAAAACATGTTTTATCAGTCTTCAATTTTGCACACTAAGGATGAGTAGCCAAGACAACCTCTGTGGCAGCTATTACACTTGTGGTCAGACTTAATTACTGTCCTGGTTTAGGGCAAATTTGGGAAACAATCTTTGAATGGGGTCTCTTTACAATAGCAAATTCAAGCGGCCTCTCCTTCAACTGGTTCGGGAAAAGATTTTCTTGGAGAGAAGTGGAAAAAACTATTTATTTAACAAATAAAGTGCCCACAAGCATAAAAAATGAATAATATGAAACAACAAAACATTTCACCATTCTGAAGAGAGATGGTAAATTAATTTTCCCTGAGCCTTCAAATACAGAAATATGTAATATATTAAATGAAAAGGGCCAGCTTGATTGTGCATCAATCTGAACAAGAAACATCTTGCCTTCCAGAAAGTAATAACTGTGTTAAATGGAGGGGAAGAAGGTGTGCTGCATTACAGGAACGAGGCATTGACCTCTACAGAGGTTAACAGGCAACATACCAAATGGAGATTTTTTGTTCATTAGGAGGAAACATGAGAGCATAATTAGAAACAGGCCATGCTGTATAGTTTTACCCACTACTACTATTCAACAAAGTAGAATAGACAAAGGTATTCACTAGTTTTGGGATTGAATTAACAACCAGAAATTGAACAGTGAGTGATTAAAATAGGAATTAATTTTTTTCCTTATAGGAGTACGGAGACAAACCTGTAATTGAGTATTTGTGCTTAACATTAGCAGAATAATGGTAATTTTCATGAGAATGATTTTAAAAATTATTTTATAATTAATGAAGAGGAACATGCACCATTTGAATGCTCATTAAGTGGATGCAGTAGTCAAATGCAATAGTAAATCTTTATTGTACCACCTGAGACTGATCTCTTCCAATTGTTCTGGAACCTGTCCACAGAAGATCCTGGGCCAAGATTCAGTCTCCAGATCATAGGCTGTGCATGAAATCTGAAAACAAAGACTTTTTCTGTCTTTGAGATAGGTGCACGTGCCCTGTGAAGGTTAATGGGAACTGCAGAGGCATTTGCCTTCCAGGGGAGTTAAAACCCCACACTATTAAATTGGTCAACCAGAAATCTGGTCTTTAGCAATTACATAGATATATTGAAATTTAGGGTTTTCCCTTCTCAGGACAAACTCTCAAAAAAAGTTGCAAAATGTTGAAGTTGAACGGGAAGAAATAGGTCAGGGTGCAAGGTTGTTTGTCTCTGTATACTGGGAGTCTTACTGCTGAATTACACACACTTGGGGCCACTTTCTTAAGCTATGTAACATCGAGGCTTCACAAATTTGCCCTGTTCAGTCTGTTGTCTGTTGAACTTGTTCTAGTTGGGAAGAACTGCTTAAGCCATGGATTTGACCCAATCTCTTGGTCAAAGAAATTACTCCTGACACAGGTAGAGTAAGGCTTGAATCACTGGAAACAGCAGGATTACTCTGCCTCTTTCCATTTGGCTGGTATCTATTGGACAAGATTCATAGCCTGAAAAACAAATAAGCAAAAAATAATCCTTCCTTTCAGAAAAAATCCTCCAGGTACCATTTTGAGTCACTGATCCATCATCCCAGCAATGCACATTACTTTCTGACACATAGTAAAAAATACCTATGTTTGAAAATTGCAATGACAAAAAAGAAGTATTCCCTTTATGTGACTACAAAGAATCTATCTTTTCTCTTCAAGGTGTGTATGAGGACTGTGAGCAGCTAAATGAGTCAAGTGAAATCCACTTCTCTGGGCTCTTCCCAGACAAGGGTGAACACTGTTGCATGGTAGTGAATCTTTCAACTCAGATAAAGTGAGCTTATGTGATCCTGTGAACACTGAATAAGTGAAATTACCTATTGTGTGAGAGATAGGAAAAATCCTGATGCAAAATGCTTAAAAAAAAAATTTATGAGAGGACTGGCATTGTGTACATCCTCTAAATTTTAAATAGCAATCTGTACAATGTGCTAAGTAAACCTTTTGAATACCATGATTTATTACACCTTCCTGAACTTTGCTAAGACAGCTTTTCAATTTGTCACATTAAAGAATACATTCTCAGCCAAATTGTTCTGGACCTTATTCTCTTTTTCCTTTTTGAACTGTGACCCATTCTTTGTGCCTAGTAGATTCAGCCAAGCTTTTACCTACTAGTAAGTGAAGGCTAACATTTTTTGGAGAGGTAGTACCTAATAAGAAGAGGACTATGAAGTCATTCACACAGCTACATGCATAACTTGCGTGAACTCCAGAAATCAGTAACTACCACAAAGTACAAAGGTTATCCAGGCAATGATGAGTTAATATTTGGGGTCAAAATCAAGTTCTCAGTGTCAGTAAAAAGCCAATGTAATTTAAGTGGCTTTTATATGCCACACCACTGTCTGCATGCCTAGGTAGCTTAGCCTGTGACTCCCATTAATACCTGAAAGGAGGTGACAGAACAATATCCCTCATACTCAAAATAGGAATAGAGCCTTATATTTTAGCACATTCACAGGAAGCCTGGAGCAATGCACTCCTTGTGACTCGGGACTGGTGGTTTCCAGATGCTCTTTTGGTCAGCCATTCAAGCGAGGCTTGTGCACAGTGCTGCTCCTCAAATTGCAAACCTCCTCACATTGCTCATTCAGCAGAACAAATACTCGTGCTCCCTGGGATGAAGCCTGAGAATAAAAGGCAGCAGCACTTGCCTATTCTGCTTCCTACTGAGTCAGAAACTTGGGCTTTGTTACACCAAAAATTTATTGGCTTTACATTGCTGTAAGTACAAAATACTCTGAATACAAGAAATAGATTATCTCTCATAGTAAGTGTGCTGCCTGTGCAGAGCAGGAAAGGCTCCTTTCAGCATCCTTGGCATGGTGAGAACATGCCTCTTTGTGTCTGCACCATCCCATTCTAGTTTCCACTCTGCCTCCAAGAATCTACCAAGAACAGTGAATCTGCTTCTCTTCTACCTGCATATGGATTTTATCTAGAGGAGGATTATCTTCAGGTGGATAGTGAATGGTTGCCTGTAAAAAAAGTATCTGTTTTATAAAAAGTCACCATCCTTAGAAACTCTCATCAACATGGAGTAGTGGAGATTAGGCTGTAGGGAGGAGAAGTGGAGGAGGAGGGTGGCATGTGTGACCCTGGGACCCATGTGTGAGCTGGGCACCTGCTGCAGTCCAGAACAGCTCCCAGGATTTCTGGAGCATGCCAGGGTCAGAGGTTTCAAGAAGAAAATCCTTCAGAATACAGAATTAAGGGAGAAGCCTAGAAAACTCTGAAATTAATAACTCCAGTCAAAAAATATATATTCTCATTTCAAATGTTCCATTTAAATGCATCAATGCAAAATTTGGTCAAAGCAACAGTAGAGATTTGTAAATTCTTTGAGGTATAAACCAGGCTTTGACAGTCTCCAGAAGAGTGAAATATCAGTTTTAAGTGGAACCCACAAGTCCTATAGTTTAAAGCAAATAATGCCATTGGTGCACAGCCCCTCCATAGATCTTTAGCTGTTGGAAGCATGTGGTTCCTCGCTTGGAGTTTCAAATGCTGTAAAAGGTATGTTGGCATAAAGTACCCTTACTACTTACCACATCTTGCTATGCACTCTTACTGACACAGACATTGTCCTGGTTTCAGTCTGTGCAGCACACTTCCAGCTCTGTGTAAACTGCTGTAATGACAAATAGTGTGTCACTGCCATAATGACACAGACATGAACTGGAATTCCTTGGTGACATCACAGCCACAAGACTGGCCTTGCTCTGCCAGCTGGCAGTGGAAATGTCACGCCTGACTCTCACCAATACAGAACACAGGACATGCAGTGCAGGGCCACAGAACAGGGGGAAAAATAGGGGCCTCTGTGACAAAAGGTGGCCGATCTCCAACAGCAAAACAAATCCTGTGGCTGGGATTTTGAAATCATCATGTCACAGCTTGGAGCCACTCTGTAAAAGCTCCACCCACTGCTGTGCAATGGCAGACTTGGTGGCTCATGGGTGGCAGAACTGTAAAAAGCCAGGAAACCATCAAATAAGCACAGCTGTTACCTATAAATTTCCCCTTCCACCCTGCAGCAAACCTGAAAGCTGGCTACCTCTGAACATTCCTCCCCCTCTGGTCCATGAAGCACTTGACATATGGATAGATTGGCGCTGGGGACAACACCAAAGATGCAAACCTGGCTATCAAACCTTCTATTACCTTCACCACTCCCAGTGTGCTGCTGCCATTCAGAAAAACTGTGCTAAGAAGATGCCTTTGGTTGAATCACATGGAGTGAAAAGACTGGGTATAGAGCAGAAATGTTGGAAGGCTGTGTAATGTTCTGAGATTTTAGAGCAAAAATTTATTAAAAAGCAAAAAACCCTGAAGCTGGCACAACCAAATGTTGTTAATAATAATAATAATAATAATAATAATAATAATAATAATGCCTTTTGTCTTAAATATCATCCCCTGGGTTTCATTGTTTCCATTTACAAAAAATATTATCTGGAGAACAGACAAAATGTCCATTTTGTCCAAGAACTGTGATGCTCTCCAGTCATCTATATGCTACAGGAATGCAGAGGCAGAACAAATGACTTGTGTTTTGATTTTTTTTTTTTTAAGTTTTGATGATATCTGAAGACCTTACCTAAGATGAATGTTTTAAAAGCAAGCATATTTGTCTTTTATTTTTTTTTTAACTATAGTAATCAGTGATGCCCTAAATCTCTCCTTCCAGCAGTAAAAGATTTTTTTTGCCCTATAGGCATGACTGATTTTAGATTTCATGTTAAGATTTGATCAACATGGTTTGTGTATCTCAACATTTCAGTGAAAAAAGGTAGGCTGGATTTCAAAGACTGAGGTAACTGCTTGAAGCAGAAATATACATGCCAAAGGACACACATTCCTCCTTCTAATTTGGGTCTCTTCCTTTCAAAGTACACTTACCTTCTTTATCTGTGTCTACTTCAAAATGCCAGTCAGTTTAGTCTATGAAAGAGTCTTCTAAGCTGGGTCTAATAGACACCTCTCTCATACTGAATATCTCTGGTAGTTAAAGTCCTCCAGTGCTGTTTACAGACAATACCACCTTCTTGTGTCTTTGAGAGGTATGCTCTGACAGAAGCTGTAGCAGTGCGAATTTCAGGTTTTTTGTATTTGTGTTTTGTTGTCTGTATGTATTTGGTATGACCCTTCCCCCCT
>JBBMKD010000115.1:23530931-23545789 GCA_037834095.1 Argya squamiceps
CACCTCAATAAACATCCTTGATAACCCAAGAGAGAGGGCACACTTCATTCTTCCAAACCTTGAATCCACACTCCAGCAAGCTACCTGGGAAACTCACAAACTGCTATAAATTGGCTCGGAGATCAGCTAGCCGGAGGTACCTTCAAACGAGCCACTTTATAAGAAGCAACTAGTACTGACCTTGGTAGAAGAGAGCATTTATCAGTAGAAGTGGGAGAGCCATAGCTGTAAACATGTGAAAAAGACCAAACCATAGTGGTGTTAAAAGGCCTGTGTCTGTGTTGATAAAAACCAAAAACCCAAACCCAAATTCACCAAAAATTACACATCTCTGCTCTTTTGTTTAATCTTAAACTGTGTAGCCCTTGCCTTGTGCTGTTAGTGAGCAACAGTTGCATGAAAGCTCTTGTGAGTCATGGTTACTAAAGTGTTCTTTTCTTTCTCACCTGCTTGCTTACCCTTCACCGCATCTTAGTCCTTTGCTGGTGGATCTGGAAACTCTTTCTACTGCAGCAGTGTCTCTTCTGCCTCTGAGACTCCACCCAAGGAGATCAGGACTGCATTGTGCCAGATATGAACAGATATTTATCCTCTCTAAAGCTTTCACTCTAAATAAGCAGAGAGTGGGAGACAGGGAAGAGGTATATTCTCCATTAAGGAATGAGGGATTTAGTGATTTGCTCAAAGCTGTCCATGTAATTGCTGTCAGAGCTAGCAACTGAAAACAGGATTGTGGAGCTCCCAAGTGCCAGAATGAAGAAAATGGACTTGTCCAAAATTTGCCCAGCTCTGATTACAGAACATAAAAATATACTTTAAAAATAAACTCAAAGATTTTTGTATTTGATATGTATCAAAACATGCACCAGTAAAATCCTTTCTTTCTCAAATGCAGATTCTGTGTACAGACATAAGTGAAGAAGAAGTCATAGTTTAAGTGGGTGAAGTTTGGTTTGCTCATCTTAAACTGTGCCTGTTTACATATGGCTGAATTAGAGGTATTATGTCTTTCACAACATACCTCATTAATATTTTTGTACAAGTGTGTCTACAGCACAATCTCCACTGGCTGTCTATTACTCTGTTTTTCACTTGTTTAAACTTTTCACCTTCCTGTTGAGTTCCTAATGGAACAGTTTCCTAATGTTCTGGTTCTGGGATAGTGTTTTTGGTTTTTTGTTTTTTTAAGTTTATGAAGAGTGTGCAGCACTTCAAGCAAAAGCTTTAGTAATAAATACTTAACACTAGGATGGATCCCTTTGCCCTTCCTCATTTGGAGGTTCCTCTTGATTTCAAGAGCAGAATCAGCTGAGCAAGACACTACTCAGCACAAATAACATTGTCAGAAGGACTCACAAAGCAGAAACAGAACTCCTGTCCTTCAGCCAGAAGGCATTATAATTTCTGTGATGAAGAACATCATGTTGCACTTTTGTTCCTACAGTCACAGTAAGAGGAACAGTCAGTTCTCAGAAATACATGATTTTATTTTAAGGAGCGTTGCATGGTAGAGAGAGCTGAACTAACACTGCAGCTAGGCTCCTGCAAAGAAAAATCAGATCATGGAAAATGCAGAGTAGATGCACTATATATAAGGCAGAACATGTACTAGAAAAGAAAGACAGTGCTGCAAGAAGCTCCTTCTTTACTGAGGAATAGGTTGAGGGAAAGGCAAAAAGGCACACTGGAAGAATAATTGACATTATCCAGATAGAGCAGACGTTAAGCTCTATGTGGAACAATTGGATATCAATCTAGTGAGCAAGAACTTGAGAAACAGAGAGATGCGGAGGACTTCTCAGGAAAGGGAAAAAACACAATGAAAACTCTTGCAAACCTCACTGGAAAACTCTAGTGGGGGGAATAAAGTGCCTGAGGAAGTGGACAAAGCAGAGAAATGCAAAGACAAGAAGTAAGTGAAGAAGCAAAAGAGGTAAGTGAAGAATTAATGATTGAGCAGAAACTACAGTAAAGTGGGTAAATGCAGAGCCTTCTCTCAAGTGACAATCTGAAAAAGAAGAAATGGATGAATTGAAAGCAAAGGTTCAAAGCATCCTCACATTTGGGTAGAACAAAACAAAATCAAACAAAACAATCAAAGACACGAGACTTCCAGACAGAGTTAGTTACACCTTGATACAAGATCCAGTGAAATGTGAGAACTTAGCCAAGATATCACTTATATCACTGATAGAAATGTCAGCAATACAAGCTGCAATTGAGAAGATGAAAAACAACAGATCCGGAGTCAAAAACGTTGTAGCATAGCACTAATGCTAAGGATATGTGACATCCACAACTTAAAAGAAACTATGGCAGAGCTCAGCAGTGATGCCTGCGAAAGAAAAGAGCATACTGAAAACACTAAATTATTGTCAAAATGGTCCAATATGGGATGGAAAGAACCATGATGTCAGGAAACAAGTCATGAACTGTATCTAATCTGAAAAGTTTTCTGCAAGTGCTGCACTCCATGAAGCCAAAGGAGCAGTAGATGGAAAATTTTGTGAACAGTTTGGATATAGGCTTAGCCCTGTACAAACTAGATACATCCACTTAGTGCACTGTAGATATATGCAAAACAAATCACTGGTTTCAAAGCTTGCAAAATAGCTTGAAGAAATCTTTGTTATTGACTCTTTTGATCCTAGAGAAGTTTGCCTGCTGTTATTCATAACAAAAATAAGGAAGAGTAAAGTTAAGTGCTGCTTAAAGAGTAAACAGTGATTTAGCATAAGGCCCCCTTAAAAATATGGCCGCTTTTCCTTTCCATTGATATTAAGATTTGTCATGGATGGACAGTGTCAGTGTGCACTGACAATACTGATCCTGTATAAGTGTGGACACTGCCTCTACACATTGCCACATTGTGTCACAGTGCCCAAGTTCTCAGGAGTGGTCATAAAAGAAGGGCTAGATCATAGAATCATTAAGGTGGGACAAAACCTCTTAAATCATCCGGCTGTAAAGGTAGAACCACCATCATGATCACCACTAAGACATGCACTCAAGTGCCATTACCTCACTTTTTTTAAACATTTCCAGGGTTGATGACTTCACCATTTTTCTGGGCAACCTGTTCTGATGTTTTGCAACCCTTTCTGGGAAGATATTTTCCTAATGTCCATTCCAAATGTAGTGCGGCTTGAAGCCATTTCCTCTTGTACTGTCACTTGTTACCTGGGATAAGAGACAAATCGCCACCTATATGCTCCATTCAGGTGGTTGTAGAGGGTGATAAGGTCTCCTCCAAGAATCTTTTTCTCCAGGCTAAACAGCCCCAGCTCCCTCAGCTGCTTCTCATCAGATCTGTGCTCCAGACCCTTCCCCAGTTCCACTGCCCTTCTCAAGACATACTCCAGCACCTCAGTGTTTTTCCAGTAGTGAGGAGCCAAAACTGGCCCCCTTTAAATACCAAGGTGTGACCTCACCAGTTCCCAGTACAGGTGGACAGTCACTGCCCTGGTGCTGCTGGCCACACTATTGCTGACACAGGCCAGGATGCCATTGGCCTTTTTGGCCACCTGGGCACACATGGCTGGCTCATGTTCAGCTGTCTGTGGACCAGCAGCCCCAGGTCCTTCTCTGTTGAGCCACTTTCCAGCCATCCTGTTCCAGCCTGGGGTTGTTGTGACCCAAGACCAGGACTTGGGACTTGGCCTTGTTGAATTGATTCATTTAACTGGTATCAGCAGCCTGTGTTTGCATGGCTGCCTAGAGAGCATGCACTCCTCACAGATGGCTCTTTGGAAGGATGGAAGGATATATGCAAAAATAACCATCCTAAATTTTCCAGTTGTTTCTGGCCAAGTGATGAATGGCAGATGTTATGTCATGACTGTGACCTGTGGTCACACCTTTTTCATGTGCTCAGCATCCAGTAGCTTCTTGAAGAGATGGACTATATCATGCACCCTCAAGTTGACTGGGCTGCACATGTGCAGAGTGAAGTTCCTGGATGCTTTCAAGGGCCTCTGGGAGAAGCTAAAGGGCAGACAACCATCAGAATAACACATGCAAATTACTTCTTACTGTTCTCTCCTTATCTATGCACCTGACAGTAGGCCGAATATATTTATCTTGTGCCAGCAGCACACATCGAGTTACTATCACTGTGGGGAGTCCTGTAACCCCCCCTTATTCACATGACAGATTCATTTTCTGGTTATAAAATATTATCAGATCCAAGCAAGATTTAAATTGCATCTATTGTTAATTGACTGTGTTGTCTGCATTCCTCTGCCAGAAACAATGGAAGTATGCTTATTCTCCTGGAGGACACTGTCATAAATGCACTTCCTGATTTCTTTGCCACAAGTCACTGACAGGTGAGCTGCCATAACTTCATGGCTCTTAAGGTTCTCCTTTACTGGCTTTTAACCAGCTAGGCTACAGACCACTGTTGTCACAGATGCAGTCTTTTTGCATCCATCCCACTCCTTTTCCCATCCATTCTGCCATGTGGCATTTCTGAGCAGTTTTTTTTGTAAATTCACAGAACAAGTGAACATGTATAGGATGCAATGGTCAGCTTCTTATATTCATTTTGTGATCACTTCAGTGCACCAGGTTAGCTAACTTCTTATTAACACATTGGTATTTGTAATGAGGTCCACAGTTTTGGGGAAAGGTTATATCTGCCCTTCTGCTGCTGCTGCTTAACACTGGAGGTCTAAGTCAGTAGCAGGTTGAGATTGTTGCAGAGTTTGCAGGGTTTGACTCAAGGAAGTGAAAATTCACTGCCTCCTCCAATATGGACAGAAAACATTTACAGATGCTCCAGGCAGAGTCTTCAAAGGGTGAAGCAGGAAAACATGTGTTGAACATGTGGACTTCTGTGGGAGGTGGTTCTGCTTAATGGATATTTTTCCTCTGTCAGTTTGTGATACAGACAGCAGACCCTGAGGGAATAGTGGGGTCACACCTATGACTGAAATCTCTGCTTTTGCTGAAGCAACAGGCAGAGCTGCCATTGCAATCATTCGTATTTCCAACACTTATACATTGCTAAACCACTGATTTGCTTTAGTGGGACAAACATGGTATTGCAAGAAAAGGTGAGCACATTCTATAATGGAAATTTCCTCAGCCTTAAGTCTTTTCATTTTGTAGAAGCTTGTCAACAGAGGCAGAAAGGAAGGCAACTCCTCCTGCTTTGCTTCACTGCTTTTTACCAACTAATTATCACTTATATGCTGCACTTGTATAACTGACTATCCCAAAATTAATTAAATCCTTCCAATCCTTAGAACTCCAGTTGGGTTGCTGTATTTAACCATTGTATTTAATCAGTCAGTAGTGGTAGCGGAAGGAAATTCTTGTTTAGAACAGAAAATCGTCTGAATTTTTCAGCCTCTCCTTGTATCTTCTTAAGAACCCAGATTCTTAAAGGGAAATCTCCTTACAGTTTGCAAACAGAAGTAATATAAAGAAGCCTCCTTGTTCTTCATGCAAATAACACCACAAGAGCACCTCTTTGTCACTCATGATCCTGCACTGAACAAAGTGAGTACACAGGGTCATTTCATATCTCTGGCTCATCCCATGAAGAAACAAGCCATTCCTTACTTTCTGCCTCGATCATCAGCCCAAAGAGCAAAGCTCTGCCTATTGCAAGCATGCATAACTATATCTGATGTACTTGCATTACCTCAGCAGCTTCTGCAAAACAGATTTGCAAGAAAATTTTGTACCACCAATGAATCGAAAGAGGATTCCAAGACACTGCTCGTATTTCTTAGCAATAGTTTCTTCAGTTGATCAAAAACTGGGATAGGAAGAGGCTGCCAGTTGTTAACATGAAGAAGGTTTCCACTCAGTGGAGTGCTGTATGTCCTTTACGACATATGTCATTTTCCTCTAACAAAGAAGCCATCATTTTTTCTTCCTTTCATCAGCTAAGATGGATAGTATCTTAAGAGCATATGCATCAGCCAAAACTTTCTCAATATTCTCAGAACTGAGAGGATGAAAACAAGCCCAAACTTTTTCATGCACAAACAGGCTAGAAGTCTGTTTCTCTGGATACTGTTTGTCTCAATGACACAGCCAGTTTGGTATTAATTTGATTGATTTAATGAACAAAGTAACAAAATCACAACATCACAGAATATGCTGAGTTGGAAGGAACCCACAAGGATCATCAGGTCCAACTCTCAGCCCTGTACAGCATCACCCCCAAGACTCACAGCACATTCCTCAGAGCACCTATTGTGCAGCAAGGTATAAAAAATAATTAAAGATGGCTCCTTCTCAGTTACCCTGGGTGTCTCATGAGTGCTGGATAGAACGAAAGCCAATGAAAAATAATTAATTTTCAGTAAAGCATCCTGGCCTGAGTCTAAGTTCGTACAAGGAACACAGCAGGAAGGAATGGAGATGAAATTCTTTCATGTTTTAGAATAAAGTCACATTCCAAGCAAAGGAAGGATGGTATAATCTCTGGACACAGATTCCTCAGTAAAAGATGTGATGCTGTTCAGGAACTCTGATATTCCAATATTTTGTATTTGGTCAACAGTATTTTTGATATACTGGGAAAATAAGACATGCATGCAAGTGAAACACAAGACAAAGACTCTTGCCACAGAAAAGGGTCATGAGTAAGAGTGAGCTCTGTGCTTTCAGCATGAATTATGAGCAGGTCAGAGGTAACAAGTGTAACAAATCTCAGTTCCACAAATACTTTTCATGGCATTTAATGTCCTACTGCTGCATAGCTCCATGAGGACATGGAGCAATTGCAAACATGTGAATGCAGCAAGTTTCCATCTGACTTCAGCAGTGATTTGTATACGGTCTGGAGTAATCTGCAACCTCAATACATTTGAGCTGTGTTTGAAAAAGCAGTTAAATATCCAGATGCCTAACAGAATCTCTTAGTCTTTGCAAATGGGATAGGAGTGATGCAAACAAATCATTCCTTATTGGGCTTTTCTATAAGAATAATTTGTCTGGAAGCACAAATTGCTCCTGTCTAATGGAAACAATTCCTTTCTCTATCTTCATATCCCCATCTTGAAATTACTCAAAAGATTAAAAAAACTGTAGGAGAATTCCAGAATTTCAGCATGAGAAGTTTCTGAGTAAATTTAGTTTCTTCTTCCTGTTAGAAGTCCAAATCCCTCTAGCTTGCCAGGTCCTCTTCGTCCAATATTAATTTAAAATCTTGCCCAGTCCAATATTAATTTAAAATCTTGTCCAGTGAGGTACCCTAGCATTGCAGCCTTTATCTAAAAATTCTTTAGTGAAAGTGTGCTGAGAAAACTGTTGGCATGGAAATAACAACCTCACCAATACTCACAATCTACAATTGAGCAGCATCATGATTAATATATTCTTGACTATGCTTCCCATTTAGCCCTAAAAGCTCATAGCCAGAGTTCTAGTCACATGAGATGCTTTTAAGGGAGAAAAAAAAAAAAAAAAAAAAGAAGTGGTGGTTTTCAGAAAATAAAAACCTGTTCCATCCAAATTCTCTTTCTTGTGTGTATTGCACAAATCTTTTCAACAGAAATAGCTTCTACAGCAGCAAACCCCCTTTGGACTTGTCTGGACTCAAGTGGATACTAGATGCAAACTGTAAGGGCAGCTCTGCATTAAACTGGATGTACAGCCCTTCCATTCTAATCACTGGGTGGAAGTTTTCCCTCAGTACCAGAAAAAATTACACTGAAGATCCAACCCAAATTTCCCATGTCAAGAGGGGAGTAAACAACCCTAACAAAAGAAATTGTATTTTGCTCAATAAAGGCATTATGTATATAATAAGGACCAGTTTCAACTGATAAAGAGTTAAAATTTTTGCTTTTGCTATGAGAGATTCAGTTGATAAAGAGTTAAAAGTTTTTGCTTTTGTTATGAGAGACAAAAATGGGCTTTAGGAATAAGAAAAACCTGTGCTTTTAACCTTCTGTGTCACATGGCAAAGAACATAATTGCTTGCAGAGTTATTGAAAGTATATAAATCCTGTTGCAACAGAGCTTCCATGTCTTAGCTAAATATAAATGTAAGGTAACATTTTGAAGTCACAGATTGGCAGAGAAGCAACTAAGAACAGTTCGCTCTGCAAATTTCATGCAGACACATCATAACCATCTTAATCATTTTTGCTGTGTAGGTGGAAGACAACTTCAGGAAACATGAAGCAAACACTGTATCCAGCCCTTTTGGGAATTTTGTCATTTTTTTATTATGAAGCTGTGTAGTTTTTTCTGCTATTGAGGATATACTTCACCAATAGGAAGTTTTATCCTTATTGATATAGACATTGCCATCCATCTGACTGCAGTACTGGTTTAAGGTCTAGAGAAGCAGTGTAGGGAGTTCTTTGTGGGGAGTACATGGTGTGCCCATGTGGTGCTCCACAGTAATCCATGGGAATAATCCATGTGTCCCAGATATGTTTTTAAAAAGGGAATTTTGCCACTTTATGAGTTTTTACTTTCCTGGACATCTCATGGCAAACTTCTCATTCTCGGACATTAATTCACTATCCTGGAAAATTCCACAGCATAACTATTGTGGCTTTCTTAGGACCTCTTCATTTGACATAACTTAAATGGAAACACAAATTTAAACATATGACATTACAAACAATATTCTCTGAAGGTACTTTGAGGACTAGTCAACAAAAGGAGTTTGGCATAGTCTCCTCTATAGATCACTTACATTTCTCAGCCCAAACTTTTAACCTAAGATTCTGTCTTCCCATGATGCCCTTACTATTGTTATTCTGATTGTTCTTTACTGTACATGGACTAACACTAGACATAGTCTCAGTGATGCCTAATGAAAAAAATCCCAAGCTAAGAACTGCACTAATTGAAGTGGCATCCTGTAGGATGAAGTTTCTATCTCTTCTACTTGAAGGATTGTCTTCGGGGCAATCCTAGACATGAGTACAGACTGGAACAAGAATTCATTGAGAGCAGCCCTGGGAGCACGACTGGGGTTGCTGGTGGATGAGAGGCTGCACATGACCCAGCCATGAGCACTCACAGCCCAGAAAGCCAAACGTGTCCTGGGCTGCATCCAAAGCAGCGTGGGCAGCAGAGGATGGAGAGGATTCTGCCCCTCTGCTCTACTCTGGTGAGGCCCCCCCCTGGAACCTGGCATCCAGTTCTGGGGTCCCAGCACAGGAGCATGGACCTGTTGGAGTGAGTCCAGAGGAGGTCACTAAGATGAGTACAGAGATGGAGCGTTTCTGCTATGAGGAAATGCTCAAAGGGTCTGTGTTGTTCAGCCTGGAGATAAGAAGGCCCCAGGAAGGCTTTATATCACCTTCCTTTACTTAAAGGGGGCTATAAAACCCAGGGAGAGGGCCTTTTACAAGCGTGGAGACTGTTGGGACAGGGCAGAATACAATGAATATTGTATTCAGCTTGCTTCAGCTTCACTGAATATAACCCTTATCTTAACCCTTGTCTGATTGATGAACAGAAGACTGAGAAGTTTCTTAGAAACTCTAGAGAAGAAATCTACTGTCCTAAATTTTTGGAGGAGGGGTGTGGGAACATATCTGCTTTTGTCAGGTATGTTCCAGAGCACCTCCCTGTGCACTATAGAGCCGACTGACAGACTTGTCATTTGTCAGTTTGCTCCAAGCCGTTTTCAAAAATTTCCTGTTGTTTTCATTAGAGTAACCTTTCCATTTTTAAAGTGTCATGTTTTCATTTTGAAAGCTTTTTAACTCTTACAGACTATGAATGATGAAGTGTTTAATTTGCTTTTTTTTTTTTTTTTTTTGAGCAGTGGTACAGAGTTTACTTTGGTTTCTAACTCCATATTTTTTGAAAGCTCCCTGGCTGATTGTGGGCTTGTTTTCTTCCCTTTCTCCCCCTTTTAAAAGTTTTTTCTTCCTTTATTTTTTCCACTGCCTTGCCTTGCCTTGCCTTGCCTTGCCTTTCCTGTCTTAAATATTTGTATTTGCCTTATAGTTTGATTCTGTTTTGAAGTTCTCTCTTAAAATGGTGCAGCTTTGTACTACATTTATTTGGCATGCTCTCTTCTTCTATAAACTTAATGATGGACCTTTCAGATGGAGCTCCTATTAGTTCCTAATTTTGTTATTGAAAGACCTAAGATCTTGTTTTGTGAAGTCTATTGACTGGCATGCTGATTGCTTATTCCTGAACTCTCTCCCTAAATTTATGCTTGCTGTAGAGATAGAGACACAAAATCCTTAATTTTTCACTGCAAAATCTAATGTCTGCTTTCATAAACTTAATGTGGAGCTGCTTTGCAGTGGCACGCTTAATTTTGCTCTACAGTCCTGACCTTCACAAGTTGCAAATTAATCTTAATTCTAGCCATGATTTAAGCAGTGACACCTTCATTATTTCACTGATAAACCTAATTTTGGTTGTCCCTGAAATACTCTATGATTAATTTCTAAAGAACAGACTTTGAAACATCTTGACTGGAAAAAATAATTGGGGAGCACAACAAAATGATTACAGTTATCGAATACTAATATTTAATGAAAAAATAGCCAGTAAATATAATTTTATAAACAAAAGGAATTGAAACTTAGTAATTAAATTCCTAGAAACTTCAAAATATGAAGAAAGATGACTATTCTATTTACCGTAGCATCTTTTTCTGAAAGGAAGCAGGGGTCTCAGGGTACCTGCTGATGAGATCAGAACCTGAGGTCAGAAGAACATTTTTCCAGATGAGAGGAGGTTTTTCACTGTCTAATCATTATTGTTGATTTGTGTTATCATAAGCAGCTGTATTTAATTAGTTCCTCTTTTTTTTTTCCTTTGAAAGAATCTGTGTTTACCCCAATTTTTGGTTTGTGCAAACAAACCAAACAATACAGTTTCAACAATACAGTTTTGTTCTGTGGTCAGTTGAGTAGCTGGGCAGCTCTTCTTGCTCTGTAACCAAGCCTCAGCCTACTGAGTGCTATCTACATATCCTGTGGAAAAATAAATGTTTCTTCTCCCTAAGAAACCTCATGGGTACAGTGCTTAACATATCTGAGGTCTCTTATCTAACTGAAGTCCAATTTTCACTGTACAGTTTCTACTTCAATAAGATGTAAATATATTATTTATTCATAAATGCTGCTCTTATGTAGATAATACCTATAGCAGATTTTCCTTCTTAATATTTTCAGGAATTATTATGTCCAAAACTAGACTGGGATTTACTGCTGTGCCCTTATTTGACCCAGACCTGCCATACTTTGGGGGCATTGTTTTCATGAGTGATGGCTGTTCCTGGTCTCTTCTTTGTGCTTCCACCACTTCAGCACCTGAGAATCTGGTGAGTTTATTCTCCTACATCTTATGAGACCCTGCACTGCTGTGTTGACTCCTGAGTTACTTTTTAATGGTTGCAATGGAGATTTTTGCCAATGCAAATAATTGTCCTCTGTCTTCTAAATCTTTGTGCTTCCTGTCTTGGACAATTAATTTCCTTTGAATGGCTTCCAGTTACGGCCATCAGAAGGGACACTGATGGTCCTGTAGCTTTGTGATCAGGCACTGAGGAAGGAGTCTCCAAAATCAACTTCTCCTCTTAATTCTTTATCCAGTTGTTCTTTACTCAGTGCTTTCCTCTGGCATTAAATGCTGCAGGGCCCTGTTCTGCATTCAGCTCCCTGCACCCAGGGACTCATTACCTGAGTGCTGCAAAGATATTCTCTGGATATCTTGATGATTGTGCCTTCATTTCAGGGTCTCCTTTGATTAGGAGTACTATGGCTAAAGTTGACAGTTTTGAATGGTGAAAGCTTAAAGTGACTTTGTCTTTGGGTTTTTAGCAGTAGCTGGTGTTCAGATAATAAAGCAATTTAACTGTGGAGAGAGAACATTGTCTTCACTGAAGCATTACCAATATGGTGAATAGAACGCTATATTGAGTCAACCTCAGTTATCTTTTCCTGTTTGATATTCAGTACTGATGGGTTAAGGAGGCAGCACTTGCTTGGTGCTGTGGTTTGCCAAATAATCCTTTGGAAGAACACAAGCTAGCAAAACCGCTGACACTCTGTTGACTTTTCCAGTAGGACTTCAGGAAGGTAAATTTGACTAACTGTGAAGTGAAAGTAACTCAGTACTTCCAGGAAGCAAATTCTCTAGTATCCCTTGTATGCTTGTTGCCTTCTGAATGGAAGTGGGAGTGGCTGGGACTCCCCATCTCTGCTGGACAAGACACAGCATTCCTGGGAACACAAGTGTGTTCCTGAATGCACATATATGTAGCAGTGTGCATAAGGCAGCATGTTCACAATCTCCACATTCAAACAAAACAAAAGCATAACCAAACTTCCCACAGTGATCCTTCCACTGAGTTACAGCTCTGAGTTAAGAGGTGACATCACATGTCAAAGAGTATGTTGCTGCTTTGTTCCCTCCTTTGTAAGGACAGATTGGACACTAGATACTGCCCATATCTAGGTAAGCTGCAGCCATTCATTATTTATCCATATCAGTCTCTACAAGATAAAATTTCCCTTAAGCTTTTAAACTTAGCTGACCTGTCTGAAGCACTGTAACCTCTCCTGCTGCCGGGCCTAAGTGCTTTTATGCCTGTAATGTTACTCAGCTCACAACCCCGCATGCACTGGAGCAGCATAACTGACTCTCTTACACAGGCAAAAATGGGAATATTGAATGGTAAGAGCCCTGCCAGACAAATCCACAAAATAGGTGAGTGCCTTGCCCCTGTACAATCTTCATGTCATCCTCTCTAGGTGCTGCATAGAGGCTCAGGACTTCTATAACAGAAAGCAGTGACCAAGAGCATCAGGTCAAGTTTTGCTGCAGTGGCCAAGGTGGGGTGGGGTGACACTTTGCCGAAAAAGCATCAAAGGATTGATAGATAGTTCTTTTAGTCTTCTTTCCAGGGACAAAGAGTAAAAGAAGGATAAGGAAAGACAGAATAGTGTGCTGGCAAGTCTGGTCTGGAGGATGCAAAGGGAGATATTTGAAATTCAAGACCAATAAAATCCCCTTATCCCTTGTTTGCTTGCATTTTTTTGCAAAACGCCAGACTACTAAGAAGATATATGAACCAAGTGTCCTCCTCCTGTGCTCTTTTCCTCCACTCACAGTTTCAAGATATTCTTCATAATAAAATTTAAGGACAATTAAATGTCTTTCCAAACAACAAGATAGCAGCCAGAGGCAAAGTTCCCTAGTGTCCAGCTCCAGTATGAGTTTTCAGACTGAGCCTGGTCTTCTCCCTGGAGTTCTGGGTTTCTCCAGAGTCAGATTAAAAAAAAAACTTTGTTTTTTTGTTAAAGTGTTTAGTTTCCTAACAAGAAAGCCATATCATATTTACACAGTCAGATGTATCAGCCATGACTGAAAAACTGGAAAGTCCTACAGTGAGGGAGCTGACCAGTGCTTTCAACATGTTATTTAAAAATGGTATTTATTGTTTTTGTAGATTTTGGCTACATAGACAAAACACAGCCAGTTAAAAAAAAGACTTTAAAAAAAATCTGAAAAATATCTCACAGGACTGAGATACTTTTCCTTTGTGCCTTGTTTCTGGCTAACAGGACTAATTCACAAAGCATATGGCATCCTTTCTGCTCTGGACACCAGGAGGTACACCATTGACAAACCATCCCTGGGGAGTTTTATGGACCTTCAGACACATTTCTGTAATTGTTCTGCTAATGCAGTGAGTCTAATTTGTACCAAATTGGGATCCTCTTAATGCTACTGACTTACTTTCTCCTTCTCTTTTGCCAGTACAATATTCAGAAATCTTCAGGTTTGCACTAGTAGGGCCATCTTCCTGAAGACAGCCTATCACTTCTTTGGCCATAAGGAATGTGAATATTATTTCAGCTGTCTCCTTCAGTATAATCATGGTGTTCCAGTTCTATACCAACCCTATAGGAACACTTGCTTGAAAAAAAACCCAAACAAATTATACAAACAAACAAACAAATAAAATATCCATTATAGGATCTAACAAAATTATTAGAGCGGAAGGCAGCCTCCATGTTTTGGTTTTTTTAAAAAAAAGCCTCTTGTGGATGCCTGGTTCAGCATTTATCTTCCACTGGCTGTTCAGTGGAGAGGCACAAATGCATTCAGGAAAAAGCGCATGGAATCCCATGTACTTTGCATGAAAGTAAAGTTGTTTTTGTCTATTCCATCAGCTGTTATTGCAGGTCCGATATTGTGGCATTAGGGGTGGGGGGAGTTATGCTCTGGGGTACTTCAATGACTTAGTCTGCAGAGCTGTTCTATTTACACTCTTGTAAATATCTCTCTGAAATTGTGCAGAGTTAGCTAAAATTAAAATCATATGTCTTTCCAGTTGTAGCCAGTCAATGAGGATAAAGGCATTCCTGTCTCCCATTAGAGGATCCCTGTGGTATTTCAGACATCTTGAGGTTGCTGTCACCAGGCCTGTCCCTACTAAAGATCACTCTAGCCCTGTAAAAAAGCTCCCCCTTACAACTGTCATTACTTGCCTGAGGAGGTAGGCACTCTCTTGCTCCTACACCATGGAACAAAGGCTGCTCCCCTGCAAATAACCTCTGCTGGAAGGAAGGCTCCTAGAGCCTGGCAGCCAGTCCTGCTCCAGTGGAGGCTGCCATGGATCCAGTCCTGTGTTCAGAAGAAAGCCTAAAGAGTGAAATACATCAGAAGGGGCAGAGAAGCAGGAGGAGCAGGCAGCAGAACTCGTGTGGGTTTGGACAGACCAGTTTGACACCTGGTGTGAACCAGGGAAATAAACTATGCACAGGGTATTTAGCACAAATAATCTTGTATATGAACAGTCTCCACGAGAGGGAGGGAGGGAGGGAGGAAGGAAGGAAGGGAGGAAGGAAGGAAGGAAGGAAGGAAGGAAGGAAGGAAGGAAGGAAGGAAGGAAGGAA
>JBBMKD010000115.1:23545889-23575949 GCA_037834095.1 Argya squamiceps
AGGAAGGAAGGAAGGAAGGAAGGAAGGAAGGAAGGAAGGAAGGAAGGAAGACTTTAAGACAGGAGGAGATAGAGACACATGTCATACAACTCCCTCCTTTGGCCCCATTCCATGAAACTGGTAAATTTTCTCAGACTCCATAAGACATCTCATTTGCTTGGTACCACTGGACAACAAAAATGGCTTTCATTTGCCAAATGATGTATGATCAAGCAATTGCTTATGGTTATTACATGGCCACAGTGCACTTCTCACACACAGAGCTGCACTGCAGCATGAGGCTTTGCACCACAAAAGGAAGTCTTTTTTATCTGAGACATCAACAGCTCAGGTCACATTGGGTATCAGTTCCTCTGCCAGTGTGGCTTCTGCGGCCTTTAATGTCAGGGCAGAGATGTTTTCAGCTGCAGCCCTGGACCCTTGCTCTCATCTGTGCAGACAGGTAGACTAAACCAGGTGAGTCAATGTGGGCAAAGTGTTCTTCCACACTCACCTCTGACTATGGTTTTCCTGGCAAAATTGGAGGATGCAGATACTGAGATCTACAAGCCATTGATAAGGATGGTGTGTGTTGTGAGGGAGCAGTGAGGGACTTCCCTTCCCCTCTTCCAAACAGCAGCTGCCCCCAGAAACACATCTGCAAAGTATTTCAGAAGAGGCAATCCTCAGCTTGAACGCCATTGCCAATCAGTCTTGTCAGAAACAAGCTTTTAGCCATAGAAACAGAACTGAAGACCTCTCTCACAGTTTTCCTTCCAAAATGTCGTGTTGAACCACAGTTCTCTGTTTACAGATGAGGATAATGATTTCTGATATGATGTGCAATGACTAGCTGCATGTAAATAAGAAAAAACTATTTTAAAATAAAAAGAAATTAGAATTTTTATTGAAGGGTGTGATACTTCCTCTTCATTTTAACTGAGGAATCCAGTTTATATTCTAGAACAGAAAAATATTAATTTCTCTTCTTATTTTAGACACATTTTAGGGACTTTTTTTCTTTTCCTTCCTGTTTGAAGGCCTTTTTCTTACCTCAGCTGCTGAAAGTATTCAGCTATTGATTTTTTTCATCAGCCACCATTACCACAAGTAAACAGATGCAGTTAAGAATTTCACCAAAGTTGCAAAGCAAATGCACGGGTTCATCTTTCATCCCATATTTTTCCAAGCCTAAACAAGAGAGTGCTCTTGTGAAAGGAAGCCTGTAAGACAGAGAAAGTAAAACCAAGAGCTACAAGGACTCTAGATTATACACAATAATAAGGATAACAACCAAACATTTAGAAAACTATGATAATTTTTAGAAATATAATTTACTTACAGACGCAGGGATTTTTTTAGGTGATGCAAACTACATCTTACCCTTTGTGCACATTTTTAAACTAGATTATAGAATAAACATTTTTCAGGGATCAGGGTGAGAGAATTTGCTGCCTTGTGAGGATCTAGGGCCTCTCTGAGATCATCAGTAGTCCTTGGAGGTAGAAATAACACCTTCTGTGGGGTTTTTTATTTTTCTGGTGCAAGGGTGACAGGGTCACCATCAGTAGGCAAGAGATGAAAGCAAAGATATATGGGGGAAGGATCTCATGGGAAAAGGAGAGGAAAAAGATTGCCTTCAAAATATAACTCATTCCCAGGCTGGAGTTTCTCACATATGTATTTTAACTTTGCTTTCTGGAAGTATAGTTTGCATGAAAAATGCTTGTGCCCCTGTAGCACTTGCTTAGCACAAACACTATTTTCTGAAATGTAACTCCTTTGTTTTCTGGCTTGTTAGGATCTACATGCTACAAGTAGCATACTCCTGAAAGGTGGCATTGAACAGTGTGCTCTACAGACCATATAAGGGCATTATGTCTAAGAACTTTAAAATAATTACCAGCAATAAGTACTGAAAAAAAAAAGGCTTTTCACTTCTCTGCAAACAAGGAACTATACAGCTGAGAGAGACCTGGATGATAGGAATCAAGTTCAAACTGCAACATGCCCAAAGGCTGGTGATGTTTGGATGAAGAACTTTTCATTAGAGCATTGCTACTGCAGTGAATACTGAATTTAGCACCATATGCAACACCAAACTCTCTCAAATCTCCTTTGGATGCAAAATCTTGGGCTGGTCACATCTGTGCTGAGCATATCTGGCAAAGCCTGAGGATATCAAATTTGTGCCAGATGAATATCATGTTGATTTCTGCCCTCTACTGGAAGTGAATCCAGAGGTACTCACACAGTGACAGCAAACTGGAAATGCTGTTGATGATAGAAAAACACCTCCTTGCACACACACATGGGTGATGCCACTTATTTTATGCTTTTGTTACAGCTGAACAGTTTCACCAGTTAAATTGCTAATTTGGATGGATACAGGAATTGAAATAGTTGTGGAATTGTAGGTCTGAAGCACTTTTGCAAATGCAGTGAGGATTTTAAGATCACAGGTGAAGAATAAAAAATCCCAAACCACTACATTGTGTCATTTTTACATGCAGTAGTGCAGTGTAAATTTGTTTCTTTGGGCCCTTAATAAGTGGTGTGGCAGTCATATGCAGGTCACAGAAGCAGGTACCTATCCTTTCCTACTAGCCTGACATTCAGGGGATAGCTGTCACAGGTTTACCAGTGATTGCCAGATTTCTTCTAAGTTATGGCTATCATTATATAGCTATATTGGTTTGTTGGTATGTTGTTCTGCTTGAGAATGGAAAACAGTGGTTTGTTAGAGAACTCTGGGAAAAAAAAGGCAATTAAATATGTTCAGGAATCAATAAATATGAGAATATAGATGAAATTATGAATGACAGTGTAAAGTTAAATATGAATTAATGGAGTTTCTTCTCTATTACAAAGAGAAGAAACTTGTATCAAAGGACAAGAACACATTGTATGGTGCAACGTGTTCTCATAGGATAGTCACCTCAAGTGAGAATCTCAGTCCCTTTCAAGATTTCACTGATGACCCCTTCTCTTTGAGTATTAAAGTTTTGCATTACAGTGAATCTAATTAAAAACTAGTATCTGTAACTTCTGGTTCTTTCTCCCTCTTTTCTTTGTTTTGTCTGCATGTAATCCTGGTCCAGTGTTGCTTGGTGGGTATTTTTATCTAAACAATTAAATCAATATAGAATCTCTGTAAAGGCCTAAATAAGAAGGATGGACAGTCTCTTACTTCTAAACTTTCTAGTTCTCATTTCACTGCTTGGAATAGCCCAAACAGGAGAGATGGGGCCAAAGCAAGCCTCTGTGTTTGAGTCTTGCTTATATTCTGCTTTTTTGCTTTTCTTTTCTTTTGTACCATTTCTACTCATCAGCCTAAGGAAGCATAATACACAGAACAAGACTGGGGTTCAAAAACAAGTATTCACTGAGAGGAAGTTTTCCCAAGAAAAAGCTGTGATGCATTTTCCTATTTAGCTTCTAATCAATATTATGGCTATTTTAATATAAGACGATTTGAGTTCTAATAAGCATGTAGTATGCTGCCAAAGAGGAGAAAATAGCAGAGTTTTTAATGAGTTAGTATTTTTTAGGCTTTATGGAACCTTAAGGATTTCCTGTTAATTACCATGTTCTGCCTTGAACAAGCTAGATGTTTTCCCCATTCTGTTAGCCTGGCTTTCATTCTTTGTGACTCCTCAGACTCCTTTCTATCACCCCTTGCAGATGTGAATTCTCTTGCAGGAACAGTGAAGAATTTCAAAGCAATGACAAGGTGTGTGGTTAACCTTCGGGAATCTTCACAACTGGTGTCACTTAACATTACTCTAAACAGCTTCTACTCTAAAGGCAATTAAGCCAGTACTTCTGTTTTTCTGGTTTTGCTTCTGTTCCTTGGAAGTTTAAAATCTTAATTAGAAGCTTTATGTTTTCTGAGCTGGTAGCAGAATACAGATTCAAGCTACGTATATGTGCAATGAGAGGCCAGGAGGAGTAGGCAGGGAAGCTGCTGAGATGGCTTGTGGAAAAACTTCAGGCCCAACAGAAACCCACAGCATACTTTCCAAAAGCAAAACCCCAATAAAACCTCACTGGATTCGAGGTCTGATTTAATTTCTTCCCCGGCAAGCTTCATGAAGGCAGGGGAGCTGGTGACTCAGTCTATCGCTGCCTGCTGAGCCGTCCTGCAGCCCGAGTGGTGGTGACAGGGAGGAGCAGGCTCTGAGTCATGCTCTGAGCTTCTCTGCAGCACCAAGCTGTGCTTCAGGAGCAGTCTTGTGCATCTCAGCTTCACTTCAAGTGTGTGTTCTCACCATTTGTAGTTGTGTCACATGCCTTGTACGAGCTGTATTTTTTACCCTGTTCCCAGGGAGGGTGGGAGGTGGCTGCATTACTACATCCAGACACAGCCTCACCACCTCTAGCGAGTGCAAAGGAGGGGTCAGCCACGGTTTGTGTGAAACACCAGGGTGTTTCTCTCTGTCCTCCATTTTAGGCCAAGGAGGGTGTGTGCTTTTCACAGCCCTGTGCCCAAACGTTTGGTCAGCAGCCAATCCCCTTCTCACCAAACTGCTGAACTTTTCTAGCTTATGCTCCCCACACTTCAGCTGCTGCTCCAGTATTGACACCACTGTCAGCACTGCCTTGTTTAACTTCAGTTTATTTCACTTTATCTAGAACAAGCACTGTCCTTGCCAGGTTTGTTTTTTATCTCTCCACTCTTCTCCTGGATTGGAGAGGAATTAATTTCCAGCTGTGCAGGAAAAGAAAGAAAAAAGAAAAAAACAACTCACAGTGCAGCCAAGTTTCACTTGAAAGATGACATTGCCTTTACTGAGCTGTAAATAAAGATGACATGCTTTTTATGAAGGAATAGAAAAAGAGAAAGCATAACTCCGTCAATATGAGTAAAGATATCTGCAATATCATGAATTTAACAGCATTTCACATTACAATATGGAGAATGCTTAGCCCAAGATCTAGAAGATGAATGGGCTGAAACAGGAGGAAATTGCCCCCACTTCTGAAAAGATCACTACATTATTAATAGATTCCTGGGCAAAAGCTTCTTTATTGTGCTGTGTTTAGAGGAAGTCCAGTCTTAAGAAGATGGGACTCAGACAGTGACTCAGGATACAGCACTGTCATAAGAAAAGGGAGCTAGTGGAAAGGTGTATGCTGCTCATCAACAAGATGTGAGGCAACACTGTAGAAAACTGCTGTGCACTTACAGAGGCACAGCTTTAATTGCAGTTACACTAATTTTGCTCTGAATAAATGTAAAACCTAACTCATTCAGATTTATACTGAGCTCTTCCTGTCCTAAAACTGATGTTTTTTTTCTTTTTCCAAGTTTTAAACCATGAAAATTCAGAGAACAGCTGGCCCTCATTTCAGCCAGGTATTTCTCTCTACTCCTTTGTTAGGATCTACCCTAACACAGAGGGTTCTTGGCTTAGGATTTACATGCCAAGTGCGGATTTTACCATCCTTCACAGCTCAGATTCCTAGCCTGTGATTCAAAGCAATATACAGAACTTAGAGTGATATAATTTCACTGAAAACCTTTCGTTCCTGTTGCTAAACTCGGCCATCATTCCTCACCTTTTTGCTGCTCTCAG
Source organism: Argya squamiceps (assembly GCA_037834095.1). Classification (NCBI taxonomy): domain Eukaryota; kingdom Metazoa; phylum Chordata; class Aves; order Passeriformes; family Leiothrichidae; genus Argya; species Argya squamiceps. The sequence goes on from JBBMKD010000115.1 coordinate 23,551,448, forward strand.
TTCCACGTGCTTTGTTGGTACCTCTGTCCTGCCCAGGTACAGCAACATCTCTGTAACGCAGACAACAATAAATGTTCTTTGTTTTTCATGCCGAGGTCAGTGTGCAGGTGCAGACAGACCCTGATGGACATGACATGGGAGCCAGTGCATGGCTGTGCCATGCTGTCTCTGACGGCCACCCTGCCTTTGGGCAGGAATCCCCCTTACCTGTGGGGGCAGATCTGTGTCTCTGGTTCCAAACAAACTTCCTTTGTGTAAGACAGCCCAGTTCCCAGAAAACCACATGTGGCTGTGGCTGAAAAACCAAGAATGTGATTCTGTCTCAGGGGTTTGCTGCCTTCATGCTGCGCTCCAGCTGTGCTTTCGTGGCAGATGACATCAGCAGCGCTCCTCAAGACCAGCATGTAATATTCTCAAAGCTATGCAGAAACTAATTAATTCCAAGTATGCCCTTAATCTCGGAACACATCTTGTATATGCCTTTACTTTTGCACATGCAGGAACCAAACCTTCTTCTTTCTCCTCATCTTAAGTGGTCTTGAAGTAACTAACATAAAATAAACATGCAAGGTTGTATGTATTCCCTACAGACTGCAGGATGTTTTTGCAATGCCTGTCTCATTAAGATCAAATGGGCTGAGGGAATAGCAAACTGGCATTGAATAATAAAACAATCATGGCAGTCCTTGTGTAAGCCAAAACTTTTAGAGAAATTTACCACCAAATTCAACATTTCAAAAAGTGTCCTTTTCACATGTGCAACTACAGAACTTCATCGATTCATATCCTGACTATTTCAAACTGAGTACAAACTAACAGGGGCACCAAAAAATAAGGAGACATAAGTCTCATCTCAGTCCTGTAGCTTTTTGGTCAAAACTCTACAGAGCTGGTAAGAAATATTTTCAAAAAATTCAGCAATTCCTAGATCACATGACAAAAAAGAATCCCCATTGACACTACATCTCTTTTCGGGCTTGTTTAGATCCAAATCCATTTGAACAGCTCCTGTGAGAAGTTAAATATCTCACAAATGTGTTATATCTCTTTTGACACAGTAAGAAATGGATTTGGCTAGACTAATGTAATTTCACCAGAAGAACTCTGTGGTGCTATGATCCTGAGCTGATTGCCATTGACACAAACAGTAAGTTTTTCACCTTTTCTGGAATACCATACACAGCCCTGAGCCCATCTCTGCTCATGGAGTTGTTTCTTGACTTTACAGCCAGCTGTAGCACAAGACTATGCACTGCTGCTGCCATTGTAGCCTTCATAATGATATGCAGCAGTGGGCAAAAGTGGTTAATAAATGCCAAAATTCAAATTGAAAATGAAAAGAAAAATAACTATTTTACATTATTGTTGGATTCTATTTCCTGTGGTTTTTTTCTATCAAATAGTTGTATTTCTCCTGTTCATCCTCCATTTCATGCAGATGTTTGCTTGAGGCTACAGTGAATGAATGAACATGAATGAAGCCCCAGGAAATACATTTTTACAAGGTTTCTCCTGTTCACAGTGGTGAAAAAGCTACAAATAGTAAAGCAATTGCTGCAGGGTTAGCTACTGTAAAATAGAGAAAGGAAGTCACTACATAGTAACAAAAGTTGTTGAGCGTGTTTTCTTCTAATCTAGCTGTCCCGAGGCTTTTGTTCAGGGTTTTGTGGTGTTTTGGAATGATGTCTGCTGCAGCATGTTAGATGGAGTGAAACTTGAAAAAATCTGATGAGAGCAAAGGAACAGATTAACTACCATCTGCTTTACTTGCCTTCTAGTGTCCCTGACTATAGCCACTCACTTAAGAGGGTCCTTTGCATAAGGCCATTGTTTCTCTTCCAGTGCAGAAAAGGCTGACCTCCTAGCCTGTTGCACCATTTAATTAGTAACGGGGTAATACTGGGGTAACTATTAGAACTAATAAAAGAAAAAGAACCTTGGGTCCCTGGTGATGGTGGTGTTGGACCAATATTGGTGTTGGACTGCCTTGATGGCAGTGACCTCTTCAAGAAAATGTATGTGGTTGACAACCTCACCGTCCAGCACTGGTGTGCAGTAATGAGGCACAGCTTCTTGGGAGCTGCTGCAACTCTTGAATTCTTGGGGAGTTTTGTTGGTTTTTTTTATTCCCAGTTTTTGTCATGATGGGCAACATAATTTGCCAAGGATTGGTGCCATTTCCATCTTGGGTTTGCATGTACTCCCAGGTTGAAACTTTCCTTTGGTCACAGTGCCAAAAACACCTTTGTTCGAGTGGCAAATTTCCACTGGGCACAGGGGAGCCTGATCCCACAACTGGTACCATTGCTCACCAGAAAGGTAAAAGTTACTCCAGGTACACCAAAGGCTCCTGTGTGAGGCAGTGCAGAAAGCCTCTCTCCTTTGCACTGCATTTACCAATACCCTAGTAAAAAAAACATTGTCAGAAGTTTTAACTACAAGACACAACCCAAAATCACATCTCTCATGCCCAGGTAGATGGTGTAGCATCTGTTGGTTTTGTAAAGCTCGTGATCCAGTCCTGACGACCACCACCAGCACCCATTCATGAAATGTTCCCTCCAAGAGGATGATGAGCAGGACAAGTGGGAGCTGTGCTACCGGTCTGGAGGCAACCTCTCTGCTGGTCACAAGGAAGCAGCAGCAATGGTCTAAACATCTGACATATGCAACACCACAAAACATAGCAGGGATTCAAGTGGGTGATAATATGGAAAGCATGTTAAATATTTTTGGGCTCTTAGGGTACAGTGGATGCCTGTCTAGGTTTAATACAATTGAAGTGGCAGACACTCCAAAATTACCTACCATACCTTTTATTTTTAACCACTCTCCTTTTTACCAATAAGGAGAGAGACGAATGTGAGAAGTTATAAGTGAAAAAATAGGACTTTACTAAAAATCTGAAACAAATAACAGGCAAAATAGCAGTAAACAATCACTGGATACAAAGTGGTGAGTTCTCACAGGCTGCCTGGGAACCAAGAAAACAGGGTGGTGGAGAAGCCCCCACCCCACGATCCTGGCACCTTCCACAGACAGCCTTGTGTAGAGCCAGAGAGCAGACAGAGAATGAACAAAGCAAAATGACAAAAACTCCCACTTCCCCCAGAAAACAAACAACAGGGAACAAGGACCAAACAAAAAGAAAACCTGGAGTCGAAGACCAGGGAAATGCCCCCTTAATCTCTCTGGTGGTAGCTGTTGTCCGTCAATCTCTCTGTTGATAAAAGCTGCTGACAGACCCTGGCGTCTGGAAGTTAGGAGCAGAAGAGCTCATTGAATGAGTGGCATCGCAGTGCCAACCTCCCTGCCTCTCCCGTGGCCAGCTTGGTCCAGGAGCTGCTGGCACTGTTGTTCCCGAGCTGCTGGCGTGTTGCAGGGGAAAGGAGATGGTCCCACCGAGCACTGAGGAGCGGCAGCCTGGCCCCGAACGGCCCCAGCTCCAGGCTGTGGACAGGGATTGTGGAATCTGCCTGAAACAGTTTAGAAATCCTTAAACAGTTATTACACGCATTACATTATCTTATGTTCAGTCTCCCAGGATTGCAAACAAAGCCCAGGTTATGCTGTTTATTTAACTTCAGTTAGGCTTAAGTCTGCCTTGCTGTTGTTGTTGTTGCTTATGCTACTGGTTTTAGTTTTCTTTCCCTGGAATCTTATTATTTTTAGTTAAAAGAAATAGCTTCAATGTGGGTTTTTTCTGAAATAATGCAGACTATCTAAAGAATGGTAGAGTAGTTATTTTCATTCACTTCCTTCTAAAACTTCCATTGTAATTGGAACATGCTTTGAACCACTTCTGAAGTTCCTGTCTAGTGCTTTACACTATTTTACACTATTTCTTTCATTGTTTCCTTCCTCAAGTGCTATCAGGCAGGCTTTTAAGTTAGAGGTTGCTGTAGATAAACTGTCTTGGTATTTCTCAAGGGAGAAGTGTATGTTACTGTGGGCTTGTTCTGCCCTTGTGCTCAGGCACACCTGCAGTATCAGCAAGTGCTCAAGGGATCTCCTGCAGTGGGATGTGTCACAGAGCTGAGACCAGGCTGGAGACTTTTCCTCTCCTTAACATACACATACAGTATCAAAATGCTGCTGGCATAGATCATTTAGGTCAACAGACAATATCCATATTTTTCTTCAAAGAATGAGACATGCTACATACAAGGCACCCCAGAAAATATTCTGATCCAGCCTGCATTGATCAGTCTGACAGATATTCTAGGTGATTTCAGTGGGCATTAGTCATGTCCGCTCTTCCATTTCTGGGAAATATCATTAACTCAGTAGTAACATGTAAGTTCCATGGCAGCATCCCTTGGCACATTGACCCTGTTTCAAATAACCCACTCCTGGCAGGTAAGTGCTTTGCAGACACCTTTTCTCCAGTTCTACGTCACTGCCTATGGTTTCATCATCTCTTGCAGGCCAGCTATGGGCAGCCTTCAGTGATATTGAGGGCTACTCAATACTGAATAAGATACTGAAAAGATATTTGGGCCATCTAGAAGCTGTTGTATTTGGTTTGATTTACTTCTTGCTTGGATTGCAGGTAATATTTGCAGGCCACTGCCCTTCTGTACTGGAATCATCTTCTGCCTTTTTCATAGGTATGAACTATTTTGTCCCAGGCATGTCCACGCAAAACACACAAAGACAACAGAGTGGTTCTAAAACATTTCAGAATTCATTTACAGAGTGAGATCAATCTGTGAAGTTTGGGTAAGTAAGAAATGCTTAAGGAAAAATTAGAGAAGATACAGAAATACCCTGTGTTTGAGCTGCCACAAAACCAAAAATGGATGAATACCCTTGCTGAAGTTCAGAAGCAGCATCTGAAGGGGATCAAACACAGGCCTGTTGTTGGAGATATAGCTCATGCTCTTTTCAAAGTGTAAGTTGTTGCTTGCATTGCTGTGATGAAAAAAGTTAAGTAAGCTTGGTGGTTCCATAACTTTCCTATGGAATTTGTTGCTTGTCTAAAGCTGAGTTTGTGGTGAATATCAGAAACTCCTGCTAGGTAAAGGTCTGAATAAGGCTGAAGTAATTGGGGATTGTAATTTGCTGAAAATGCCAAGGGCAGAGATTCTTGAAATTACTAGCATTAGTTACTTTATAATTCCACATGACTGAGTTCTAGAAGTTTCCTAAGATTTCTGAACAAATGTCATAACATTAGGAACTCTGGTAATATCATATAATCTTAAAGAAATCTGCACACTAGTGGTGCTTCTTCATTAAAACATGGAATTTTTTGTCCCCTTGTAGGGACACAAGGTAAGCTCCTAAATTAAAAAGGAGGCCACCATAATTTTTGAAGAGACCAGTCACTTTCAGAGAGTGCCTGACAGGATGGAACCCAGCAACACACTAACTCTGGAAAACCTCCTGATTTATGCTGTGGACTTCTGTGTATTTTATGATGCTAACCAAAACTTTGTTGCGTCAGAGGCAGACAAGCACCATTCCCAGCTCTGAGAGAGTCTAGAGATTCCCAGTCTAGTCCTGACTGAGAGTGATCCAACCTAGTGTTTAAGAGCTGCTTGAGGGTCATTGTGCTTTCCTTTGTACAGGCAAGACAATGTTGGCTACAGCTCTCTTCTCTCCTGTTTTGCTGCTGCATCTCAGGTTGCATCCGCTCTCAGGTATTTCTTCCCCACTCTCCCAGATCCTGGGTCTCTCCCCAGGTTTTTGAGATGTGGGGTTTCAGCCGTACCAACTGCACCTTCATTCTCTCTAAACATCCTGGCCCTTTTTGACACCCCCTGCAAGTCCCAGGTAGTCACTGAGGGAAAATACTGCAGTGGAATTGCCGTTGTTTCTCTATAAAGCAATGAAACCACAATTTCCTTCCTAGTGCCTCTCAAAGCCACTCCATCAGCTTTGCTGGGTCCCCTGTTCCACCTCCTAGGCAAGCTTCATGTCTCAAGTTTTTGGATGAAAGGTTTGCAGTTTTATGTGCAACTGCACCTTCTCTAAATTAAGCATTCTTGGTTGTCTGCAGGAGAAGACAGATAATATTCTCAAACTTTCTTGTGGCTTTTGTTTGTCTCTGTCTTTCAGAAAGTGAGGAAGCAAATCCATATTCCTGCCAAGGCTTCCTGAGCTTCAAGTAATTTGAGGGATTTGTCACCCAGCTGAATCTGTTTAGTTTGAAGTGTCTTCTTTCACCGTTAACACCTTCTTCAACCTCTCCTGAAAATGTTTGAGAATATAATCATTTTACTGCACTGACTGTGCAATTACACTGGTTTGCTTTTGTGGAGGGGAAAAAAATCATTGCTGATTGCCAAAAGCATTTTAAATGCACTCACTCTTCACAGAAATAGGGCCACTAGACTTGTAGGTGTCCAAGAAAAGAAAATTTTGCAGTAGTTTTAATGACAAATAGAAGGTAAATATCACTGTCAAAGTCATCCTTATCTCCAAAGGGATGTCTCTGGCTATAAAAACTGAACTTACGTGACCTCTTCCTTCTGTCTTTTTTTGTAGGTAAACAGCTGTTTCCAATTACCCTGCAGGAATGCCGACCCTGGGATGGTGCAGAAGTGAATGTGCCATATGAAACCTGCAGCCTTAATGAAGAAGGGAAAGGAGTGTCCTGCAAAGATCATTGAATAATGATGACTAATGACCCATTTCCTACATACATGATCTATCCAGAGACATTATCTAATCAGCTCATGTTGTTTCAGCTTCCTTTCTAAACCAAAATATGTTTCAGGGCACAGAAGCCACTGGACTGACTCAGGGAGAATGTATGCTACACTACTATAGCCTTCCCAAATCTGTATTAAAAATATATTAAAAAATAAAACTTTAGAAATTACTGCCTCGAGGCAAAAATGAATCCCTTCTCTTTCTGTATTCCCTCCAGGCTTTAAAAGTTCTATAACCTTGTTGACATCACCCTGTGCCACAGACACAAAATGTCTTTAATTATGGAAATGGAACATTAATTTCCACACGTTTAGTTTCTGATCCGTCGTTTTGGTTTCAGACATATAGAGAAAGCTTGTGTGCCTGTCACTTGATCTGTTTTTTGGTCAGTAGTGGATGTGTTTGTCTAATAAGGGAGCCACCCCTCCCAGTAAACTGTCAGTATAGTCACACTGAGGTAACACATACTCAGCAGCAGCGGCTCCAAGCACACACACAATTATGTGAAAGCCAGCTGGCTGGTGGGACATGCCACACATGTTTAATATATGTGGGAATGTACTGAACAACTAGAAGGAAGAGTGTTAATTTTCTTTTATCTTACATGTGAAAATTAAGACCTTTCAGATGTAAGTTATATTATGAATGGCTGGTTTGAATTTGTAATTGGTGAGGGAGGCTCAGAAGAGGAAAAGGGAATACTTTTTCAGAACTGGATGAGTAATAAAATTCCCGTGGAGATTATTTGAAAAATGTAAAAAATGTAATGGCTACTTTACATCTACATGTTCATTTTTTCCTGTATTATTTCTCATTTTCAGAACAGAAGTGTGTATGTGCAAATTTTAATTACCTACAGGCATAAAAACTGCCAAGTGACACAGGAGAAAAAAACAGCAGGAGAATTTGTAAGATATGAAAATTAGGAAAAAAGAAAGATGTCTGTATTTGCAGATGGTAAATAAGCTAAAAGGTTATAAATCAGCTAAAGAACAACTGAGAAATCCTTTACAAAACTTTGATTTTTTTTCCCCTCTGGAAGATCCAGATGCCTGGGGAGGCTCCTGACAGCCTTCCCAGAGCATGGATCAGTGGTGCTCAGGTGTTTGAGCTCTGCAAACACACCCACATCCAGCTCTGCTTTATGAGGACATCAGAGGTCACACACAAGTTTAATAATGGACAGACTTATTTTATGCATCATCATCATTTTGCAGTTTCAGAAAACCTGGCTTAGAAAGTCATGCTGAATCTCTCCAAAGACAGTTTTTCTCTATTTGTAGCCATCCTACTAAGAGAACTGTAATCTAAATATGGCCCAGACTCATAAATATACACTATCTCTAGGAGAGGTACACAGTTCAACCGGCTGGTTTCAGTGTGTTTCTCAGTGATTACCATGAACTACCCTGTAAAACAATTTAAAGGGAACAGACCATCTCATTGGAGTGCCAGATTTCTGTTTTGAGCCATGGTCTTTTACCAGCTGCCCAAGAATTTATGCAGTGTCAAACAAATGCAACTAGATTCAAGCAAGTGATGATCAACCTTTCTCTACATCAGTTTTGGGAGACACTAAAACTCATAAGCATTCTCAGAATAATCCTCTGGGGACCAGAGGACAAGCTTTAGACAAAATAATTTCCTCCAATCTTATCCTAAAAGGCCTACATTTTGTCTGGAGTGACTGTATCTAACCAGTGTTTGAACACAAAAGGATGGCACAAGAGGTGGTTTCCAGCCTTTGTTCCCTGCATGATATCCAAATTCACAGCAGTAATGAAGAGTTATTTTCTTTCAGACCCTGTACACTGTAAATCTCAAAATACTACGACATCACTGTCTGATCCTGTTCCTTTTAGCAGAACTTTTAATACTGCTCATAGTGACAGCAAAATCTGCCTGGAAATGTGCATATTTCAGATATGCACAGATGCACAGTATTTACTCCTAAGTGCATCTTACTTTTTCTACATGTAAAGCATTTACTCTTCCTGGCAGCAGGTTTAACCATCTTCCCATGGATAAGAGTAGCCTATTTGCTATTATTTCATGACAAAATAGTATTACACATTTGTGTGTTCATATGCGTATATATGTATGTACATGCATGTAGTCAGGCTTCTGTTCTGAGCAACAACAAAGAAAAGACATATTTGACAGTAAGACATTTAGACACAGGTCTTCTGCCTTGTTAAGGTATTTTAGCTATATTCATGACACTGTTTTAGTCTTATATAAAGTTTCTTTTGCCAAAAATCTATTGCTGTGTTTTAGTTATATATCCAGACTTTCAATACCACAACACAGGAAACTACACAAACACAGGCAATCTGCACAATCACTCCCAAGAAAGATCATGCCCCATATGGAACCCTTTGAATACTTACACACAGGAGTCAGCAGTTGTGCTTAATATCTGCGAGATATTCCACAATGACATTTAAGTCATATGTATTTTCATGCTTGGAAGCTAATTCTATTATCAGATTTCTAAGAAATACATAAAGATTTCTTCCAGGCTCCCCCAAAGTCAGAAAACAAGCTATTGTCTATTATTTGATGGCACAGGAAGATGACCTCAGTCATAGATAATGGAAATAATGAAAACGTTCTTTTGGAAGGAAGAGATGCTGTGGAATGGTCCATCCAGCCATTGGAGTGACTCTTCCAACCAGAGGAGACTTTAACATTTTCAGTAGTGAATGCCAAGGCTATCCAAAGTTCAGTGTTGCAAAAGAGGAATTAAGTAGCAACAGCAAGGAGTGTGTGATCCTCCCATGGTTGTACACATCTGTGGCAGATCCAGAGCAGTCTGACAAATCAGGACTATAGCAGAAGTATTGCAGGTACACTGTGGTGTTGCCTAAATGTTTGCTCATCCTTCCAAAACCATAGAATTATAGAAAGTTCTAGGTTAGAAGGGACGTCAAAGATCATCTAGTTCCGACTTGCCTCAACATGGACAGGGACACCTTATATGGGATCAGGTTGCTCAAAGCCCCATCCAGCCTGTTCTTGAACACTTCAGGGGATCCACAAATTCCCTGAGCAACCTTTGCCAGTGCCTCAGGCCCCTCACAGTAAAGAATTTCTTCTTGATATCTCATCTAAACCCACCTTCTTTCAGTTTAAAGCCATTACCCCTTATCCTATCACTACATGCCCTTGTCAAAAATCCTTCTCCAGCTCTCTTGTAGGCTCCATTTATAAACTGCAAGATGCTAAATGTTCTCCCTGAAGCCTTCTCATCTCCAGGCTGAACAGCTCCCATGCTCCCAGCTATCTTCATAGGAGACATGCTACAGCCATCATCTTTGTGGCCTCCTCTGAGCTCATTCCAGCAGTTCCATGTTCTTCCTGTGCTGGGACCCTAGAGCTGGATCCAGGGTTCCAGATGGGGTCTCACAAGAGTGTCACTGAGGGGCAGAATTCCCTCCCTCCCCTGTTGCCCCTCTGCTTTGAATGCAGCTCAGGATATGGTTGGCCTTCTGGGCTGTGAGTGCACAGTGTTGAAACATGCTGAATTTTTCATTCAGCAGCAACCTCCACTCCTTCTCTTCAGGGCTGCTCTCAATCCAGGGAGAGCTAGAAGTGAGGGTAGGCTCAGCCCTGCCTGGCTTTTCCATCTAGACTTCTGCCTAGCAAAGGAAAACTATGAAATAATAATCAGTGAGAAAATGAAATATCTTACATTATGCCTCCAGGCCCGCCCATCATATAATACAGGAACGTAAGAGATACTGCTAAGAACACTGACTCAAGTTTATCCCAGTGTAACTTTAGGACAAGCAACAGAGACAGAGCTGCAGTAGCTGAAACTAGTTTACTATGTCCAAAACCTGGATGGAATAATGTGTACAATGTGCTCTGCTACACAGGTCTCCCAGTTGGAGCTCATGTCCTTACCTTATAAAAGAACAAATGTATCTCACAGGTGTGAGATAGTGAAGGCCAAAAACATTAATGTTAGTTAAAATGGCACACATAGCAGACTATTACTTCCCTGCTCAGGCTGAAATTCCTGCTCAGCAGCAGCAGCTTCACCTCACTGGGAGGAGCTCCCATGCTCTGGGAGGAACAAAACTAGATTGGTGGTTCGATTGTCTCTTTATTGGATGATGCCAATGTAGGTTTTCACATGCACACTTGGGAACCATGCAAAACCTTAATTTTTCCTACAGCTGAGTCTGTGATCAAAATTATCAAAACGTCTTGTCAAATTTCAGATGAATTCTGCCCATGGTTGTGATCTGACCCAGGTTCATATGAAACTACCAGTTCTGGCTCTCCAGAACATGCTCAAGATGGAGACCTTGTCAGAGTGCTCCTTTGCTGGTCCCAACAGCTAGAGTGCAGTGCCACAGAAAGAAAGGATAAATCACTGGTGACCTCACTTGTTTCAGTCTTGTATTTCTGTTCCATTTGTGCTGCAGCAGAGACAACAGGTGGGCGGAAAAGAGGAAAGGCTCTAGTGCATTGCAACAGGCACACATCTGACAGTGTTACGGTTCTGGACTGCTCTTCTTAAAAGTAATTTTATTGTGTTGTTCATAGTCAGCACAGAGACAGTACACAACCACTCAGGGCAAAGCAGACTGGGACTTTTACCTTACCTGGGTACTCTTACCTTACCCTGGGTCAGAAAACCAACATTGGTCCTGCTGCCCAATGCGGCCACCATACTTCTAGTCTCACAGTCTTTTGGTGCAGGATGACAGCAACCCTAAGGGGACAGGACCACAGCAACCTTAAGTTTTATTTTTCCAAGATTTTCTATTGTATTAACACATGAGTTCCCCACAAATTCTTGTGAAATCTAAATCTGTACACGGGGATGACAATGCTGCTCCTCTTTTGAGGGTGTTCCTCCAGTCCAAAGTAAAAGCTCCCAGGCGTGGCTCAGGACAACCTCTGACTTGTCTCATTCTCCCCTTTTGCCCTCTATGGGGCACTTTCCTACTTTGCCAGCAGTGCCCACAGCTAGATTACCTGCATTTGCCCACTTATCAGGGTAAATCTCCTGTTATTAGGGGTAAATATCTTTTACTTTTTAACAAAAAATATTCCTACAACATCCTTTTTGCAAGCTTTCATTCCCTCACTTCCCTTTAAGATTCTCCTGCCTCAGGGAATCTGCCATTCCAGAACCCATTTTACCCCATTGAACCTGACACGGCTTTCCCAAAAGCCAGATAGATCCCTGAGCTCCGAAAGTATGTGCAGTTCATGGAAAGGAAGAGGTATGTCCAGAGTCTGAAGTCCTGGGTGAATGTCACCAATGACCAGTTTAACACATGATTTGGGTAAATGTGTATCTGCTCTCTGATTCTAGGGCTTAGTTCATGTTCAGCCTAGAAGATGTTTTTGCTGCACAAAACCAATATTCTGTAAAAAGTAGAATTGTCTTTCCCCATGCATCTTAGCTAGAAAATAATTACACATAGTAAGAAACATCAGCTTGTGTTGGAAATTAAATGTCATAGTGAGGAACAATACTTCGCTAGATCAAAAAAGTGACCCAGGATACTAACTTCATCTTTACTTCTTGGCACCACAGGTTTTTGGAATGGGGGGATGGGTTGGTTTTTTATTACCTCCCTTTCCCCCCATTGTTGTTGTTGTTGTTGTTGTTAATTTTGTCATGGAGAAATTTTAAAAAATCCATTGTGATGGCCAGAAAATCCTGGTTTTGGCAAACCCAATGACTTGACACGGCAACACACACATGACCGAATTTTACAGACAGCTTTGTGTCTCTTCTGTAATGGCTTGCAAATGAGTGCACATGAAGAAAAACAGAAGGCAGTGGAGTATGAGTAATCCAGCCAGGAATGTGCTTTGTTGCGGGGATGCAGAGAATGCCTGCTCACAGCATGCATCACCCATGCTGGCAGCCAGCAGAGAGGGACTCTCCCGCCGAGGGAGGACGAAAGCTCCTTGTCACATGGGCCCTAGTGGAAGAGTCACTGGTTTTGTTGGGCAGACACGAGAGTGAGGAACATAAAGAACACAACTTTCTTTTCATTTCCTGTACATCTTCTTGACATGCATCTTATGGGCTTGGCTTTTTCTGGCTTGGTTGTTTCTTTTCCCCTGGAAGATTTAGATTGCTTTTTCCTCCCTTGAGGACTTATAAGGTTTTTTCGAAGTTTACAGAAACAGTAATGGTACTTCACTCATCCTGGTTCTCATGTATCCACCCTGAAGCTCAGGAGTTGTCTCTGTGCTATGGAGGCTAAACTTCAAATTAAAGTCAGGGTTCAGTCTGTGAGAAATCAGAGTTCTGGTTAATGCAGGATAAAACAGATGAATATGAGATCTTGCTCATACATGGACTTTGGTACGTGTTTAATTTTTTCAAGCTCTCAGGCTTTATGTCCAAATGTAGGCGGGGAAATACATCCTCCCTGCTAGAAATCCCCAGATGTTTTTACCTGTACAGTACACCATCTGCCCTCTAAAGAAAACATTGTTTGCACAAGAGGTGTATGTATTAATTTTTAAACTTAGGTTTTCCAGGTATTATTTGACTGTGGAAGTAATAACAAAAAACCTTAGACTGATGTTCTGTTTTACTCAAGTCATTGTAATGCAAAGATTATATTAGTATCCTGGGAGCTGTTTCCAACAAGAGTGCATGCAATAGTTCAAACTTTCTGTCCTCCTTTGTTTTGAGACACAGATAAGGGCTAATATTTCCATAAAGCATGAAGATGTTAGAGAAGGAAATCTGTGATTGATCACAACCTGTATCTCAGTTTTAAACTTGTCATTCATTAACAAAGCTGGGGTGTCTAACCAGCACTCGTTTTCAAGTATATTTCTGATAAGAAGGAGTAGGGTGCATAGGGGGTTATTTGTCCCAACATTTGCTTCAAATCCTTTTTACATATGACATCTTTTGTTTATGTTAATTTAACTCTGATTTTCAGAACATTGGACTGCTTATTCAAAGGCTCTGGTAACAAAAAGATGTTATGTGGTCTGCAATGGGAATTTGAGGACTGATGTCAAAAAGGATCTTTGTCAAAATTTAGGTTTGAGATTCTTGAGACTAAAGCTATCTTGAGACTAAAGCTGTATCTAGGGGTATTGTGAGAGTTATGCCATGGTTTAAGATTGTGATAAACAAAAACCCCAAGTGTTGTCAGCATCACACCTAAAGGCCATTTAATTAAGCTAAAAGCTCTTTCAGCACTTGTCTTCCAATGTTTTTACATATTAAATTAATGATGGACTAGTTAATTTGCAGCTAGGATCAGAAATCAAAGTAAAGTGTTAAACTGGAGTCAGAAGCAGAGAACACATAATTGGGCAGAATTGAGGAATATTGCAAGAGCTTGTCTGCTTACTACTTTTAATTCATAAATATATGGAGAATAATAGAATATTAAATCCCTTCCAATCTGCCTTGGGTGTGCTCCTCAACTGAGCCCAGGATCCTGCCTGCCTGGGCCACTAACACTAGGAAAGACCTGGGAAGAGCTATGGGTCTAATGGGAGGGTGGTGAGTGCCCAGGGTTAGGCTTCAGAGTAGGAGAATGCAGCAAGAAGAAAGCATTGGCCAAGGTTCTAACACTGTCCATGAGCCATTATCTGGCTTGTCCTTTTCTTTTTGTGTTTTCTGATTTTGTTTGGTTGGGTTTTTTTGTTTGGTTGGTTGGTTTTGGTTTTTTGTTTTTGTTTTTGTTTTTGTTTTTGTTTTTGTAGTCTTTCACTGCCTCGCTTTTCCTAACAGAGTATCACCAATAATCTAGGACAAAGCCTCACCCAAACCACAAATCCAAGAGATAAAAATATGCAGCAAGCCACACAAGGTCCTAACTTGGGCTTCTGTGCTATTCTTAGACTTTTCTTTTCCTTCCATGTTTTTTCTCCCACCCTGAACTTCAACCTTAATTACAGCCCTCGTTTTAGCAACAGTTTTACATTTGATCTGGTGATCTCTGTGAAACCCAGACCTCAGCATCATCATGTGTTGAGGATTTTTAGCAAGTGAAACTCCAGTTCAGGGACGTTAAAGAAGAACTCAACACTTCCTCCATGGTTTCCTGCTTCAAATACCACAGCACTGCTAATTCCAACACTAAGTAGGAATACTCTAAACATGAACCTTATGTAACAGGTATGATGAACCTCAGAGCAAAATACCTTGGGCATAATGGTGATACTAATTTCCCACATATCTAGTGACCTATTTTAAATTTCTTCAAACTATCTACTTAAACCAACACCTGACACTTGTCCAAGTGACACTTGTCCAAGTCATACACATGAAATCCAGAATTAGAAGTGATTTTGGGGCCAAGTGACTACCAATAGTTCTAAACAAGATTTAGAAGCTTTAAATGCCTTCTTTGCTTCAACCTTTTAGTGTCCTTTTCTTGACACTAATCCCATTATAAACATGAAAGACAAAAAAAGGAACTGGGCTATTGTTCTAAACACATCTGTCTCCACAGTTAACCAATTTTATGAAGTCTAAATTCTAATTATGAACTCCCATACATAGCTTACAGACCACTAAAAATGGAGGCCATAAAAGCATTCTTGTAACTGATGCCTATTTACTTTCAGGTCCCTTTGGAAACTTGTCCTGAAAGTCCTCATCAGAGATGACCACTCAGTTCTAGCTGCCTAAATCACGTTAAGATGCTTGATCATTGTACTATAACACCACCAGTTTTTTGAACCAGAAAATATGGACTCAAGCTGATGGCAGCTCTCAGCACAGCACAGCTGATGCTTCCTGAATTCCCCAATTTCTCTATACTTCTAGTTTTTCCTCATCTCCCTGACTCCTAAAAGTAGCTCCACAAACTTGCTACAATATGAATCTTAAAATGTTAATGTATTCCAATCTGCCTTCAGGTTCTTCCTTCCCCTGTATCCCAGCCATATTTTTCATCCTGATCCCTCACCAGAGTTACAAGTGGTTTTATTCTTAATGCAGTATCTCTGAAGCTCCTGAAACTATAATCTTACCATTCCCAGTTTGCACAAAGCAAAGAAAAAATTAGGATGCCTCTGAATATTACCTGTTGTTTCTTTGCCTCCTTGAAACCCTAATGCTGATCCTAATGTCTACCCTGATGATAGCTGTAGCCTGGCATCACCCTAAATGTAATGCATATCTGTTTCTCTTAGAAATATGACTACAAGTTTAGTCTCATAATACTGTAATATCTGAGAAGCCCATATTTAAAAGAGCTTAGCTGTGTAATTTTGGTCAGTTGTTCAGTGTAGAAATCAATTGTTTTCCCACACTTGTACCTTCATTTCCCTCACTCAGTGCCCCTCTTTCCAGAGTGCAGCTGGCACTCTGTGTAGGATAATATTGCTTATGTTACCATGTAAAACACTTACGTAAACCATGATACTATTGCTGGGCGCTTCCTTACCTTACAGGAACTTGCACAACAGGAAAGAAGATAGAGAATGCTGAGGCATCCTTTCATTCAGGTAGAACAGAAGGAAAACTCTAATGTGCACTAAGCTGCACATTAGGAAGGCCTTCTGGTAGGAAATGCAAAACCATAAATTGCCCTTGGGTGGATATCACCAGAGAGGGAAATCTGGAGAGGTTTAGCACTGATTTCTGGCTTGCTGGTCATGGCCAAGGGCCCCCTGGGGACCTGTGACTCTGAGAACAAAGAGTTTGGCATATAGCCTTACCATAATTAAATAGACCACAACTCAAAAGGATTGGAAGTACACAAGAAATGTTATTTCTATAATGCATGGTGGTAACTTAAACTGATAAAAATTGGGGTACTATATGTATTTTTAAACTTATTGTAGGATTAAAAAAGGGCCTTCTCAAACTTTCAACAAAACACTTAAATAAGTATATAATATTGAACTTTATTAATTGACTTTTACAGACTTTGATGAGAAAAAGATGGGAAATAGCTTAAAATTTAAGGAGATCAGAAGGATTCACTTTGGAACAATTGTTCCAGTAAAACACTTCTTTTCTCTAAAGAGCTAAAATATTTTGATTGATCCCATCCAGCTACCTGCAGTACCCACCTAAAGTGTTTTTAAATTTCACACAGGGCTCTTCATGGAGAAAAAGTGAATAAATGCTTGTGATGGATGCTGAAAAAAAGGTGGTCTTCCAGAGTTTCACATCAGGCACCAGAGAGATGATGTAGACCAGTCACAGGAAATCTATTTCAAATGTTCTTTCCCCAAGGACAGAAGAAAAATTGCTTCCTTTTCCTATGCCCTTGTCATGCAGAGGTCAGGGAGAAATTCTAATGAAAGGAAAGCACCCCTGGTTTGCTTGCATTTAGCTTGGTCATGTTTGGATTTGGGCTACACAGTATGTCTTCTCTAAGGTCACTGCTAGAAAGTTCTCAGTATTGTCTGGACTATAACACAAGCTTTTGCTTAGACAGACGGCTCATTGTGAAGAGTAATTTACAGAATATTTATATAGTTTCACTTACTTCATCAGCGAGCTACAGTTCACTGACTGTTCTTAGCCACAGTAAAAAGGGTGCAACCTTGCCTTATGGCTGTTAAAAAATGCAACATTTTCATGGCAACATTGCTCAAAAAAGAGTTTCAGTCATGATTGATTTTTTAAAAATATTATTCTTTGGAGGTTCTCCTCTAAATCCAGGGTAGGGGAAAAGGACTGTTTGAATTTTACATTTTGAAAAGATAAGCTGAAACTGAAAGAATAACCTACCAAATCTATAATATTTTGAGAAGAGATACATAGGAAATTTCAATTGTGTGTCACAAAGATTTCCTGATGTGAACCTCTACGTAAGTTTGTTTGATAGAGTGAAAAAAAATATCCCCTGATTCATTCATTAATGTGGGGACACGCAGGTCTTGTCTTTCTGCTTGCAATGAAAATAACAGCCATCAGTATAAGAGTCTTCTCCTATTGCCATAGCATGTGGGAAAACCTGCCTCTATTTTGGGCAGGACTGTTAATAAAGAATATTGCTATTCTACAGATTTCTGTGAAATGGAGATTCAGGCTTCTGGAGATTCAGGCCTCCTGCAGAAAGCACCCCGTGGCACATATTCAGCAGACATCATCCCATGGTGGGAAGGTGGGCAGTGGCTCTGGTGCAAACACAGCCTTCAGCATTTACTCTCATATCCATCAAGCCAGTCTTAGTGTCCATCTCTGAAGGGTTTCAATGGCAGAAAAACACAGAAGCATCTCTGTGTTTTTGAACTTCATTCTTTACATCGGTTTATCAAAGTCTAAGCTCTTCCTTTAGGAAATTTTTTCCTTCCCCTACTGGTCACACCAGCAGGGTGACATCACTGTGCCTACTCAGCCATTTCAGGCAGATGAAGAGAGTGGGCAAGATTGCTCTGAGGCTCAGTGCTTCTTTTGGTCACCTCAGTGCATCAACTCCTGAGTAACAACCCTGCTGTTTCTAGTTCAGCTGATCAGATATCCCAGATATAATAAATATTTATATTTATTATATAAATGTAAATATTTTATATTTATATTTATTATATAAATATAAATACTTTATATTTACAAAAGTCAAATCTTCATGAAGAGTGGATTTTAAGTAATTCTGTTGTTTGGGTCAATTATAATTCAAAATATTTATTGAAGCCTTGTTTATCTCCTGTTCTGTGTTTATACACGTATACTCCATGAAGATTTAGATGCCCAATTACATAAAAGGTATATGTCCAAAGCTGTCGTATTTTCCTTCTTCCTTCCTTGTAATATTGTATTTGTTTTATGCTATTTGGTGCAGGCAATGGATGCACCAGTACTACAAAAAGACACTGTTCTTTGTGCTTTGGAAGGAAATGTTGTCATTGACATCTTAGAGATATACACATAGAGATAGCACATTTCCTAAAACAAACATCCAGCAAACTTATATATTGCTGTCATTTCAGTTAAGTACTTTATGAGTCAGACATCTGGTTCTCACTGGGTGCCTCTGCATAAGCTCTTTGTTCAGGGATATGAAGCAGTCTCAAGGCTGTTTGCAAAGACTGCAGAGCAAAGCCTTGTCTTCTCCATCTGGGATGAGAAAACCAGGCACGAGCTGAGTTTCTGTTCCTTAATTTTGTACAATACAACCCACAGGAGGTTTCTCTGGGACAATCCATACATACCTTTCTTGTTTAGATTACTGTCCTCTCCAAGTAATACCATGCAAAAAAAAAAAAAAAAAAAAAAAAAAAAAAAAAAAAAAAAAAAAAAAAAAAAAAAGAGAGAACAGGAAAAACCTACCGGTAAGGGTTTTATTCAGGAATGGAAACTTTTTTCTAACAATCCCCCGAGTGGATTTCATGTGAGTGACCTTTCAGTGTTTTCAAGACAGAAACTAACAATGATAAGGACAACAGACCTACCCCTCCAAACTCACTGGAAGAATTGTTTTGATTCAAAACACTTAGGCTGCATTTATAAACCACTTACTGGGGCCCGATTTCCGTTGCTTTGATGTCAATCTGCTTAGTTTGAAACTCAATGTAAATCAAGTCCTCTTTCAACCCCAGGAAACATGGGGAAGGTGCCAACAGTGAGAAGTTCTTTGTGGGCTTGTTGGGAAGAGCAGATTCTAGACCAGGATGTGTAGAGAACTGGCCTTTGCAACTACCCTCAGACAAACCTTAGCTGTAGCCTTGTAATTTTAAATGGACTTTAACAAACTCAGCAGGCTGAACTAAGGGCTGCACCAAGTAGCAGGATGCTCTTGTCCAGGCTGCAGGCATTTCACTGAAGGACTGTACATAGAGAAGGAACATGTTTGCCTTGAACAATTGCAATAAGCAGCTGTTCTGCATCCTGACTGGAAACTGTCCCATAGGATGTGAAACATGCAAGGAAAAGGGGGCAGGTGAGTGACACAAGTTTCAGGAAGCTGGTGCATGGGAATAGAGCTCCAAATTTTAGAGATAATGTGAAAATAACGGTAGAGAAAATGTGTAGATGAAAATTAAACACATTGAAAGATGGGTTTAACACCATAGCTACCATGTTGGCCTGGACTAACTTCAAGAATATTTCATGTCATTGTGAAATGATTACGTGAAGGGGAAATTCATCCAGAATGGAGAGAAATCTGAATATTCCCAGTAGTAAGGATGGCACCTAGATTTAGAAAACTCATGGTGTTTTAGGGAGCTTGGTTTCATAACAGAACATGAAATCCCCTAATCTCAGGAAAGCAAACAAGACTGGGATCAGCAGTCCTTGAGAATACTGTCTAAGAACAACATGACAACCAGAAATTCTTGCAGGGAGGCCATACCTACCCAGATCTTGTCATGTGCAGTCATACTTGGGGAAGACCATTTTTTTCTCCTACACTGAATTCCATATGTGGGAAATACAGCAGTGCTCTTTTCCCAAGAATACATATTTAAGCTGGGATATGTGCTTGTTATCATGACAGTATCATACTGTCATTAGAACATCTTCAGCAAACAGCTGTTCTGGTGGCTTGTAGATAAGAATGAGATAAAACCCCAAGGAGTAATTTTGCTGCTTCTTTTTCCTTGAATGCATTCTTGTTGATATGCCTTCAGTAGGCAATAAACTGTTTGTGTCTCCACATCCACAGAACTAGAAACAAAGCTAACTGTGTCAAATTTTTGGTATTAGGCTCTTGCTGATGGCATGAAAGCTCTTAAAATTTTACATTTTAATGACCATGCTCAGACCCCAACCCCCCTGACAGTAATGTTTGCCAGGTTTGTCCCTACTGAAGAGCCCAAGATCATCCATCACATTGGAGCACTCCATCCATCCATTCCACTCCATCCACAAACCTGGTCAAAAGCCCAGGAAAGTGACCACAGTCATGACCCCATCCTCTTAAATATGAGTTATGGTCTTTGTCGACATGCCGCAGATTTTTAGTACATACCCCATGGCAGATAATTGCCTTTCAACCTGTTGGGAAATTTTTACAAGTAAACAAAACAGCCAGAAATGGATTCCTCAGTAAACCACACCACTTTTCCCTTCACCTATCCTCTTCATAAGCTTATGTGTTTGCGTGTACAAAGGACACCATTCTGGGCCATTAGGTGACTCATGATTACATTTAGTACAGACATTAAGGAAATGAAAGCTTTTATAGGCATTATACATACAAGTTGCTTTACTATTTGCAAATATTCTTCTGTCAATAACAGATACTGTAACTATGTCAGTTGTTTATTAACTACATGTAATTATGTACCAATGCATACATATTCTATGTAAAAACTACGGTCTATAAACCATAGACAAATTGATAACAATTGACTTTGGACCAATATATGAACTATATTAAAATTATCTATTACATATCCATTTCTGTCTAATCAGATATGCCGGACAGATAACCCCTCAACGCTCACATGCTACAGCATTTAACATTGTCCACCACACAGCAGCAAAATTAAAAAATAATACAGAATAGCTCCAACCACAACAAACCAACCCCCTGCATCTATTATAAGTTTAAAATTCCATGCCGGTGTGCACAGATACATGAGTTCATAGATACATGACATTCTCCAGCACTGCTGCACAAAGTATACCCCCAGGAATAAGCCAATTCAAAGCTTGCAGCTGATCCAGGTGCAATCTCCTTAAAAGAGATGTGGTCTCCAATCAAATGCATTTAGCACTTTGACAGTGCTTGATATTTCACACTTGTGATGGTGAGTGTGGGTGACCTTATTTTAAGGCTCAGTGTACTCATTTCTATATGGAGAAGACCAGCAACATCTGTGGGTGAAATATTGTGAGAATGAAGTGACTTAGGTAAAGAAGTTTGACCTTTTCAGGAAGTGGCACTGAGAGAGGTAGTACTGGAGGACCAAAGGAGAGTGAGCTCATGGTGCCAAAAGCACAGCATTTTATCCTGATTTATGTGATCTTGCTGTTTTGCGGTCTTTTACTGTTGGTTTCCATTTGTGGTTTCTTATTTCTTGCTTCCAATTTTGTATCTTAAACATGATATTTACTGTGTACTTCATTCAGCATTGCACACTGTGTGGATCTAGCACACTTGAGGGCACTGGCTTTATACAAATAATCCCTACCTGCAGCAGCAACCTGCTGCTTCAAAATGCTGCCAAGCTCCACAAAGTCAGTGTCAGGCTGTCACTGCAGTACACACTGCAGTGGTTTCTTTCCTGATTGCAGAAGGAAGTGCAGGATAATCATACTGTTAGCACAGTGATAATCACACTGGTCACTGTGTGCATAAATAATGGGATTGATGAAGATGTCTATGAATTACTGCTTGATAGAAGGAAAAAAAGGATGATAAATGAATGCAAGTCCTGCAACAAACAAAGATTTTGCACCTCCAGGTATTTTTTGGTACTCCTCTGACCGTTCTTAAGTTGAAAAGTGGCTTTTTCCATTTTCCCTGGTTTTCAAACAGCACAATGTTGCTACATTGTGGTGACAGCTTCTGAACAAACTTCTGAAATGGTAATTCATTAACGCTTCCAGCACAGCTCACTAATGACTGAAGAGTTCTGAAGCAAAAATTTTTTTTTTCTTTTTCTGGCTATGCTGTTTGCCAAATCTATATTCCCAACTAGGCATTTAAGTGGACTTCAACCAGAGGCCCAAGAAACACATACTCCACTTCCTGACATGTTCTGAATTGCTTTTAGCTCTGTATTTCTGTACAAATACACCTAGTGGCTAAACTAGAGGCTATGAACTACAGCAAATTACATAGCCTCTTTAGACTTACAGGCCAGCTCCCCATAGTCAAGGGAATGTTTGCTTTGAAATAGTTCCAGATTTTCTCTCCTTGGTCTGAATTTCCTTTATCAAGTGTCCCTCTCACCTTTCTATTTATGCCTCCCTCTTCCGTTTCAGCACCTCAGCAGCACCTCTTACATTGCTGGAGGAAGCACAGAACGGCTTCTGTGTGAAAAAAAAGCAAAATAAAAAAAGACAGCCAGCTGCTTTCCTGTTCTGCTTTCTCCCTCTGTTCTCCAGCCCTCTCCATCACCCTCCTGACAACATGCAATTTGGTTCTTCTCTCTGGAGTCTGTTTCTGCTGCAGCCTGCTGCAGCCAGCCCAGTGCAGGTGTGTGCATGGCATCTGCAGCAGCCTTGCATTTGCAAACAGAGCAAGGGGCTCTGACCTGGGCTGGAGCCCAGTGTCACCATCAGACCCCTCAGCACATGTGGTGGGGCAGGCAGTGGGGAAGGACAAGGAGAGACACTCAGGCTCTCTGTTGCTGTCCAGAGTCGTGTTGCAATCATGCCTCCACAGGCAGCCTGGTGTAAGCCTCTTGGTGCATCCCTTGGTAGAAGTGCTTCTTCTGGTCGCTCATCTGCACTCAGCTAGGGTGGACTGGGGAGCCATCAATCCACTTTGTGTTCACAGCAGACATGAAACTGCTGGCTTTTCTGAGCCCCCAGTAAAAAGCTGCTTAGCAGAAGTACAGAAAATGACACCAGGACTCTAAATTTCAGAAGTACATACTGGGCATTACATGAAACTCTTATTACAGGATACAGTAAAAATACCTGTTTTAAATGGTTGTTAGCCAGATTGACTTTAGTGGAAATGCAGATTTCATTAGAAAAAAAACCCCAAAACAATAACCAGTAATGTGCAGTCTTCATAACCCATTCTTTTAAAATATTTTCCCCATGACCTAATGTAGAATAAAAACATGCAAATAAATATCTTTATGCATATTGTAACAATGGGAACTTCTCTAGAAACAGCAGGCAAAAGTCTTAGTCTCACTGGGCATTGAAACTGAGGTAAATTTTAAGATCCTTTGTTATTCCAGATTTGCACTGACAGAGCACTAATTGCAGTTAGAATTGTGCAAAGACAAATTTCAGTGTAGTCTTTTCCTATCACTGTGGGTACCTGAGGTACAAACCAGTTGCATGGTTATTTAGAGCAGCCCTAAGATATCTCAAAGTCCCATTCTGTTTGTACACAGAAATTTAAAAAACAGAGGCAACAAGAAAAATAATGAGATTTTGGCAAAATTAATTTAAATTGCATTCTCTTGTAGTTAGCAGAAGGACCTTTTATCTCTGTCTTGTGTCAAGTTCCAAAGAAAGGAGACTTGAGCAGAGACATCAAGCCCAAACTCTGGCAGTCCAGTAATTGTGTGGAAAAATAAAAGGAAATATAAACAAGAAAGAATAATTGACAATCAAACATAAAGTTATGACCTTGAAAGCCCGATGATGGAAATCTAGAAAGAAACTAAGAAATAAAATCAGCAGATGTGGTCGATGAATGTTAATGGTGGGAATTAATTTTGTCAAAACTGGAAGTAATGGCCCTGTTCCAAATCTCTCTACCAGGACTGAAATGAGCAGTGGCAAAACCAGAGTTCACAAAATGTGAAAGGACACCTTCATCATTACAAAGAATCAAGGTGTGAAATTAGCAAAAGGCTCTGAGGAATGTTCCTAACACAATAGATGTGCACTCATCCTTGCTAATAATGGGGTTTCCACAAGAGGACTGCCAAATGGTAGCACTTCACAGCTTGCTGCCAGCTCCACACCCACAAATCTGCCTGCTACACGTCAAATGCTACCATCCACTGAGCTTCAAAATCATAAGAACCAGCAGGATGGTGTGTGAGTGGTACCAGCTGCACTCACTAAAGAGTTGCAGCAGAAAAAAGAGTTGAGAAATTAATGATAGTAAAATCTAACTGCAAGTATTTTATTAGCCCTGTATCTGCAGCCACATTTCTCTCTTGAAAGTTAACCTCTTCCTCACCAGAGTGTCCCTTTTCCTTACAATTATTTTTTTCTTTTCTCTTTTCTTTTCTTTTCTTTTCTTTTCTTTTCTTTTCTTTTCTTTTCTTTTCTTTTCTTTTCTTT
>JBBMKD010000115.1:23580354-23605050 GCA_037834095.1 Argya squamiceps
TTCCTTTTCCTTTTCCTTTTCCTTTTCCTTTTCCTTTTCCTTTTCCTTTTCCTTTTCCTTTTCCTTTTTCTTCTCCTCCTTCTTCTCCTTCTCCTTTCCCTTTCCCTTCTGCCAAGTAACTCCATCCCATATAAATGGTGTACATGGGGTCCTTAAAATGCATTGCCATGGTGCAGGTAGACTTCAGGTGTGTGGACAAGCTCACCTTTATCTTCATTCCTCTAATGTCATTTGATAATGCCATTTTGATAATGTTTGTTTATTTCATAATACCATAAAGCTTCCACTGGGTAATGACTCCCCATTAGAAACCAGCAAGTCTTACAGTGCTGTTCTCGAGGCTCCATCATCAAACCTATAGAATCCTCAAAGGGGATACTCCTGCAAGCCCTCTTGGAGGCTGGATGCCATTTGTCTCTGGAGATTGCTGGGTATTTTTGCTGAGCAGGAGGAGCTCCAGGGTGCTGGCCCTGCCGACAGCAGGCTGGCGCGTTTTGTGCGGTAATTGACAGCAGATGGGGACGTGCTGTGGCAGCCCCGTGTGAGGGAGCTGGGAGCTCTGCTCCTGCACGTGGCCAGGCTGGAGCAAGGCAGGGCTGACACTGAGCACTGCCACTGCAAACAGGGCCAGGCAATGGAGGAGGGTATGTCGGCTCTCCTTTTGCCCCCCTTCCCACCACCCCTTCCCTCCTTCCCTCTAGACAGGCCACGAGTTCCACCAGGGAACACATTACTTGCAGATGAGTATTTTCTGAAAGTACCAGAGACAAGTTAATATACAATTCTGAACAGACAGAGAGTTTTAAAAAATATTGTTACTTTTGTAGAAACCATAAAATTATTTTCTACCCTGCTCCCATAAAAGAGAGTGAAATGAAGCCCCTGACAAACATAATTTTCTGTGTAAACCAGTATAATTTTTGACTTGAATAATTAAATTTTTCAACAAAAACTTTAGTTGAGGTGTTTTTCTGTTTTTAGGGGGGTATTTTAGAAACACAAGCATAAATAATTAAATTCCAGTCAACAGCTGTTTTCTTCTCAGGAAAATTCATCAGAAGTTTCAAGTCAGATTGTGGTGCTTATGGATGATACTATTCACAGAAGTAATGTGGTAGATTAAAAATTCTTATTGATGTAATTCCATATAATTGCACTCAAAAGATCAGGTGAAACCACTGCTATCAGCATATTATGGGAAGAGTTTGTGGATCTCTGAGTAATGTATTTTGAATTGTTTATTTACATGCTTTAAACACCAAAGGATATTCTCTCCCCAGCCATGCAAACAGTATGGTAAGGATCTTATGTCAGCTGGGACTCCAAGTATATCTAAAATATATTATAAAATGTTATTATAATACAAATAACAAGGAAACTTCCATCCAGCTGGAAGGACATGTGCTGCAACAGTTGGAGACTATCTCCAAGCAATTCCATCTGATGAGATACGACTGTCCGTGAGGGATGTTTCCTGGACTCTTGTCTTGTAACATAATATTCAGCTACTTAATTTCCTGAACACAGGGAAATCAAGTAGGAAGGGAAGACTGGAAATGATATTTTGATATTTGTGACCTTTAGCCCATTTTTTCTCAGTTTTGCAATCTATTATGCAGGGCATACAAACACACCACCACCAATCTTCTGACTACTGTTCTGACTCTCAAGATGTTTGTTTTAAGCACAGAATAATTCCCTATCAGTCTTGCTTTCTTGGCAAATCTTGTCTCCTTCTCAAAGGTAATTCTTCCCTTGCTGAGAAGAAGAAACTTTTTCCTAAAGAGCAAGCATAAAACATATGTATGAGTACCCACCACTTCTTCAAATATAGCTTTTTCTAAGTCAGGACTTAGGTGTCTTGTGGTTCTTCCCAGGTAGCAGTGACTCCTACAAACACACAGTGGAGAGCAGGTCAGGTCATTTGGTTTTGGTGAAGAAGTTGGCTCGGCTGATTACTTCTCTAAAGTCTGGTGGATATTTCACAGGTACACATGGGAAAATAGAAAAAAATTCTGGAGATATCAAAGAATTTTTGAACATATGATGAAAGCGGTGAGTCCTGATGCTGTGGTGAAGCAAAATTCCTGTTCTTAAGAGGGTGAGAAGAGGATGAGTGATCAGACTCAGGGCTGAGCTCCCAAGTGATGCCCATGGCAGTGGTCTACAGGCAGAGGTTAAATTCTCATGGCTCTTGGACCAAGCATTGAGAGCAGATGATTAAAGATATGCCATTGTTGCTGTGACCATACTTTTTTCTTTTTGTGCTGCTAATTTCCTGTCCAGGAAGAAATGCCCAGGAAAATTACATACAAGTTATATATGTACAAGGATTGTTTATTTGCTACAGTCAGGACCAACTGGAGAAAATCAACAGCTCCCTAAAGCAGCCCTCTACTTCCTCTGACTGCTTTCTCTGAGCTGCACACAAACCACAGTTTTCAGTGGAGGGGGAGGAGGAGGAAGAGATAATCAGAAGCACATGTAGGCATTAACTAGAGATTTGCTGGACCTTTTTGTAAGCAACTGTACAGGGAAGTTGCCTGGCTAGGGGAGAAAGATGAGAAAAAATAGACCAGCATCACTGAAACTTAAGGACTGGTCCTTTTCCTGCCCTCCTCCTGCAATTTGCTACCAGGGCAGCAGCAAGATCCTGTGGCCCAGCCTGTGGCTTGGTGTGGGGTACTGCCGAGGGAATGCTGTGTCTGTTTTTGGTGAAGAAGTTAGCTCTACTGATTGCTTTGCAACAGTCTTGCAGAATAGTTTCCTACCCAGATTAGACTGGGTTTACACTTTCCTTTGTCTCACCACCTGCAAAAGAAGGCGAGGGCACTGGTTAATTTGTGAGAGACCAAGAGACTTAGTCACAGGGCGGCAACTGGGACAGACATCTTTCCCTGCCTTTGTTTTTAAACCTCATTTAGAAATAAAATCTCAGGACAGGGATCATCTAGCACCCTGTGCTGACACACAGCTTAACATGGCATGACTTGGGTTTCCACTGGGGATATGGGGTTTACACCTACAGTATAAACAATCATTGAGAATTTCTCATATTACTTCCAGAGTCAAGCAATGACAAGGCAAGTCTTTCCTCTCCCAGCCCCGCTGATAAGAAAACACTTGGACAGCCACTGGTGATTGCCAGTGAGAATGCTCAACACATCTCACCCTCCTTCCAGAGAAGTATTTGGTGACTTTGTTCACCAGTACTTATTTGGATACCAGTCTCTTAGGTATTTTGATAGTAGTCATCTGCTAAAGCAGTATTTCTCCCAATTCTCTTGGTTTTTAATGTAGAACATCTGTATCTTCTTTCCTGAAATAGTTTGTTCTTCCCCCCACTCCCCCCTTTAAAGTAAATTGATGAATTAAATGTCTGCTGTCTGCTTTGTTTTTCAGTTTGATTTGCTGCCATCCAAAGGTTTTGCAGACACCTTAGCACACACAGAGCAAATAATCCCAGATTCTCCCACTGAAAAACACACGCTGGCCCATGCACATGCACAAAAAATCATTACAATTCATTTTAACTGAACAGAGTGTCTTGGACTTCAGTTTCAACCACATGACCTGATGAACTGTAGATTACCTGAGTCAGACAGCTTGTCTGACCAACTGCAAATAATTTTCCTGTTACTGAGAATGCCCTTGGGCCTTTGTATCTTCTCATCAAAAAAACCTGTTTCCATCTGCATGAAAATGTTGATTTTTGACAGATCTCTCCTTTGGAAACAATCTAAAGAAAACTGGTGAATGTTTAGAGCATCCTGCATTACTCAGCTAGCAGTAGTACATTTCTAAAAGACTCAAGCTGAAAAGTTTTGTACCAAAACTTTGATTACCCAAAAAATCGTCTTATATACTTACTTTCCTCTGCTAAACAGAAGCCTAAGGCAAAAAGCAAATTTCAGTGAAAAACAGTTCTCTGCTAGTTTGTTAAGGCTTTAGGGCATGCTTTGACATGTTCTTTTAGTTGATATCACGGGGGACATGAGATTTCTCATGAAAAGAACAAGGGAAATAAGAGGCAAGGCCATTGTGTGCTTCTTTTATTCTCCTGGCTGACCTATCTAACTGTGGGAACTATCGTGGCGTGCCCAAGAAATGCAGGGTTAAACAAAATTAACTAACTAGTGCTTTCCTTTCAGCTAAAGAAAAAATCCTTCTTGCCTTTTCTCAGCACTACAAAAAACCTTGAGGAGGAAGTTCCTACCATTAAATAAAAATATTTCCTTCTCTTATATAGTCTTTGTTTTTTACCTCATCAGGCAAATTCTCAAGGAACAACCACTCCAGGAATGAAATATCACACATCTTGAAAACATAAATAACTTTTGTATTTAGAAGTCCTGATAAGATGGACAGTAAATGAAATTTTAACAAGACAACTAGTGTTTTGCTATCCATTAATCCTCGAAGCACCTCCCTTTGGGGTAGCTTTGGAATCAAAAATGCATTACTGCAGATCTCATTAATACCACGTGCTTTCCCTCAGTAAAAAGAGCATCTGTCCTACAGGCCTCTTGGCACAGAAATCCATGCTAGGCAGCTGTAGTAAAAGCAACCTTCTTCTGGTTTTCCTTCTGTCTGCCCTCCATAGCAACTCTGAAAGTTCTGGAAAGAGAGATTCCAGCATCAGGTGGGACACAACAGTTAGTTTCATAGGCTGACACATAACCAAGTACTGTTCACTTAAGAAGATAAATATAAATAATTAGAACTAGTTTAATAGAGTGAAAGAACCACTTGCTACAAAAGACAGTTCAGAAATTCATAGATTTTGAAGGTCAGACTGGAGAACGTGATCATCTTCATTGGCTTTCATATGGAGCTTAATGAACACTAACAGTTGATTAATGAATTTCTTTTGAAGAAAATTATGTTTTCCAGTATGAAGCCTATCATGAAGACATAAAAAATGTATATCACCAGTCCTTATAATTGATGCCTTCATTACATCCTGTAACCAAGTGTTACACTTCCACTTTTATTACAGTTTATCTTGCTAAACTAGCTAGTTTCTTCCTAATAATTAGCTAGTCTCTATAATTCACCAGTGCCCATGCAGACACTGGAAAAAGCAGAGGAAATGCAAGAGGTTTCATTGACATTGAAATTAGCAGAGGCATTCAAACTACTGCGCACTTACAGCCCACTTCATAATTTCCTGCACAAGGTTATAGGAGGTCCTGCAGACGTGCGGTATTTCAGTAATTAAAGGAGTGGGGCACAATTAACCCTTGCTGGTTCAGAAAGTGTTTCCCAGAGGCATCAGCTGCTTGTCTTTGAAAGCAAGAGCTGTGTACACAGAGCGCTGTGGGCATGAGGTATGTATGTGGCAAGTTGTTTCCCATTCCAAAGGCTGGATGCTCAGCAGGGTTCTGTAAGACATTCTGAAAACAATTTGCTCCTGAACTGTCATGTGTATTTGGTCAAGGTCTCAGCAGAAAGCTTCCTAATTGCTGACATTAGGAAGTATCTCCTGACAGATTCAAATAGCCATAATGGTGTTTAAAGAACATATTTTAGGCAAGGTATCCCCTAGGCAGGGCGGGAGCACAAGGTACCAGCCAGACAGTGGACTAGCTCCTGCCAGACACAGATGCTGAGACCCAGAACAAACTGCCTTCAGAACTCAGCAAAGTTCAAGCTCAAGCACTCGGAACGACAGGAAAGCATGACTCAGATGAAGTGTTCTTGTCAAATGCTGCTATGCCCAACATTCCACACACAATTTGTACACCACAAGAAACAAGTACTCAAGGAAGCACTGGTGATTTGGCTAGAAGTGCTGGTAAGTGGAATACTTAAAAATTTTTAAGTACTTTCCAAATGTTTCATGTTTTTCAATGGAGAAAAACATAAAAATTATATGTACAAATCTCTATATAGGCTGGCAATTTAGTAGAATAGCACTGACAATTTATTTGAGAAAAGTTATTACACTATGGCAGGGTGAAGGACTGATGCATGGAAAGCACAATAGATTTCTTGCAATATGTACTTATGTATAAGTACTTATGTACTTCTAATCTTTCCATATCTCCTCAGCATGAACTCTGATGCTTGGAATTTGGTTATAAATCCAACCTACAAGTGCTTCATCTATCACATGATGCCTGCACTAACTGGAACAAAGTGGCACTAATCATGCTTCTGCTTTTATGAAAAGCATCAGCAGAGATAATTTTTGTCATCCACATCATCTTGACTGCTATGACAAAGGGTTGAAAAATCTAGATTATGCTTTTGTGCTTTCAAGAGAAGTTTCAAGATAATAATAAGAAGTTCGGTTCCAATGAGCTAGAAAGGTTAAGAAGCAACTTAATCTACCTCAGATTCCTCGAAAAAAACCAAAACCAATCTACAATTTTTTTGAGTAAGATAGAATTCACATTTGAAACATAGCCTGTAGATTTTTGTATGGCTAAAAAAGTATTCATATATATATCTGCAGAGACAAAAAAAAATCTTGTATATAACATTTTTGAGTATTTAGCCACTGTCGGTGAAAGGTTTGCTTATGCATTAAATAGAATAGAAAAAAAAATTGCCAAAGCAACCACTTCACCACAGGAAAAATGTGTTACAATGGTAATTCTGTGCTTGCTGTCCAGAGTTGTGCAAATCTTCTTCAATGTTACTCTGATGATTTGTGTATATAAATAATTTTTCTTTCTTTAGGTTTTCTGGAAGACATTTTCAAAAAACCAGTCATGCAGCAGAAGTATAAGACAGCTATGTTTTTGGAAAGTCACATCTGTGAATTTGAAAACAAATTTGTCCATCAAAAGAGAAGAAATGTTTTTAGAACAGGATCTTAATCATTGTTTTGAATAGTGTTTTTCCTTTTATTATTTCTTAGGATGTTAATTGGATAACTTCATATAGCTGCATAAAATACAGCCATTTTTGGCTCTGGGTTTTTTTTAGTTTTCTCAAAAACTAGCCTTCTATGCATGCCTTATACCTGAAAATAAATAAAAAACCCAGACCTAAATAGTTGAAAACCCAAAGTCTGGTGTATAGCCCACAGGTAATTTGTAAAGATCAAGAACTATAAAAGTCTGTTCCCTTACGGAGGAAAGGGCCTCTCTGAGAGTGGGCAAAGCCTGATGCAACTTAGGCAGGGGAAGTGTATGCATGCCAAGGACCCTTAAGTCACTGTGTATTTCAAAGCTGTAACTTGAGCTTCCCCAGTGACTTCGCAATAAATCAAATAAACCAGGCTGAGGCAGCAGGGGAGGCAGGACAGGCAAGTGAAAAAGATGGAGAAAAAGAAAGTGCTGTGATAATGAAATGTTCAGGAAACAAAGTTGTCCTGCTGCCCACTCCACAAATGTGAAATTGCAGCTGTTGGCTCCAAAAGAGCTTGCTTTCTTCACTCAATCAGTTGAACTGTGGCATCCCCAAATAGAGGTAACATTCATGGAGCTTAGGAGTAATGCAAGCCATGCTGCACTTACTGCCTCACACATAATTTCTTCCCAGTCACACAGTTCTGAGAGTTTTGGCTTTTTATTTTTTAAGTGATGCAAGCAGATGTCACACTGACACTAGCAACTTACCTATTTATTGGTAACATTCACCTCAGCCTGGATCTCCAGGAGTCCAAGCAGAGATGCAACAGGACACAGGAGAGGCTGATAGACTTACATGTGTTTCCAAGACCATGGAAAGACTCTCTAACTTAAGACCCGATCTTGGAGTCCTACACATGCAGAAGTGGAGCACTGGACTTGGACTTACAGATGACTGTTTCAAAATATGATAGTTCATGCAAAGTTTGTTATGATTTGCAAAGCTTGTTCAAGGGACAAGCTAGATTCTCTGGGTCAGTCATGTCAAGCAGGCTTATTGATCATGCATTCATCTTTCCGCTTGGTGAATCTCACCCTATTTCTCCACATTGCTGTAGTGCCCTGAACATAAGGCTGTAATTGACAAAGTTGAACTATGTAAATTCATTTTTTTTCCTGAAAGTTGAACCTTGCAGACCATGCAAGGGAATAACTAGTTCAAGGGGACCTAATTTTGCAGATACCAGCCCTACAGGCTTGACTAATCTTTTCAATTGGAAGACTAGATGAGAAAGGGTTAGTAATTTTAAGTTAAGTAAAAAATAATAAGGATGTTGTGGAAAGGAGAATCTGGGTATCATAAATACTTTTCTACTGAGTGTTGGGGAAAGGAAAAAAATAATGAGTGGGTAGGCCATAAATTATTAAGCTATCGTTCAGGAAATCTAGACAGGGGAATTAAGAATGAAAGGAATAAAATTCTTCAAGATTTATTTTATTGACTAGTTTCCAACTTAGAAGAAGGTTAGAATTTAACCCTTCATTTTGAGGCAGTGGTTATAGCTGGTTCTGTTTTTTATAAGGGATTGCTGAGGTTTGTTATTAATCATCTTCATCTTCAATGATGTCATAAACTCTGGGAGGCCTGCATAGTGCAAGGGTGACTGAAAAATACCAGTAGCACCTGATGAATGGCCAGAATCTCAGCATTACCTGCAGCTGCATAAGATGATTATTGCTGCTTTAGACATAAGCAATCCAAGCATACAGAAAGACAGGATCCAGGGCACTCCCAGAAACCATCCCATGTGAGGGATGGCAAGTGATACCATCAGAGAAAGTGAGGCCTGCCAGCCTGTGTTCTCTCCTAATTTCAAACTCATGCCGTAACACTCGCTTAAGATAAATGGGCTTTTCTGGCTGCCTGAGCCTGTGAGTTCCTGACCTAAGGCAACTGAGAAGTCACTTGAACTTAGACCAGATGTGTTGTCTTTTAGAGATCAAAGGGATTTTGTGGGGTGGAAGGAGGCCTTTTTCACTTCCTGCTAGCAAATGGCAGTAGAAATCCCCTCTCTGAACATGAACTGGACAATCTGGAAATTATCCAGAGGGTTATAACCAACGGCCATTGGGCCTTCCCATCTTTCTTGACCACAGCTGGTTGAGATATTGCTCAGAGAGAAGGAGTCCTGGACACTCAATTTGCATAATAGTGACCCTTCTATACTTCCTCTGATGCACGTTCACCATCAGAAGACAATGCCATGTTCAACAGTGCTTCCATATACATCTTCATGAACTAACACTGGTCTTGTTGGAGCTGCACCATCACTCCTTGCTTCTAAATTCAGGAACCAGGGTATTTTTCTGGGAACACCACAACCAACTGATGGCAGAAACTCCAAGATTATAATGAATCTGGCCAATCAGTTGACACTCTCACAGCTTTAGCAAGAGACTGCTGAAAGTGGTATTGCATGGCTTGAGTTGAGCCCTGACATGCTGAGGCAAACTATGAGCAATTCTTTAAGAGCCAATCATGCCAATCAATGCCCAGTCAATGCCCATTGCCTTTTCAGTACAGCTCTCAGTCCTCACTCCTCCTTTGCCACCCCACTGTGCCAGCAGAAGGAAATTCAAGCCACACCCTGAGCCTCTAGAGAACAAAATCTGGTGAAGTAGTGGAAATTCATTCTTATGGGCTTTTAAAAATACACCAGATTTTGTATTGAATTTATTAAGATGTACATTCTTTTTGCTGAGTGGACACTAAATGCAGGAACTCTCAGCAGAGGAAGGGAGGTGACAGTACAGGGCATTAACTTTTCAAACTTCTGCCTCAGTACTCTTCCCAACTTATTTTTAGTGTCTTTAGTTCTTGTATTTTCCTGTTCTCTTCAGCCTCCACTCCTTTTTCTTTTTTCCTTACATGGGTGGCATATTGCTTTCTTCTTAAATCTTCAAATATTTAGAAATACTAAGATGATTTGGAAGCTCTTGGAAATGATTTTCTAAGAGTGCATAGGACAGTGGCTGCTAAACAGTCACTTTGGTTTGCAAAATTGGTTTGGGAGTTTTAAGTCAGTGGTACCCATTTAGAGATGATTTTATGAAATCATATGAAAGAAAATAAGCTAAATTTCCTGAATGAATTTGTGAAGAAAAAATAACAAGCTACATACATAATAACATGGTAGGAAGTCATGTGGAAATCAGCAGAAGGGAAAGAATATTTGGTTCAATTCTACCATTCATTTCAGAGAATGATTTTAAACTCTCAGCTCATTTTTTTTTACAATAATAGTAAAAGGGAAGGCTGACTTCAGTTGTTCTTCGATGCCTGGCATTTTGATCAGGGCTTTTACATGGTGCAGCCATCTCTATGAATCAGTACTGAAATAAACCATGGAAAAATTATTTTACTAATGATTTTGAAGGTTTAAGTATTTTTGATAGTACTGTTTCATAACAGTACTACTTACTTAATAAATAAGTGTTATTTTCTTAGGCTGATGAGAGTAGAGTTTTATTTGCAAGATCTAGTTGCACTTCACTGATCAAAGTTAAGCTTAAGTTTACCGAATTAAAAAAAAAAAGAATAAAAATAAAAAAAGAACCACTGTCTTATGCTGAAGACAGAATTTTCAAATATTCTCAAAAAAACCTTATCCCAAAAGAAAAAAGTAATACACTGAGATTCTTTCTTTCATAAGAAAGAACAAGATAAATACTCTTATAGTTAAAACAGAAGAAGGTAAACCATTGAAAAAACAACAATCTGAGTCTTCATTTTTATTTTAAAGCCAGGTATAGATTTTAAAGCCAGTTTTTAGTCAGATGAATTTATCATATTACAGCTGAATCAATGATGTATCAAAGTACAGTGGAACTTAGGAGCCTAAATAATTTTCTAAACAACATCATTGAGTCTCTACTCAAGTGCTTTTCAGTCTAGCTTAGATATTAAATAGTAAAGAATTTTTGTGGAGCCACACGGGTTTAAATTTAACTTGTCAATGGCGTGGTAGCTTCTAACTTCTGGAAAACCAAGAATCTAAAAGGTTTAGTGTCCCAAAGGCCTTTAATGCCTTCCAACATCAGCGTCTGACTTACATGTGAGGATGGCTGGAATAGCTCCCATTGCTGCCTTAAAGACATCCAGCTGTCCCAGAGGAAATGCAGCTGCTTAGGGAGCAGCTGGTGCTCTGCCACGCCTTACAGGCTGCCACACAAAGGTAAATCAACACTTCAAAGCCAGGTTTCCACCCTCTTTAAAGCTCCGTGCTGCCATGGCAACCCTGCATTAAAAAGAAAATTAAAGAGTGGTTTTTAACTGCTGGGATTTGTACTCAGTCTTAAATATCCACATTGTCATATCTAGCTCTGGGCATTCAAGATGGTAACAGAGTTGGTATCAGGCATTAGGAAAGGCTGACAACAGCTACCAGTTTAGTTCTGCATTTCTGTCCACTTTGTCCACTTATTGTGAAAATTAATCAAAGCACCAGGTCCCGCAATAAAAAATGTCTTTTTCAAAACCATTTCTGTGAATAAGCAAGAGTCCTCAAAAAGTCTTTCAATGGCATGTATCTAATAATTCATACTTACACTGGGCAATGACTTTGCTTTTAATCTTTGATCCTATTGTCCTCAGCTAATGAGAAGCAACATTCTGTTTGGAAAGGGTGGAAAGGGTTTATGTCATTGTCTTATTTCGCAAAGCCCCATAAAGTTTTAAATCCTTAACCATCTAAAAAATGGTGACACATATGTTCAGAACCAGTTTCATGCTGTTTTCTGTTTTAGTGATTCCTTTCCATTCCTGTAAACAGCTTACTTTCAAAAGAATAGATCTGAAGGGCTTTTGCTTCCACACACACACACAATAATTTTAAAGAAAATATTACCATATTCTTAGGATTTGAAAATACATAATGAACTCCCACTGCTGATGACTCTTCTCAACAACGTCCCAAGATCCTGAAGTGCCAGCCTAGGGAAACTGTGTTCTCTCCTTTACCTTTTCTGCCACAGACATGCAAATCTGCCTACAGTTTGAAGGTCTTATAAGCATTTATTGAGTTTCCTGACTCAGTAATTAAAAACCAGCTTGTGAATCCTGAGCTGGTTTGAAGGACTTCTGAAATGATGATTCTGGCAGTGAACGATTACTTGTGGCTGTCCTCCTTGCCAGAGAGGGTGCAGAATTATTCTTGTATGCAATTTTTGGGGAAAAAGAAAAGGAAATGGGAAGGGGAACAAGGAGGGGAAGGAGGAATGGAGATGAGGTGAGGGGAAAGAAGGGCAGGGAAAGATCTTCTCCCCCTTCTTCTTCACTGAAATTTGTGACTGCATTGTTGTTCCTCTCATA
This sequence comes from Argya squamiceps, assembly GCA_037834095.1. NCBI lineage: Eukaryota > Metazoa > Chordata > Aves > Passeriformes > Leiothrichidae > Argya > Argya squamiceps. The sequence continues at coordinate 23,592,529 of JBBMKD010000115.1, forward strand.
TATTCTCACTTGTTTCTTCTTTGGCTGCAATTACATCCCTGCAATAACTTCTTTTTTCCTCTTAAATAGGTTATCACAAAAGTGTTATTGATTTGTTCTGCCTTGACCTTTCTGTCCCTCTGTTCTAAACTCCCCCTCCCTTCCAAAAAAACCCCAAGCTCACTGTGGTGACAGAACTCTCTAAGAATAGGGTCTTACACTGTTACACTTGGAACATCTACTAGACAATGGAACATGTTCCTTATTTTCCTTGAGGCAAATAAGACTCCAGGAAAAAACAAACAAACAAACAAAACACCACCAAGTTAAAATGAAAAAAAAATTGTCTTCAGTAATTCTGTTTGCTTGTAAATGTATTGGGAAGTGCCTCGAATTTCTTTTCCTCAGCTACCATGTCCTGGGATAAAGCAGGTCAAGATAGAAACTCTCAAATGTTATGTACTGGTTTTGTGTGGCCAGGTGTTGGTAGCAGAGTACGGATTCCAGAGGTAGGTTCTCTGAGAAGATTCTGCCAATATGGACCTGCTGTTGGCCAAGGCCAAGCCCATCAGTGACAGTGAGATCATTTCTGTGATAACACATTTAAGAATAAAAAAAATTGAATTTTCACACAGCAATAAAATAATTGCAGCAGGAGCAGAATTGAGTGAGAATTTGTGAGAGGAACCACTCTACAGACACCCTGGTTAGTGGAGAAGGGGGGTAGCAGGCACTCTAGGCACCAGAGGTGAGATTCCTGTGCTGAGGACTACTGTAAGACAGCTGTGACCCTGCAGCCCATGGAGGACCATGGTGGAGCAGAGATGCACCTGCAGCCCACGGAGGAACCCATGCCAGAACCCATGGACCTTCCAGAGAAAGGGGATGTGGATAAGGAAAGGTGGGTATTCACTGTTTACATGCAGAAGCCTCATAGATGGGATTACAATACCCCTGATGCTATACCAGCATTGTATTGTACCCCTGTAACAACACCCCTGCAGTGCAGGAGTGTATGTTCTGTCACAGGTACCTACCTCCAAACAGAGGCAGAGACAAAATATCACAACAGTACATCAACTGCCTTGGAAGACTCATTGCTGATGGTCCAGGAGAGCCAGAGTTTGGAATTGCTGGAAAAGCCAAGAGGGACATGAGCGGCTTGAGTGTTGTCTCTGACTGAGGGAGGGAAGTGCACCTGGTTCAGAAAAATTTTTGGTTTCAATTAAGAGCTTCTATAGAGCCCATAAGTTTGAAATTTCATGAGTATGATTTCAATGATGTGATCAAGCATGAAAGCCTATGAAAATGAGAAACAAAAGTTAATGGTTTTGTGGTCGTAGACCATGATGTTTTGGAGCAGAAGACAAGAGAGTTTCGAGAAGTGCTGTGCTTCATAATTAGCTGAGGAGTTTTAAACAAATGGGTACTCCTTGTTATATTTAAAAATACTACAGCCATAATTTTCCAGTGAAAAGGTTTTATTATTTGGTATTTTATTTCAGCTCAATGTGATCAATGCAGTGTGACAATAACAGTAAGAAATTCACACAACGTAAAGACTGATGGACAAATGGCATGACAAATGGAAATGTTATTAACATGCTATTAATATACATAAGATACGAGAATAAATGTTCATTAAGTTATTATATTGTACAGAATGAAGACATTTTGTAAAGTTCACTCCAACAATATTAAATGTCTAGTGGGGTATCTAGAGAAGGAAAACATGAAAATATAGAAAAGGGAATTTTGGTGGAAGAACAGAAGCTTTCTCAAAGAAAAATTATAGACCAAGATTCTTGGTCTTAGATCAAGAGTAAATTGATAATGATCAATCTGGTAAACAAGTTAGTAAAAAACCCAAATTTAAGATGTAAGATAAAATAAGATAAAGCTTAAGATAAATGTAATGCAGATAAGAATTCGTGTTCTTATAGATAAGGAGAACTTTACAACTTTTCCTAAAGAGATACTATATTTTTCATTAAAACAAGCGAAAACGACATCCATTTCACCAGTTTCCTTAGAAGCCTCAGAAATAAAACTCATACTTGGTATTTGCAGTTGGTCTAGCTCTAGTGTTTACTGATTCCGTAATAATATTTTTAGTTAGAAAAGTAAAATTTGCCAGAAAATAACCTGTGATTCTTTCCTTTCTGAAGGAAACATTATGCCCCATTGACATTGGAGTGGCACTGAAACAGCTTCGTAGGATTTCTCTAAATTTGTATCCATTCATTAGTATAAATGTCAAACTCTTACTCATTTGTTTAAGTTGCAACCATACATCTGTTTTTCACCTACAGTTACCCTTACACAGCTATATCCCCAGTAGAAATGATAATCCACATTACCTGATTTAGTAATACAAAGCTATACCAGAAGAAAAAAATGGGACATGCAGTTGGCAACACCTGTCTCTACTTCACACCTGTACAGCTGCGATGGCCATTGGAGACACTAGGAGTCTGCTGCTTTTCCAGAAAACAGGAAAATTAGGATTGCTACTGCGTACAGCAAGTACAGAAATTCCCTTTTTTTTTTTTTTTTTTTTTTTTTTTTTTTTTAATCCATTCTAGTACTTCACTGGCAACATATTGCTAAAGACAGAACCAAAGACCAGAGAAATCACGCAATTAAAAAAAAAAAATTAGGGATTTGACCATTACTATTAAAAAGCACTTGTACAAAGTGCATATGATAAGAAGAAAGAGCACAAAATTCTTCCCAACAATAGTGTACATTCAGCAATCACGTCCCATTTGGAAGTACAAATTTAATTTCACCACAAGGCACTGGATAATTTCACTAAGTTCTGAAGTGCAGAAAAATATTTGGTTGAACACTATCACCCCTGTGCTTAACAACTTCTGGTCACAGGCTGTGAACTGAGCATGAATGGTCTCCTGCATGGGAAGCTGAAATCTCTGCCCTGGAAACTTCCAAAAGAAGAACAAATGTTCAGCTGAAGGGAAGGCACGTGGCTGGCAGCTGGCAGGGTTTTTGCTGGGAGGAGATCCCGACTGGCAGGGCAGCTATGCACAGGCTGTGAAGGGCTGTATGAAGGGAGATGGCAGCACTCACTCGTGTCCTATGTGGTACAGACTTCTTCAGCACAAACAAAGGCCTGCAAAGCCTCTCACCTACAGAGTATCTCTTGTCTTCCCTTGTGTTATCCTTCCCTCCATGGTCCAATCTTGCCCATGCCTTCCCCTCCCCCTTTTATTTTCTCTTGCTGAGCACAAGATTTAAACCTCTTTGAAACAGGTGGTTTCCAGACGCAAGCTCCAAGTTCTGCATCAGTAGCTTTTTGCCCCTTCTTCAAGGGCCAAGCAGAGGAAGGCACACATGGTTTGCCCCACAATTCCACCCTCCAACACTCACTGAAACCCTATAGAATCTACTCTCTCCCAGGCAAACCCCCTTTTGCATCCCATTGCTTAATGTGCTGAATTACCAGCTTGTTTGGCCCTGTATTTTTCCACCAGTTAGGTGTCTGGGGAGGCATTTCCCTGGCCTTTCTAACAAGCTGGTACTCATCCTCCATCTGCACTCACCAGCACTGCCATGTACCATGAGAAAAAACTCATGAATCCAAATCAAACACCACATTGTGTTTGATTAATAAACTGCACCTTGAGCACCAAAGGATGACAAGGTCATGTTAGCTTTTTCTGTGGCCTAGGACAATTTAAAAGCACAAATTACACCACCATATATGACTTTTGTCAAGAGTCTTTGAAACTATGTCAGGCCAAAACAGGTTAATAAATGAAAAACAAACAATATTTGCCAACTGTATGTTTGAAAGCAGAAAAAAAATTATTAAAAAAAAATCTGTATAAACCATCAGTTGTAGTTATGCCACAGAAAAAAAGCTTTAAAACATGTTACTTAAGTGCATAAAATAAAAAATCAAAACCATGTTATTTTAATATTTCAGCCCCTTAACTGCTTTTTTGGGAGGGGGGATAGATTTTTTTTAAATAAGTTAGAGAAGGGTTGGAAGGGTAATTGAAGAAATTTCAGCTTATTGTGATTTCAGAGGAACCTTCTGACATCCACTGGCCAGACACATCATTTGTAGTCTGTGCATGTATAGCTGACCCTCCAGCATGCTGACTATCAACAAGGTGCCTGGTGGGGTGCCTAGGGATCTTCCCAGTACCTAACTTTGGCTGCCCAGTTGGATTGACCTACTATTTACTATTTACCTATTTACTTACAGAGTTTTTCTGTCAGAACAACAGCAGGCAGTGGGGAAGAAGTACCAGAGACTATCATTCACCGTGCTACAGCTGGAATATGGTCTTGTGGGATTGCTCTCCTAGTCCCTAAAAGAACACTTTGAAAATAGACTGGAAACTGAGTATCCCCTTGCTCTGGCTCTTGCAAGCTGCTTGGTGGCTGATGCATAAGGACATTGGCTGCATTCACTCAGGAGCAGGGTGTGGGTTTAATGCTTCAAGTTGCCATCTGGGTTGGCTCTTCCAGACTGCTGCCTTTTTGGCACCTGGTGCTGGAGGATGGAGTGTTGGACACAACCCACATACTTCAAAGGCCTGCAAAATCAGCCACTCTTTTTCAAGAGGACTTAACCCCTCTCCTCCACCATTCCCATGTTGCTGCAAAAGCTGCTGACCAGCACAGTGGTAACAGGGTGGCTCCAGGTCATCAGGGGCAAAGGGACTACTATTCTCTCTTGATCAGTCATTTCTACCTTTCTAACTGACTGGGGCAAACAGAGTTTCTGCCTGATTCCCTCCCTGAGCCAGTGAGGCTTGGCATATAGAGTGCAAAGGCATTGTGCAGTGGTCAAAATCATGTGCTGGTAAAAGGAAAATGTCACTGCATGTGGTGGTACAAATGCTAAGGACAAGGCATCTCTGTCAATAACTTCTGATGTTAGCTTTATAATAACACTAATGTACTAATGCTTTTTATGTTGACATGCCCAGATGTGCATGCCACTTCTTCAGCTTCTTCATCAAACTCCACCCACAGTTAGTTTAGCAGCGTGATCAAATATATGGAGAGTGAAAAACCAACTGATCATGATCATTATCTGTCACATAATATGAAGCAACGGTCACAATCTGGAACCAACCAGCTTCCATCACAACAGAGGCAAAGCCTCATCAGTGAACAAGGCTGTCTGGTCACGAGATGGCAGCCCACCTTTCTCTCAACACTTCAGCAAGGCAAAAGGCTTCTGTGGAAGATGAGCAAGCTCAGTCAAACACTGCAGTGGTGACTAGACAAAACTCTCTTCTGAGTTGTGCAACAAGTCTGACTGACAGGTCTAAAATGCAGGGTGGATCTCCAGACCTGGTCGGGAAGCATATATCTGGCCTTCAGTTGGGATTGTATCCTCCCTGTAATGGCATGCTAGAGCACTTTTGAGTTAAGACGAAATTTCTAGCACATCTCAAGAAACTTCTGCAGTGTCTCTCAGACAATATTGCATGTATCCACTGTAAATTTAAGACAAAGTATACAGAGCTGATGCAGAGTCATTCTAGTAATGTCTAAAGGCTGAAAAACCAATAGAAATATAAAACAATGGGTTCTTACACAGTTACAAATGCAGAACAAAAAGGTATGTAAATTTCATTTTTCAATCGGCATTTTAATGACAGGAATAAAAACTTGCTAGTGCAGTTTTCCACTTCTAGGCTTGCTGATCCAGAATGATTTCTATTTGTTCTCTACAAGGTAATAGATATATACATATAATACATTAATATAACTAAAATATGTAATGAATAGTTGTATATATATATGTTCTAACTGCCCTGGCCATCCAGAATTTCTGTTGAAATTATCTATGTCTAGCCAATGTCAGTTTCAGTGGATCAGACAAGGGTTTTGTGGATGGTAAGAAAAAAACCCTAGAAAATTCCAGGTAGTAAATAATCAGAGCAATCAGCAGGTACGGTGTGACACTAGATGCAGGTCAATCACAGAAAACAATGGGGCCAAGTCACGTCTTATTATGAAAGGCAGATTCAAGTAAAATAGGTTATATGGCAAAAGGATAGTTTAGCAAAAGGCTAAAGCCAGGATTTTAGTTCATAATTACTTAGTAATGCTTACTCTCACTTTACCCTAAGACTTGCCAGAAATTTCTGCAACATATCTTTCTTCATTTAGCAATGCATCTGCTAAGGGAATAGAGCAATCATGGTGGCAGCAGCAGATTCTGTCACATAAGGTGTGCCAGCAGCCCAGAGTTTTCAGATGTGTTGTTTCCAGCTAGACACACACATCGCCTTTCCCTTGCTAAGAAAAGAGCATCTCATGTAATGACCTGACTAAATATGGATGTGTGCATGCTTGTGGGCAAAGGCAGGAGAGTTGCACACTGGGGAACAAAGCTCAGACTCAGTGAGGCACCCTGCAGATCCTTCCTATCTTTACATTAAGATCTTTTACATGTCTGTCTAGCTATCCATCTGAATATGGGATTATAAACCACATTGGAGTTCAGGGGCAATTCAAAAAGCAAATTAAAGACAGGTCAGCCTCTACAACCCATAGTAAAAATGATGCTGTTTGCTGTGCATACAGACATCTGTTTCATGGCCCTGCTGTGCCAATGACTAACTCTCTTTTTTAGACAGAGGTATATGCCTTGACAAAATACAGACAAAAGAAGTGACCTTAGAAAAAGAACTCTGTTGAAAATGGATTTATTTTATTTGCTTTCTAGAGGAACAATAGCTATTAGCTGTTGCAGTAAATCACCAATCGCTAATTTATGAAGGTTTTCAAACACTTGATTATCTGTGTGAGTGATGAATCCCATTGTGAAAGCTGCAAAGCACCCTGAGCCCGATCCAGCAAAGCTATTAAGCATGTGCTTCATATTAGGCATGCAAGAAAACACAGTAAGATCAACATATCTGAGTTTAGCATATGTTTAAGTGCTTTACTGGACCAGGGTCAGAGTGCATTGCAATTTGCAGGATGAACTTCTACAAGAATGTAAGTGCTTGTGTCTGAAAACAACAGTACATGATGGAGACCTATTTGAAACTACAGTCCATTTCCAGATACCTTAAGCTACCATTCTATGTTCCATTTGGCAAAGACATTCTTTTAAATTAGTAGAACTGCAGCTATGTATCTGCAGGTGGAGACTGATGAATGGCATTTCATACTCACCTGCCCTATCTACCTCTGAACTAGAGTACCAAATAAAGAAAACCAATCCAATGCACAGCAGGATCTTCCTTTTCATTTTACAGAACCTTGACATTATCCATGTACCATCCATGTAGATTTCATCTAGCCTGTCTTGACAGTCAGGAATCTATATCTAGCTTCAGGAAGATGAGGAAAAAAGTATACAGTAAGAAAGGTGATAAAATAACTACATAGCCTGATAAGAATACAAAGGAAGGGGATTGCAGCTGTTTAGCCCTCCCTTCTGCCTTCCAGCAAACATGGTGAAAGATATGTTAAATCAGATTATTTGGGGAATTTTTTTCCTCTTTCTTTTAAATAATTTTAACTTGACATCAGCAAACTTCTTATATTTCTACTGATTTTTCATGACCTGCAACAACTCACTCCCACTTAGGTTGGTAGAAAATGTGCTTGCAAGCACCAGCACCAAATCAAGATCTCTTTCCTGTTAAAATCATAAACATACAGTGTTGTGCACATGCTAAATAACTGGAGAACTGAGCCCACAATATATGCCAAATAATGAGTGACTGAAAGGGGGAAGATAAAACTGCAGCTGAAAAGGAAAGCAAACATATTATAGGTGGACAAACAGAGATGAACGCAAGGCCCTAGCCAGCTGCCCCCTTCTTCCTGGCTCAGGAAAGAAAATAGTTTTGAAGTCCTAAGGTCACAGACAGAGTAGAAGAGAGGGCAAGAGCCAGACGTGAAGCTGAAGCACTTCCACATTTCAAGGGGTGTTGTGGCAAAAAAATAACTGACAGATGATTGGTAGGGGAAATGAAGCACCTTAAAGGGAAATTAATGAATCAAAGAAGGCAAATTTCTCCCTAACCTTATAATATTTCACAAGTATTAGTCCACACAACATGGAGTGAAGACTTTCATTTATTCTTTGTTGTATGCACCTGCAGCAGCATTTCCCTTATTTAGTTTAATTCTTGCTGTGAATTCAGTTCATCTACACATTGAAATGCCCTTTTCATCATTATATCTTCTGTGTCTGGACATCTGGCTGCAATCCTATGCTCTATGAATGCAACGAGTACAATGAGATAGTATTACCCTATCACTCTTATAATTTGTGGGACAAACCTCTTACAAGCATAAATCACTGCAACTCCTCTGAAGTGAGGGAAGCAAGGCAAAGTATCTGTCCACCAGGAGTAATTAATCTGTTTTAATGAGTGTGTTCCATAGCAGAGGAATAAACTATATTTATTTTTCGGTAGTGGGATAGGAGCCCTCAACAAACATTATCTTCCCCTGCTTGCCTCCCTTACTCCTCCAGCTGTGTCTAATGTGTGTGAAGCTTTGAAAACATTCCTGCTATTAGCCTTTGATTTCTCTCAGGCCCCTGACCCTTGGTGAAAGAAGGCATGGAACTTTAGATGAAGCTGTATCTCTTCAGTCCTATGCAACCCGAGGAATTAAAAGCAGTCACATTGCCATAGAAATGAGGAAATAAGGGCTACTGACTAGAAGGATGATCTAGTTCCTCTTATTCTCCCTTCTGGAAAAACCCCTTGCAATTTTTCCTCTTGCTCAGGCAGGACAGAAAGCCTATCTGCATTAAATGGGGTGGCCAGGGACCAAAAGACATAATCCAGGTAGACTGATAGTTATGAATGGGCACAATTACAGACAATTGAAACAGCAGGCCTGAACTTGTGCTTAGCTTTTGATGACACAAAAAGACATACACACAAGGAGAAACAAAGCAAAAGTTATGGCATGCATTTGCAGAGAGTTAAAACATAAAAGTACTGAGAGAAAGATGAGAGGAAACACTGGCCACTGACATCCTGAACATGAAGGAAAAAAAATATCCAACAGGGAAAATACGCTGGCATCAAGCACCAAAGAAATTTTAAGCTGTGGCATGATAGTCCCAGGTCTGTTGGCTGTGCCCTGTTGACTGTCATCCCTCTGGATCATGAAACAGGGAGGTATGTTCAGCTGCCCACATTAGCTGTGCACATGGTAACCCTTACCTGTTCACATAAGAACATGTGCTGCGCCATGCTGCACTCTAACCCTTTTCCTGAGGTGTGACACCCACAGACAGGCAACAGGGGAAGATGGTGACATCAGCTCCTTGGTTGTCTGTCACAATCTTTCTCGTCTCCTACTCATACATGAACATATTATTACATATGCCCAGATGCACAAAAACAATCACTGTCATGCTGTTTTTAAATGCAACAGACAAAGAACCCCTGTTTTCAGGGTTTCAGTACATAGATGATGACTTAGAATGAATTTTAAGAACTCATCTTATGTGTACAGCTGCTTTACAAGGACAGACAAATAATTCCCATCGTTCTTGTAAACCTAAGGAATTTTTAAGTATTACCAGTGAATGGATAGAGATAGTGTGACTCCTAGTCCAGTCAGTCCCTAGGTCCACTCTCCACTCTTATAATTGTAATGTCCTTTCTAATGCTGAACCTGAGTCTTATTTCCTCCTGCTCTTTCTAAACATATGTAATAGAAGGGACTGCAAATAATCCCCCCTTGTCTATGCAGAAATTTCACAGATTAGAGTATTGCTTTCTTCCCCCTCGACTATCTTGTAAACTAAATAACTGTTGTTTGTGTAGTTCTCTTTCATCAGCTACATTTTTCCAGTTTGTTCTCACCAGCCTCCTCCAAACTGTTTCCACATGATCAACGTCCTTTCCTAGACTTTTCCAACAATGTACAAGACAAGATGAAGCTATGGAGTTTTGACCTTGCAGCAGGTGAGTTAATGTTATCCTCTACCTAAGGCAGTAAGGCAGTTAAGACACCTGTTTTTCTCCTCTGAGAGCTGATTATTTTATTCTTAAACAAAGTCCTTACCCACTGGCCCTCTACAGCAGACTGTACAACTTGTTTATCTAGACTTTGAACTTTCCTGGAGAGGAGCTTTTTGTCTGTACAATGCCTTTCAGATCTAATCTGAAGTAGCTCAAAAATAATATATGAAATTATTGGACATGATATCTTTTGGCCGCATTTTCCCCCCAGATTTATCAGAAATGAAGGCTATAATATTCAAATCTGGGTCTATCACCATAATTTAAATATTTCTTATCCACAAATTATGTCCTTTTTAGGCTCCGGTAAAACCTCTTTAATTCTGTTTTCTAAACTGAGATCTCTGTGTTCAAATTGAGACAGAAAATACGCAGGAAGGCAGTGCTAAGCTGTTCTATTAGCTATTCAGTTTATAATAAAATAACTATATAGGCTGAATTTTTATGTTTTCCCTCGAGAATCTGGCACTTGTCTCTCAGACTTGAGTGCCCAGGTGGACTACTGTGCAAATGTGTTAGCTACCAACATGATGCTGCTCTGAGGGGAGATAAGCAATGGCCCCACTCTCCCCACAATCTCTTTTCTTCTTCCTTCATCAAAACCCTTTGGCAAGTCCCATAGTACAATTCCCCTCTTGCACTGACAAACTCCCTGTTCCTATCTCCCTTGAAGCTTCCCAAGGGTGTTGGAGGACACCACTTCCATTTAGGCTTGCTGTTATTTTATACCAGAGAGCTGATGCAGCTGATACTGCATTCAGGTTCTGCTGGACTTCCAGCTTGACATGGAACTACTTTAGGATGTGAAAGAACTGGCTGAAGCAATCACAGTTACTGTACAAAATAGCCTCAACACCTAATCCTTGTGGTATATCTGTCTTATTGTTCAGTGTTTTGTCCACAGGTAAACCATTTTAAATATTTGTGGGGAGTACATGAGATATAAAGAAACAAAATGATCTGTCATCAACTACTGAAAATTTCAACTGCTAACCCAAAAAGGAAAGAACATTTTTCAAAATTAAATTGAAATGTATTTTGAGACTTGACTTCACTTTCCTCTTGTTGAAGAGACATGAAACAGACAATCTTATGTGTTTCATACCATACAATTAGGGTCCAGCTGACATCTGCAGCAGGGAGTTGGAACGAGATACATACATCTGGTACAACTTGATCAAACTTAGTAATTGCAAGCTTTTCTTGCACTTTACTCCTCTAAAAAATAAGATAACTTTTTTTAAAAAAGGACCTATCTTTTCCCCATTTCCTTCAAATTTTTGACATCATACACAAACATGTACTGGTCCTAATGCATAGCACAAAAACAGGGATATCTAAATGTTAGGAGAGAGTAACTATTAACACATTTTTTCACCACATCTTTCCTAGCATCATGCATGGAATATTGCATAAAGTGATTTAAAGTTGTGTAATCACATATTAAAACATACTGTCTTTACTCTGCCTCAGATTCTCTACAGAAACAGTCTACAGACTGTGAGAAGGGCCAGAATAGGCAGGTGTAAGTCTACCACAACAATAAAACAGGGACAAGCCCTCTCCTCTGATCAGTCTACACATGGAATAGCTGTCTTACACTCCCACTTTTCCATCTAGGATCAGGGTGATCTCACCAGGCAAGAATCCTGGAAAACTCTGTCTTTTCCTTTTTTTTTTTTTTTTTTCCAGGACTGTGCAAGGACAGCAAGGGGAAAGTTCTGGAAAAATAGTAACAGTGCATGAGCCAACGGTCTGCTTTGCACAAAGCGTGTGTAATTCTTTCCCTCCACTATTCACACAATAATTCCCCAGCCACAGCCTTGTATTGTCCCACATCATCATGAGAGGAATGATTGCAACAGATTTTAACAGTCTAGTAGCCAACAGAGCAGGCAGCAGTACTGGGGAAAATGTAAGCTGAGAAGATAGATTAGCCAAGTAATGAAAAAAAAAAAAAAAAAAAGGCAAGCTGTGAGATATATTATTGGAATCCAGACAAGAAAAATGTCTGTTCTGGCACCACTACAACCAAACAACAATAACCGGTTATGACCCACACTCTACATGGGGAATCAGGCACACAGCCCTTGCATTCAGCCTTCTCACAGGGGTATGAGGTAAGGTCATGCCGTGTTGGTTCACAAACTTCTGTAACCCATCATATTATGAAACACAAATTGGCACACAGAGAGAGAGAAAAGGGGAAAGGAACGGAAACTTTGGGGAGGGTGTTCCCATCCATCCGTCCCATACCCTGACAAAGCTCTTCAGCCACACACTTGGACATTCTCCATCTATTTTATTTTTGTAGAGAGTGTACTGTATTGTTTACATGTCATGTTTCATTGAAGCTGGTGAGGGAAGGACTAAACATCTGGAGTTTTGGGCAGCTGTTTTGCAATACTTGTTATTTGAAGAAACACTGTTTTCAGTTACCTCTGCATTGTCATGTCAAATCCTGGCCATGTTTAAATACTTTTTCTTCTCTGTTGACTGAAAATATTTTTCTTTTCTTTTTTTTTTCTCCTCTCCTCTCCTCTCC
>JBBMKD010000115.1:23605150-23656836 GCA_037834095.1 Argya squamiceps
CCCTCCCCTCTTTCTTTTCCTCTCTCTTTCTTTCTTTCTTGTTTCTTTTTTTCTTGTTTCTTTTTTCTTTTTTCTCCACTCTTAAAATGTACATTTACACACACATACATAAAGAGAAACAGCCCAACTTTTTAATCTCTGAAAGCTTATCTACTTATTATTATTATTATTATTATACTACTATTATACATTTCTTTGCAAAAGATACATATTAGAAATTGTTATAGCTGTCTTTTAGGCTTTTTGTTGGTTTGGCTGGTTTGCTGTTATTGTTGTTCCCCGCAGCATAGAAATCAGTAGTTGAAACAGTTTTCATTAATCTGAACTCTACATTAATAATTTACTGTACAGGCACTTGATCATAGCGCACTACTTTTAAAGCATGCTCTGATTTTTGTATGTGCACAGGCAGTCAGCATAACACAGAGAGAACATTTGCACTCAGCTCCAAGTCAAAAAATAGGTAATGTTTAAGTGGGATACAGACATTATCCAAGCCTATGCAAAGGACACTTGAATTCTCCTGCAAGTGCAAAATTTAATCTAGCAAGAAATCTTAGCTATTGAGTTATTACATGCTTAAACCATAACGTGGACAAGATGACACACAGAAAGGTACAGGCTTGAAATTTCACTGTCAGATAAAGATTTTTCAGTATGTCTTCCTAATAAATCATGGTTTGATCTCTGGCCTCCCCATTTCTGACTAACACACATTAAAGCATCTTTCTGAGAATGTTACTATTTTAGGAAGGATGGTTCATTGCTTTTTCTTTGCATTTTAACATTTTCTTAAAAATCAATACTTTTGGAAACTCCTATAATGCCACCTATTTTCCAGAGTTTACAGCTGGGGAGTGTCAGGAGGTGTAATCTGCCACAAGATAGGCATCATGAGTGAAAAAAAAAAAAACAACCAAACTAAACCAAACCAAACCCAAGCAAAAAACCCAAGCAAAACCAAAAAGAATCAAGTCCCCTACAGACAAAAAATTATTTCCTTAATGTGAAAGCACTGGAAATATTTGGTCCATGGCTTCTTCTGCTCCTCTGGAACCATGAAGCCCAGGGAAGCAGAAATCTAATAATCACTTCTTGGGAACTTTCTCTTTTAATGGGTCCAGAAGGTCCAGCATGAAACATTTTCGATCTGAATCCCTGCAGGTATGTGCTGCTAAGGTGAGTGGTGTCTTATTCTCTGTTGAAATAGCTCTGCTGACATCCTCCAGTGCTATGGAAATCATTCCCTTGTCAGTCTGGATTTTAATGGAACAGGCTACAACACTTTGCTGACCTGTATCCCACTGTACGCTATATCCCATTGAAACTATGAGAGCTCGTCACAAAAGATCCAGCCATTTCTAGGGACTAGTCATATAATCAACTCCTTATTCTCTTATATTTTCTTGCACAGAAGATTGGCTTTGACCCAATAAACATGAAAAGTCTCAAATTCTTTAGTTAATTCATGAGAATTTGAGAGAAGGCTTGATGAAAGGATGTGTGTGTGTGAGGATGGCTATGGCAATACTCACTTCAGTTAAAATAATTCTTAATGTTTACTTGTGTTTCTTGGTTTTTTGTGGATGTTACACCAGTGAGGGCTCTCTCTCCATGCTCAAATGAAAAAGCATGCCCTCTGCTCTGCTGGAAAAAAATACTTGATTTCTCATGTCTGTGAAATCATCAAATTGCAAAAGAAGTGAAACCCAAGTATATGTTTTACTGACGAATGACCACAAACATTACTGCTGAGGTACCCCAGCTAAACTGATAATTTGCTCTAGAGATCTAGATCCCAAGGTCTCTGTTTTCCCCTTTCTTCTCCATGTCTCCTCTGTTGTGATTGTAAGATGTCTCATGCAAGGCTGACCTGGGGCTGCTGAAGAACACTTAAGAATATCTGCAAATTGGCCTAAAACTTCAGCTATGCACATGCATTTTTTTTCTTTGAAGAGTTCAGTACTTGCTCCTGTGCGTACCTAACTAGTGATAGGTTTGGAATTTTTGCCTGCAAAGTTTAAGTGAAAGTAATCCTGAAAGAACTGAAAACATAGGTTGTCAATTGTTTTCTTCATTCTGGGAGTCCTCTGTGAGATAGGGTATTTTGTGGGGATTCCCTCATTTGCTAAAATGTCTCTATTCAACATAGATAACAAATTTCAAGAAGGACTTCAGCTTAGTATAAAGGTCACCATGCATTTTCAGAATGAGGCATGTTTTGAAGTCCACAAAAAGATGGAGAAAATCTTCTTATGAGTATGGAAAGATTCCAATTAGTTTTTTAATCAACCTTTCAAAAACATAAGACTGACTTTAAAAAATCCTGAGCTAACCCTTTAGCATTGGTAGGTTAATACAAAGAACAGCAGTAAGGCTGAAGTTTAGCAACACTTAAGTACATCTTGGCCTGAAATAGACATTCTAAAACATTCTCTACAGTCATTTGAACAAGCTATTTTTACTTTGAGATTACTTTATAACCAACCAGTACGAATTATCCACAAAGCCCAGATATCACAACTGTAGAGATGAAGAAAAAAAATAACCCCTAGTCTGCCCTCAAAAGTTAAAAAAAAAAAAAAAAGAGAGCAGGATCCAATGGAAAATGAGTGAGTTTTTTCAAGAAAGAATAAAAAAGCTGTTTCAGGGCCACACATGACTTTGTACTCTCATATCTGGGAGAAAAAGGGTGCAGGGAGTCCTTATCTGAGGACTCTTGATGTCACTCTTTAGGAGAGAAAAGTACTGAAAGAAATACTGAGGCTGAAGATAGAATTCCATTGCAGACACACAGCCAGGGAGGCACTAAAAAGCATTGACCAGTATTTAATAGAAAAACTGTTAAGTTTTCTGCATTATGCATCAATCATTCTCCAAATCATGAGTATGACTGGACTTGGTTAATATTCAAGTACAGTGAAAAATTGTATTGCAGCTCTCCCAAAATCTTTGGATCCTTTTGGTATCCTTTTTTTTTTGTCTTCTAGACAAAAAAATATTTGAGAAAAAACAGTAGTTCTGCTGCCAGAGGCTGTGCATATGAGTTTTGGTGCTTAGTACATCATCTTACATGGTTCACATGGTTCGTAAGAGATCAGGTATTAGTAATATTTAAATGTAAAAGTAAATAAAGTATTATATTCCCACCTGAATTGGCTCTGATTTAAGTCTCCAGAAAATCAGTTTTGCAAGACAAGCAAACTTTCTGCCCAGCTTCCCTTTTGGGATGTTCCTACACTTCCCATTTACTTACTGCTTTTTTTAAAATTTATTTTTAAAAGTAAAATCACTCTTTTGTTGTCAGCCTCTTCCACTCAGTCCTCCCAGTTTCACTCACTCCTGTCTGTCCTCTTTCCCTGTGTTCTTTCAGTCACAACAAGCCTCTGCACTTATAACTTTTCCCAAGTGCAGTGTTGAATGCTCTGCTTTTAACAGCATTTGGAAAAACACTAACAAGTTTCCACATTGCTAACACCAGGCATGAGAAGTAGCTGGTATTTTAATGTTTGCAAATTGATGGCAACAGAGCATAAGACCCACAAGATCTCTGAGCTCATGGATCCCTCTTCTTCTTGTCCCTAACTGTGCAAAGAGTTATACTAAACACTTAATTTTGAAAAAGCCTGAAACTCAGTAGAACTACTTGTGTGTGAAAGCTGTATTCTAAAGAGATCACTGCCATATTCTGTTTTAAAAACATGTTTTCTTTGGACATATGTACTTGGCTTGACTTGTAACAGTTTTAGGCATGACTGGAGTGAAAATACAGAATGACATAATGGCTTGAAAAGCATTTAAAAAAATAGAGCATTCAAAACAAATCAGTCTAAATTAACAAAAGCTGGGAAGGCTCTTGAGCCATCCAGGTACGGATTTCATCCTGATCTGAAAGATGGCTAAAGGTTTCCTCAGGTCCCAAAATTTTCCCATTTGTTTTATGGTGGACCCAATTAAAAAAAAAAAATTAGTGGCCTGTAGCTTAAACAATAGAAGATCACACATATTTGAATAATTTTTGTTTAGCTCGGTCCTGCCTTGGTTTTCAATATAAATATTATGAAGGTGTGACATTCATATGGAATATCAAGAAAAGTGAATTATATTCAGAACTTATCAGAGAAGCTTAGTTATTCTCAATCGAAAAAAAAAAAAATCCCAAAAACAACAGACACACACAGACAAAAAAAAAAGGGCGCAAGGACCCTCATTTGCCTGTGTTACTGGCAGCAGTCTCCAGGCTCAAGCAATACTCTTCTGTCTTTCCCCTTTCATCTGCTTTCCAAAGTAGACTGACAATGCAATTGCATAGGTCTTATTTCCTTCAGAAGCAAAGATAAAAAAATTGCACTCTGTGCAGACTGGCTTGTAGATACATAACCCTAATGGGAAATAAACAAGCCAGCATCTGGGACAAACTCACTAGCTTTTGACAGAGATGAAACCAGTGGAATTCTACAGATATTAACAATTTGCAAATCTTTTCAGGTTGCATGGTATAAATATCTATTAATTTTAACACAGCTGTTAATTTATGTTAATTTCAACAAATCCGTTTTATTTACAATAAACCTGGTCGAAGTATTCGAGTTTAGCAACAACCCTTTTCACTTATTTTTAAAATTTTCTGTGGAAAGATATTGACTAGAGCAAGTTTTCTAGTAGTTATTAGAGGTCTTAAAAAAGGGTTAAATTTTCCAGACAAGTTCTAAAGCTTTTCCATATGGAGGCCTAGCTGTTAAAGATCAAATCATAAAACATTGTCAGCTTAGTTTTCAGAGACTTTTCCTCTCTAAGTAAAAGTATGGAGCCAAGTCACAGACCAATAGATTTTTCTTTGTTTAGATTGTACATTGTTTTCTATACCAAATAAACTGATTAGTAAAATATGCCCAAGGAAATTATTTGTACTCTCTTTAGTTTCACATTGCAGAAGAATTGCACCAAGTGATCTTAATGGAAATTCTGAGGCAAACCATCATCGCATTCCTTTCTCAATTTTTCTATTTGTTATGTTTTTTTACTTAAACTGTACCATGTATCTTTTACATACACAGTATTTAATTGAACAAGATTTAGTTAAGAACAACTATATTTTTAACTGAAAATGGGTGGCTTGCTTAGTTAGCATCTAAAAAAAAGGTACATTTTATAAAAGAATTGCCAAAAACTAGTGTCTCTAACTTTTGCTTTTGAAAAACACCATTTTTGAAATCTATGCTAGCTATTTGGCTGGCACATAATTTTGTATTGTTTCCTTAGGACATACAGTATTTTAAGTAGATTCCACAGTTGAAGATTTAGGCAGGAGAAGGAAAGGTAAAACCTTGGAAAACAACAGGAAAACTAAGTTTCTATGTTACTAATCTCTGAATGACTATTTATTTTTTCCAGTGAGAAAGCAGCTGCAAATATATACTTCTATAAAAGTAAACTAAATGCTATACAAGTATATAATACCAGACACAAACAAGGGTATCAGTGATAAATTCCTCCAGTACCTTTTCTTGTCACAGAAAAACGTGCGCACAAAACGTGCATAAATTGGATTCACTGTTAAAGCTTAGTATTTTCCCTCAAAACTTGAAAAAGTGGACAGTCTTCCCTTCCATGCATGAAAGCAAAGTGTGTGTGTATCTGCGTCTTCTATTTCACAAACTCAAGCTGGAAAACAGAACCTGTCTGCAATTTGGTTGCTCGGAATGTAAATAAACCCAGTCAGGATGAACTACTATTGTTGTAAGCTTTGAGATTTTAAGCCACTTTTAGATCTGTGCAGGGCCTGAAACCTGCTTGGGCTGGCCAAACTACAAAAAATGTAACTGATAAATGAGGTAACCAAGATTTACCAACTTGTAATTTAAGAAAAAGAACTTTGTTTAATGCATCCCTCCTACTTGAGATGCTCATTAAATGGGTTTTCCTTCATTTATTATGTAATTATATTTCCCCACCCTTTTTTTCCCCCCCACTACACTGAATCATGGGTTATTAAAATTCTAATACTTCTAATGTTTTCTCTCATTTCACCATGCACATAAATACAGCTTTTATACAGTAGTGTAAAATTTATACATTTCCCAGCTCATCTATACATACTGGCTAAAAGGAACAGAATCCACTATTCAGTGTAAAAACCACTGGTCACAAAGCAATTGCTAATTAATTTCCTTTTTTTCTTGCTAGCACCAGTTAGTCTAATCATACACTAATATCAATTCCCACAACAAGATCCCTTTCTGCTCACCATCCATGGAGTTTACTCCATTCAGAAAACCCCTGAAAGGTTCAGGAATATCTGAACTCTCAGAGAGATGGATGAAGCTACTCTTGGGCACTACGTGGCTAACCCTAGCCAACAGGCTTTGTTAGCCACCCCCATACTCACTGCACAGGGATATAAGTTGGGCAGACAGAATCTCAGATACAACTGTAAGCAGCTCATGCCTGTCTTTTCAGAGATCTCCAGCCCCCAAAACTCCATTGGCACCATCAGCCCCAAGTCTTCTCTTGCAATTCCACACAGAAGTTTCTCCCTGAGCAGCTTGTGGTCAGTAGGTCACATATGTTTAGCTTTTTGTTTTCTTCTCCTATATTTGCTTTGGAAAGAGAAACTCCTTGTTCTCTTTCCCAGTTTCCAAAGCTCTCCACTAAATACTGAATGCTCCTATATCTCTGCAGCCTTGAACATAAGTGTAATATATCACTGAGATGCATTTTTTCTCATCTCCCTCTACAACAACCAGCTTTTTGAAGTTGATACAGCTCTCCATTTCCCTCTAGATGCTCTAAGCATTTGATTAAATTTATTAGTTAAATAATAAATTGAGATGGGATTGGACATGGGATTGTGCTTTTGGGGCATCTACAGGATTAACTGTAAAAATGGTGGTGGGGGAGGTGGTGCTAGTGGGATCACTGAAAGAAGAAGGCAATTTCCATCACACTTCATTTCAGTGATGAAACACGCATGATTAAGAGGACTCTTCAGAGTGACAGCACACAAGCCCAGTGACAATGGTGTGTTTTATTGAATAGACAGGCTACATTTCCTGTTACCTCCTGAAAGATGCCCAGAGCTGCCAATTGTCAAAAGAAATAAACTTCCCCCACCCCCAACCTTAAAGCAAACAAAAATCCTTTAATAATCTACCATCACTGGGTGTCTTGCTCTCACATGCTGACTCTTTGTTGAGGAAGATTTGTCTGACAGTTGCTTTCCCTTCTTGATTGGGTGGCATGAGCATGATTAGATATCATTTTCTAAGACCTGCCGTTCTCCCCCATGCTCTGATATGAAAAAAGTAATGCCCTTCTGCTTTACATCTGACCTTGACAAGGGTGTTTCTCATTTCCTCTCCACTTTTCCCCTCCTAATCCTTCCTGAAAACATGTGCCTGCTGCATAAATCAGATCCAGTGTTTTTAATTGGCATCTTCCTGGTGGTTTTGCCTGTGGTTGAATTTTACAAGATTAAGGTCCTTTTAAAGGGATAGGGGAGATGATTTCCCCTTTGACAACACATCAGCCCTGATCTTTGCTGCTGTTACCCATCACCATCTTCATGTATGCCTCCACTCTCGGTGCTCTGCCTGCTAGAATGGTGTGGTTTGACAAATGCCATGCTTCAAAGACATGTCAGCAAATCAACCTTCTGCAGTGAGGTGCTTAAAAGGAGAGACAATCAGCCTGTTTAAGCACGAATAACAAAGCCTTTTTTCCCCTCTCTTGAGGTAGGTCATCTTGGCCTGAAAGTGAGATATGAATGATCATTTATTCATGGATGTCTTTCACTAATAAATTAGAATAGGTGAGAAAAGAAAATGAGCACAGTCGCTAGGAGAATTTAAGTCATTTCAACAATCAACAAACAAGATTTGAGTCTGAAATAATGAACTTGCAGTCTCCAGTATGCTATATCAGATTCCATCCTGAAACATAAATATGTTCCAAGACTTGTAGGCTACTGCTTAAAAGTTTAGCTCCCTGACCACATTTCTCCCTGACCACATTCTCTTTTATCAATCAAATTAATTTTACATAATGACTGAAAACAGAAGATAAATCTTTTTCTTACCAAATGAAACTAATCCTAAATTTCAGAATTGCAGTGGTTTCCAATAAAAGATGAAGGACTTTTAGATTCCTTTTCCCTTTATGTGCATCACTGCCACAAACAAGCTAGTACTGAAGTGTACAGGAATGACTTACTGACAAAAATTATCACAAAATAGAAGTGTACTAAATAAATTACTTATAAATTATAGCTGTATGTTCACTTCCTGATTCTTGTTAAACTGCTCTCTTTATGAGACCTCCTCCAATAAAATGTCACTTGCAAGAAATGGGCACTGTTAAATGTCACATTAGCACCCCTTGACCTTCTTGTACTTTCAGGATGTGGCTGAATGCCTGCTATTACAGGCAGTCTGCGGTGGGACACATGCAGGGCACAAGTAAAAGACCACTTTTGAAGACAATGAAGACATTAAAGGGTTCATAGAATTTCACTTATGGTTTGAGAAGAAAAAGGATCAGAATGATTGTAACCCAGACAGAATAGACAGCTCCTGTCCACAAAGGCACACTCCAGCACTAAGACTCTCACTGCCAGCAAGGAGAGCCAAGTGCTGCAGGACCCACACAGAGGAAGAAAACATCATCTGTCAAAAGATCAGTGAGGCATTCAAGTTATCACTCTCATTTAAAATACTTCCTTCATAATGCTTTGATCAGACTTGTTTTCCTTCATAAAAAATTTGTTCCAGAAAGTTTTGAACCACGGCAGGGGGCAGGAGGGTGTTAATGACCAGGCCCTTCTATCAATAGAGACATTTGCCTGAAAAACGCTACCAGGAAAGGAAGCATCACAATGCTTTGGCTTCTATTTACTTCAGCTGTATTGAGAGTGGAAAAAAGAAAGATCCATCCCTTAATCAGAAAATCTTATGACATTACAAAATCTTATGAAATTACAAAAACCTGACAGAATTCAACAGGCTAGTTTAATAAAAGGTTATTAGAGGGAATTCTGCACACTGGCTTAAGAGCAGGTTTCATAATACTGTTGAAATTCCATTCTGCTGCAGTAATATCCACACACAGAAGAATATTCTTATGCTGTCTTATCAATTCCACTGTTTTCTCATTCTTTATTGAAAGAACACTAAATGAGAAGAACACAGCAAAACTGTTCAGGGAAAACAGCCGGTTTTAATCACTCCTTCTCCTCATACCTCACTGTATCATGCAGAGAGAAAAGTAGCTTTCAGACAAATATGACATATTAAAGAGCCAGCATGCAGTTTTAAGACTCAGAGGCTAGGTTTTCAGGGATTTGGAACTGCTGGGGTGTGGGCCAAGGAGGGAAGGGAGAAATTGTCTTCCCTTAAATTTGGCATAATCACATGGAAAAGGTGGCACTGGACCAAAATTTCAGAGAATCCAAAAACTTCCTGCTGACTCCCCAGATCCTGCACTGAATAATAATGCACTGAACTTTGTATTGGTTAGGTCATGCGGACAAACAAAAGTTTGGGGATGCAATCTCTCTGTCTTTGCACCTTAAATATCAAATATTTATGTTCAGTGTGGGTTATTCAGGACAGGGGCCAATTGCCACAGAGCTCCCACCTCAGGAACAAACTCCTGTGTGCTGCTAGCAACCTGGCTTCCAGAAAAGGTGAACATCCTATGTACATTCACTTCATACACCTGATGAAATCAGGCCTGCACTTCAGCATGGCTCCCAGAAGATCTGCTTTCAGGACAACAACTCTGAACGGTGTCCGCTGCCTCTCCAATGCACCCACACAAAGATTCAAAGGTTTGTCCACTGAACTGACAGTCACCCCCAAGGTTGCACATCAAGAAACACTTGATCAGAGTCATCCACCTACTAATAAGAAAAAGTAAAATAAAATTCAGAATGTGAATCAGAAAAGTTACTCTGTGAATAGAGGTTTTCATCATGCTTGCTTTTTGTTCATAAATAATTTTTCTTTTACTGCTATGAGCCAACAACAACAAAAAATGTGAAGGCCATCACAATTAGATTTAGGTATCTTTCTGTCCATTCTCAGGTCCTTACAGTAAAGCCAGAATGAAAGAGCTACAGCACTTCTCATACTACAAAGCTCTAACTATAAGAATTTACTCTCTTTTATGTAGAAATACATAATCTCAACTACATCTTAGAAACAAACATGCAGATTTAATTCAGTGAAGAGCCTGTAGTAAACTTCCATGATGCAAAAGTTTGAGTCCAGAAGTAATCACCATGCATCATGTGAAAAACAGGCTATAGACTCTTATTTTAGCATAGGGAGGAATGGCCTTTAAAATGTAATAATCAAAAACAAGCAGGGGAAGATTCCTCCCTAGGAACACAATCAGCTTAAATCAAATTGATTTGCCACAGATCAATTTGCTACTTGCAAAGTAGCATCCATAATGATAGCTCCAACACTGACCCTAGATATCTTAGTGCGTCTGAGTTTGGATGCTAAATTTGAAAGATCAGAAAAGCAAGTCCACTTTCTGGCTACCATGGGGAAAAAAAACCAAAACAAACCCACCCTATAGTATGTTGATATATGACCATTTACCTTCATTTCTGAGGAAGCTATAGGTCTGTCACTAATGAGAAGAGGAAGGTAACTGTGATATCCTCTCCATGAATGTGTGAAATAAATTAACAAACTTCTACGCTTTGTATCTGGAAATAGAAGGAAAAAACAATTTCACAAACATAAGACAGCAGACACAAGCCACCTTCTGCCTGCAGAGTATCATACACACCTCAATAAAC
Source organism: Argya squamiceps (assembly GCA_037834095.1). Lineage (NCBI taxonomy): Eukaryota > Metazoa > Chordata > Aves > Passeriformes > Leiothrichidae > Argya > Argya squamiceps. Next base: position 23,615,961 of record JBBMKD010000115.1, read on the forward strand.
CAAGAGTTGAGGGAGGAGACAGTGTGGATGTCAGACATGGACCGCCATGCCCACCATGGGGCTGACTCCCTGTACAGATATGGATAAGTTATTAAATATTATATTATATGTAGTCACGTTCTATTTTAACTGCATACACTTATTCTTCATGATAAAAGTGCCTATTGCCAGGGACTTACCTGACAGAGTAGGCCTTTAAGAAAAAAAAAAAAAAAAAAAAAAAAAGAAAAAAAAAGAAAAAAAAAGAAAAAAAAAACCCCACCCAAAAATAAAGTTGGATTTTTAGGTCCTGCAGCTGCATAGGCTTTAGTCAGTGAAGCCCTGTGAGTAGTGCCTGTGCAGCACACTGACTAGTGTGCTCCAAATGAGATCACCATTCTCCTCCTGGGAAGGGAGACTGTGGATGAGGTGAGCCAGAGGGTGGACAGATGTGAGTCTGCAGTGGGGAGGGAGAAGAGAAGGGAGAGATGAAATAGGCAAATGTGGAACATGCACAGAGCACTTAAAAACTGCACATTATGCTCTTCAACACCTTTTCTTTCTCCCCTGACATACCAGTACATTCAGACTGGGAGGGCAATCCTCATTACAATGCTGGCAAATGAAGTTCTTTTTAAAGAAAAACTGACCAGCTGGAGCACTTAAAACATTGAGAGAGAGAAAAAAAAAAGGAAAAAAAGAGCAAACCTAAAGTCTCTGGATTTCAACACAGACATGAATGTGACATTCAGGAGGAATAAATGCTATGCTGTCACAACCAGTGAGTTAAACCTCTCAAGATTGACTTAAGTGGTGAACACAGTCTGAATCTAAATCTTCAGTACAGAATAAAGGCTGAATGTGGGTGAGATTCTGCTCACTGAAAATAGAGATGTGGCTGCAGGAATTTGTCCCTCAGATCCTCGAGGGGCTCAAAAAGCAGAGCTGACCACAGACCAAATCACTTCTCCAGATCACACACACAGTATCAACGGCCTGTAAGACTGGGCAAGAATTAAAATCAGGCACTTCAGGAAATGAGAAAACCCAAGCATAAGACTATCAGATTCCTTCTCAGAACAGTATTGCTTTGGTCTGGGACCTTGCACAGGCTCTACCAGACACTGCCAAGTCACACAGCTCTTGAAACACTTTGAGACACCTTGCTTCCACTGGCAGTTTTCTTAACCTTAACCTTTCTTCGTTCCTTCACCTAAGGAATTTGCACTCTCAAGCATGAAGAATGCTGTCATGGAAATTTTATCCCATTTTGCAATGATGATGGATGCTTCCTCTTTTCATGGTAATATCAGACTCTTTTCAAATCTGCAATGCTTGTTTTCACAGCAATGCTTGCAGCAGCAAGATTCAAAGGCTAACTTCATGGTACTATTTCATACTTTCAGTTTATGTAATTTCATGCTTTTTCCACCCTTCAATTTAACTGACCCCAACATTACGAGATTATTTAAAGAGGACACCAGAATGACCTACTTTACCCTGTACATTTTTTCATTCATTCTCTATAACACCTTCTTTTTCTCCCCTCTGACCTAAGAAGTTCATTCTTTTTTATCTTTTCATAAGGAACAGCTTGTTATCTTCAAAAACAAACCATTGACTGTCAATATGAGGAGATGGAGAGGCGTGATAAGAACATACTGTGAGGCTGAATGATACAATTACAATTACTTTCACTACTATTTTCTGCCTTGTTCTCTATGTTTTTATCCCTAATGTTTCAATAAGATGCACTGAGCAGACCTTTTATTTCCAGCTCTGCCTTTCTGACAATGTGGAAAATGTTATGGTTTTGTTTGCTCAAATGCATATAAATACTGCATGGCTTTTTGGCTTGTCTTGAAACACCAGAAGGAAGAAAAAGATTTACTCTAGGGCAGAAATGTTTGCTGGTGTGTTAGAGTGACCATCTGTGCAAAACCTCTATTTCATCCACACACCAAGAGCTGTGCCTCAGAGATGAAAGCAGAACACTCACCACCTTCCAGGAAACTTCTGGAGAAGTCTCCTCAGCAACATAATCACCCTCTGGCTTAATGCCATTTCAAGGCAACCTTTAAGCCTGCAAATCCAGAGACTAGCAGATTAGGACATCTAAGCTGAAAAGATTTCCTAGAGTAGATGGCCGAGGTGCAGTCTAGCATGCTGGTAAAGCCTTCAGACTGAATGCTAGTGGCAACCTCAGACTTGACAAACCCTCCCACACTGTCACCCAGTGTCTTTCCTCATTGTCCCTATTTTCTCACTTAAAGTAATCTCTGCATACGGCATGGCTCACAGTAAAGGAGTCCGGGCTTGGGGAGTGGTCCCAGAAAAGCAGGGTGTGACTTTCTGAGAAAAATCAAATGAATCATAGTGTAACCCTGGAGTTCCTGGAGACAGCTGCCTCTCCCACAGCTGGCGGAGCCCACAGCCACGACAGGCAGTTGTGGCTGAACCACCAGTGCTTTGGTGTTCACACACTGCCTGCCACTGCTCTGTATGGCCCCAGTGACTGATGGCATGAGGGAATGAAAAAATCCCAAGCCTAGGACACCACAAAAAAAGAAAGACACAAACTTCAACAATCCACTTGTGATCCCAATGGAACTTTGTGAGTTGTTAGAAATTTAATGGGCCTGCTAGCATGTTGGTCACTACAAACAATTTACTTTAATGCAAATGTCACAGCAGCTTCATTGACAATAAATGACAATTCTGAATTTGCACTACAGAGACCAAGGACAGAATTGTGGATTTTTCAAGTTTTTAGTTAAAACTCTAGTTGCAATTTACAAAACAATCCATGCTGAGATGTAAAATACCACAACAAAACCTTTTTTTTTTTCCTTTTTGCACTGTGCCAGCACTTACTATTTTTATTTGTAGCTTCTTTTTTTTTTTTTTTTAAGGCTTTCTTTCCCTTGCAAACACCTGACGTAACTCAGCCCACAACACAGGGAATAAATGTAGGCATTATGGACATAGCATGCTAAACACTGCTCACTTGCTCTTGTGCCGTAAAGAAAACACAGTTACATTCATTCACAGAGAATAACCATATTCAAGGCACTTGCTATGCTACTATATTTACTTCAACCCTATAGTTAGATTCTATATTTTCAACAGTAGAAAGGGGACAAACTTTCTCACTGCAATCTGTTTCCTAGTCCTTGGGACCCCATAAAATGAAGGACATTGTCTAGCAATGATTTGAGAGCAATAAAGAAATCACAGGTTTAGAAATACAGCTTGGATTTTACAGAAGGCTATTTGGTGCACTAGGGATGGCCTATTTATACAGCTAATTCGTTTATAAAATGTTTTTGGTTTCCTACAAAATGGACAACTCCATTTATGAGATTAATGTATTCCCACATGTTAATAAATACAACATGAGTTAACTAGTAGTCTACTACACTGGTCTCTTTGCCTTTTGAAGTCAGATGAGTCATGAGGTACCAGGGCAGCACTGTCCTGTTTCACAGATTTCATCTTCACAAAGACAGACCTGAATTAAAAGTGCAGGTCTCATAAAGCTAAAGAAAAGAAACTACACAATCCTGCTTCAATGTTTTGTTTCTATAGTGGCTTTAGAAAAAATTAGGCTCATAACTCAGGGTTCTGGTGTGATTTCATTGGGCTATATATTTGTTAACTTATACCAAGCAATGACTATGCAATGAATGAATGAAAAAATATCAAGAGCTCCAAACTTTTTCTCAGTTTACACTGGTTTAATTTCTTTGTATAACGTTTTTTTTCAATCTCAAAGCAATGTTAGTAAAATGTCAATCTATTCTTTTACTTGATGGCAAAATGCCAGGCCTTCAATTTTTGGATGAGACAGACATGAAAGTTGTGGTACAGTTAATGATGTTTGTAGTACAATAGCCAGTTTTGGCACGAGGGCTCCCAAGAAAATACATAGGACTTTCAGAAAATACCTATTTATATTTCAACATGAGGCGCAGAAATTAAGGAGTCTCAGATCTCTGTCAGAAAGTAATCCATTAAATCGACTCCCAGAAAACAGTGGCAATTTCTTCTCTGATGAACTCGAAGCTGTTTTCAGTCATTTGACAAGAACAAAACAATTTAAAAAGCCGAGCACTGTTTTGATGGTATATTATGCAAAGTAGAAGACTTTAGTAACGTATTTCTTAAACACATTTCAACATTTTACAGAAAAAAACCCTGCTCTTAAGAAAAGCTAATTAGAGATGGCCAAAGCAAATTTTGAAAAGTTGTGAAAAAATATATTATTTGTTTAAATATATGTTTTCAAATTGTACAACATTTTTTTCCACACTTTTCCCCCTTCATATTTATTCTAAATATGCCGTATCTATATATACATGGTAAGAAGTCAGATAGAACACATGTTTGTAAAGAGAAAATTTTTTGACTTTATAAAGTACTAGGAGAAGTAGCAAGAGTGGTGTAGAAATTGAAATACACCTTTAGAAAAGAACTTGAAAATACCTCAGGTACATGCTGTTTGTTAGTTATGGGTTTAGATCTCTGTAATCTGCTGTGTACTATCTGGCCTAGGAGTAAAAGAAAAGCTCCTGTTGCTGTACTCTAGAGATTTAGGAAGTCTAATAAATAAGGCAAACAATGAATGCCGTTTCAATAGTCACAAAACCACAACTATTTCCTTGGTTTTATTCACCCATTACAAATTAAAACTCTGTTTTCATTGAAATTATAGAGCAGCTTAGATTTCATCCAGTATCCACACTGATCTGCAAGTGGAAGTCCAAGATCCCCTGGGTTTTCAGTCTTTGAATACAGAAACATAAAAAAGTGAGCACCAAACTTGCTACTTGCTTCCCAGACAGTCTGTGACCTCAGCAGTCTTCTGGCACCCACTCACCCTGGTCCCCCAGCTGCTTTCACTGCTGCCATACAGGGCAGAACAGATACTTCTCCTTCATGGAAAATCTGGCATGGCAGCACTGGCTTGTTCAGCGAGAGAAAAGCTCCAAGGCACAAATCGACCAGCGCAAACTCACTGGTTGTGGCTGCTCTGCATCCACCCCCTCCCCCCTTTCCTCTCCACGCAAGACATCCCAAAAGTTATGAAAATACTGAACCCTGGCACCTTTTGCATTTAATCAGGGGGAGACGAGGTGTGGGGGGAAGGGGATTTTTGGAAGCCAGAAGAACAATGTACCATGCTCTGACAGGAAGGATTCGTCCGGCAAAAAAGGACAACAGCTCACTTGTGCTGGGCCTTTCCACAGGGTCACACAAGAAGCATATGTGAAGGTCACAAGGAGCAGATTACTGTCCAATTATATTTTCACAGGAGGAGGTGTAAACCTGATGGATTGCAGGAACATTACACACTGGACCTTGCTGGCAGGCTGGTCATATGCAATAACAAAATTTCAGTTAAAAAGCACAGGGGTTTAATAAGCTTCCCTTACTTCTTTCCCCTCCAACCAAATTTGGCCTTTTTCTTTCTTAGTCAGTGCTAGAATACTACAATACCTGAATTATAATCCTAATTCAGCACCACAACCAGCATGATGAATTTATTTTGTTGGACAATTACTGGATTATCCAATTAATTGGATTTCAAAACAGGTTGTGGGAGGGGAATCACACAAAAATTCACTGTTCCAGAATGCAGAATAATCTGAATTCATGTTCACTGAGTATTTTATACATCTCTGGTCAATATTTATATAGAATTGATACCTTTGTGAAGTTGTTTCTCCCACAAGACTCCAGTATCAGGATCTGCCATTTTCAAATGCACAACTTTGTGGGTAGAGCCACCTTCTCAAACTCCTAGTTTGCATTGGAATGACTTGCAAGGAGTTGTGAGGACAGAATGAAACCTTTCTCTTAAGTTTCACAAGAATTTTAGAACATGTCTTAGGAAGAGTTTTCTACTGATAGATATAGCCATCAGTATAGAAGTACAGGTGTGTAAGGACTTACCTGCTTGGACAAGTTTCATTTCATGCAACCAACAAGGAACTGTGAGCTAGACATCCCTTCTGGAAAGAAAATTTTCCAATACTTCCCTCTTACTGAAATAATAAAGCACATTCTCCCAAAATAAATTACAGATGGTAACTCATAACCAAGAGCATCAAATCATGCAATCATATCAGAGGACTGGAGCAAGATCAAAACCCTGGGACCCTCCAGGAACACAGAATTAAGATGAGCATCCGAGAAAGTGATCCGTGAGCCACAATACAAAGGAAGGAAGTTATTCCTTCCTCCTTACCTCTGAAAAAACTGTTCCTGCTGTTTTGACCTGGGGAATATATTTTTTATTATCCCTGACAAAGGGAGTAAGGCCAAGCAAAAACAGACCATTCAGGTGCCTGAGAAACTTGGTACTGGCAGAAGCAGTAGTAAACCTCTTGGAGCACTCATGCCCCAGCAGACATCCATGCATATGGATGTGGCAATGCCTCTGCCAGACTTCTAATCCAGCACGCACAGTGTGCAACTGCAGCACACACCAGTCAGATGGTCTGTAGATGAAAAACAGCTGTAGCCCTCTCTTGACTGATTCATGTAGGTTCCTTGCCAAACACAAAGCTGGAAGCCTTTCATAGTGGCTACCAGGTGCTGCAAGAACTGGCAAATTCTGCCTCCAGTCATTCATCTAATCTGTACTTTTTAGTGCCAAAAAGGCAAAAATTAATAAACTGACACAAGGGACAGGTCATGGACAAATATGTGCTTCTGCAAAATGACTAGCACAGGACGTGCAAAATAGAATAGATGGTAGACTTCATGAAAATATTTTGGGAATATAAGTGTGAAAACTCATGCCAGCCTCCAAGAGGGGAAATAAACCCAGAATTTTGTCAGACAGCTCTTGTTCAATGTCTTCCAGTGAAGATGCAGGCTTCAGAGATATCTTTTTGTCCTGAAGAATAGACCATTGCCAAGCTTCTGTTGTGCATATAGAATTCAGAGTTTGGCTATGTCTGGCTAGTGACAAATGTTACATCTTAGTTTGGTTGCCAGTACCAGACCCACCCTCCAAGTGATGAGCGCAGGCCCAACAGGGATTTTAGGAGAAGGCTTCTTTCTTCTGTGCCTGGCTGAATAATCTCATACAGGAAGCACTTTTGCCTTTCTCTTCCTTGTTAACTTATTCCAACATACACTCAGACAAAGGAAAGCAGCCCCCTCTTTTCATGCAACATTGTTCTCCTGGAATTTGATTAAATTCAAGAGGGCTCTCACTAGGCTTAGCCAAGAAAGCACAGAAAGGTGGCCTGGCACTTCTCTTCTCTAGTCTTACTTTCTTGAGATAGGTCAGTAAATAAACAAGCGAGCCTATTTACTTCACCCAGACCCTTACACTGGATGCAGAAAGAAGTTGACCCATGGTTCCAGGGCACCACAGGATTATCTTTACCCTGCAATAGCCATCCCACAGCTGTATGGAAATTCCAGTTGCAGACAGACTATGTCTCTGATAAACAACAGGTTGCTAAACTGATTTTGTCATTAAATGAAACTGTGAACATGCCTACAGTTCTTCAGGCTCTTACTTATGTCTCCTCCTACTTGTCTTTGTAGGGGAATTAATTTTTTTTAGGAGTGTTTATTTTTTTGTACTCTTTCTTGTGAGCTAAACTTGATGCACTATTTCAAGTGACTACCACTTCAAGCTTCTAAATATATATACCAGCATGTAAAAAAAACCTCATTGAACTAGAACACAATCTTCCTCCCTTTCTGTTCTTTTTTTTTCTTCCCACATGTTTAAAACCAGTACAGGAGATTTTTGGCAACAAACATTAGAAAAACAGAGGAATGTAGATAGTAGTAAACACAACCATATGGCTTACAACAGTCCTCTAAACATCTACTGAAAAGTACTGAAATCTCTGTATTCTTGGTTCTTTATTCTCTGTATTTCTTTTACATACAATCATTAATATTCCCTTATGGAATGAGGCTCGAGTTTTGAATTTATATCAAATATCAGTGGTATGTACGAGCTATTAAGAGTGTAGACCAACCTAAAAAGTAAATCATTATCTCAGCAAAAACACCTCTATCAAGGACTAGAGAAGAGGGAAAGAAAGGTTGGGTCATGGAACAAAGGAGAAAGTTAGGTTGAACTTGGAAAGCAACTGCCATGCTCTATATCAACTACCATGAAAAATAATTTCGCTATTAACAGCTGTTGTCTTAAACTAAACATGAGAAAGTTAAACACATGAAGGCCTGAAAAATGATTTCTGAGAGTATATAAATTTCTTTAAGCATTGTTAATATCCTACATGCCCTACAATGAGTTTTTTTTTGTTTTGTTGTTGTTAATTTATTTGTTTGTTTTGGTGTGGGTTTTTTGTTTGTTGGTTTGATTTGGGTTTTTTGACTCTCTGTACTTGTGGTATTACTTGCTTGCATATTTGAACATATGGTACCTGTGTAGAGATGTCTGAAAAATGTTCTTTCCCAGGCTTATTCAGATGATAAGAAATAAAATTTCTCTGCACAAAGAGAAAACCATATTTGTTTAGTAAAGAAATTAAATGGGAAGCAAAAGCAAGTGCCAATATGTCCAAAGAATCGTAGAGTTGATTAACTCCATGTAGTTTTAAATAGGGTAGAATGCCCCTGAATCAGAATCTGTTCAAAAGCCTTCACTTAAACATATTTCACTTTATTTGAAGAAAATAAAGGGAAGACCTATTTCCTTTAAGTTTTCAACGGATTATTTTTTCATTCATTTTTTTGTGTAGGAATTCAGAAATGAAGAAAATTTCATGAAGCTTTCCCAGATAAAAAACATGGCAGATGAGGAAATAATAGTACTGGTTTGACATAATGGACTTCCTGGGAGGTTTTACATTACAGAGGAGAAAATATTTTCTAAACTTTTGGTGAACTTTGGCAGTATATTTGAAAATTTGTAGATACAAATTAAAGAAAATTTGAAGAGCACACATATCAAGTCCTTGGTAAAAGAATGCAACATTTGGAAGAATGAAATTCTAGTACTTAAATTTATTAATTATTAATGTGACTGTGTCACACAGCAAGAATAATCCTTGCTTATTCTGTAACTATACTGCATGGTTTTCTTAAACTTCCTCTAAAGCAGCTACAAGTGCCAAGGACAGGATATGAGATGGAATGGCCCACTGGTCTGAATAATTTCTTTGAACCAATGCCAATCTCATGGTTTAATCCCAGACAGCAGTTACCACAGCCACTCAATCACTAGCCTTCTGTTAGAATGGGGGAGAGAATCAAAAGGGTAAAAGTAAGAAAACTTATGGTTTGAGGTAAGTACAGCTTAAACAACAACAGTAATAGAAAGGAAAACAACAAAAAGACAAGAGACATAAAATCCATTAAAAACAAGCTATGCAAATAAAGGGGAAAAAACGCTTGACAAAAAATGCCTTGTTTGTCAGCACTAGGGGCTCTACTAGTCAGGCTGCCCCCATCCACTCAAAACTTTAATGTACTGTGTAAGGAGATAATGTTCCTGCACTGAACATAAAAAATAAGCTGGGGGAAGCAGCCTGCATTATTCTTGCCTCAGGCAAAGGCAGACTCCCCTGTCATATTGCTTTTGTTCAAGGACCTGAGTGACTGGGGTTACCTATCTGGGCTTGCTCTGCGATCAGTGAGACTTACTCCACATAGCATCAGCTGAATGATGTGTAGAGGAGTCCCTTCCTTTGGTTGTCCAGCCCAGAGCTGGCAATTGGGGTGCCAGGAAAAGCTTTGCTTCAGTGCCCATCACTTCCAGAGCAGTTTGAAACCCTTTGTAAGCTTCCAGTATCTCCTTTTCAGCTGGACTATAACGGGCCTCAGATCCTCTGTACGCCCAGCTCCAAAGCCCGAAGGGTCAACTCAGGGAAACCTGAGCTTCCCCTGCTACTTTCTGTCAGAGGCTCCAGGAAAGACCATCCTCCCCAGATGCAGTGTAGAACACATTATGAGTTATGAATAATGAATTATCACCCACTGAGTTTATTAAAATTCTTGATGTTGCTCAGAGTCCCATGTGAAAACTGATTTTCTTGCCAGTTCCTTGATAGAGGGCCAACAATCAGGCTGTAATTTTGGGTGTGCACTCCCCAAAACCCCACAAAACCTAAGAAAGCTTGTTTCCTTTTTGCTAGTTGATCAAAACACTGCTATTATCTACTTTATCCCATCCATTGGGACATGACTTCCATCTTGCTATCTTACTCCTAAAAACTGGATCTACTGTGTAGATCCCTGGATGTCACTTTTATTTAGAGCAAAGTCAGACCACTTTCTTCCCATTTTTCTTTTCAAAAACCTCACCTGCTGTGTTGCTCCATATAATGGTGCTATCAATATATACCAGGTCTTCTGGAGCTTCACCCTGCTCCAGTGCAATCTGGATCAGTCCATAGCAGATGGTGGGGCTGCCTTTCCACCCCTGGCACAGTCAGTTCCAGATCTACCGGACACCCTCCAAATGAAAACAAACTGTGGCCTGCCCTCTGCTGCCAGACGGATTGAGAAAAACATATCAGCGATGTCAGTGGTGGCACCACTTGTCTGCCTTTGACTTATGTTCATATTGAAGCTCAGAATGTTGGGTGTGGCAGCACGCAGAGGTGGCATTAATTCAGGCCATGATAATTTACTCTTAGTCTCCATCCCCATCAGACTTTCACACTTGCCATATGGGGCTGTTAAGGGGGTAAATAGATCCTGCTGATCACTCCTTGGCTCTCCAGTCAGCAAACCACCTTATGGGTAAGAGTTACAGAGCCTCAGTTGGAGCTTCATTACCTCCCATGCACCATTGGGGTAGTGACTGGCACCTGCTGCTCTTCACCCTTCAGCAATCCCACAACAGAACAGTCCTCTGAGAGAAAAGGCAAGGTGGATAGATGCCTAATTTCCCCTGCCTCCAAGGCACCTACAACAAAGACCAATCTACCATTTTTGGTCCTTGAAATTCCCTCTCCTGGGATAGTCTATGCCAAGGATGCATCTAGGCCAGTGCCAATGGGTTGCTTTTACCACTCAATCAGGCTGACTTCACTGAAGTCAGGACTCCACTGACTCCCATGAAGTCAGCTGTTTGGATCCCCTTGATATTCCAGAAATACAAGTGGGTTCTATCCCTGCATAGCCTGATAGCATTAGGGTACACTGTGCACTGCACCAATATCTACTAAAGCCTTGTATCCTGTGGGGCTGCTGTGCCAGGCCACCAAATCCAAACAGTCCAGTAAACCTGTTTGTCCCTTTGCTCCACCTGACTGAAGGCAAGGAACATCTAAGTCCTAGTCATAGTATGCATTATTCACTTCTTGTAAATACAAATCAGAAGTCTCTCTTTATTAAGATCAGAAATAAGACCAGCCTTTCCCGTCTGCTTGGGAACTCCACACTGGAAACCAGAGCAGCAATTTTCTTTGAAGAACACTGTTTTGCGATTGGTTTTCACTGCAACTCATGTACCTATACCTCTAAGGTCAGTAGATTTTCCACCCTGCTTCATCATGTCCTCTCCAAGGTCATGCAAGCAAAACCATAGGGTGGCCATGGTGTGTACCCACTCTGTCCTCTCTCTTGAGCAGAGGAATGCTTACTCCTAATTCATAAGATACTGATCCCTACACATGGGGAGTACAACCTCTTCAAACTGTGGGAATCCCTGGGACAGTTTCTCCACAGGCAGATGCAGGCCTGGAGGAAGAACTGTCTTTCTACTGACAGAGTTACCCAGCCAACTCAATCCACTTTTTGTCCTTCCATGTCTTTCCAAATCATTACTGCCAATGAGTCTGCATAGCACAATGCTCCACTCCTTTCAAACGTACCCCACAGAGTACTGTACACGTCTTCATACAGATAATTGTTCATTGTCCAGATCATCATAAGTCACCTCCAGCACAGCTAATTCTCTCAGGTACTAAATACTGCTCTCCATGGTGAACCACTTGCCTGGGTGACATATAACATCTTCCCTGATGGAAGACACCATGGCTTATTTAGAGGGACATGGCATTAGAAGAAGAATCACTAAATATCCAGTGTTAGTCTTCAGGATAATCGTTGCATGCTTAGCTGAATTACACAGGCTTTGTAGGTATGCAATGCAGGAGACATAGGGGAAAGGAGCATTTTAGTGTTTTGTGGTTAAATATTTGGCAATCAATGTAGATCATGGTTAATATTTAAAGTCTAGCCCAAACCACTAAAGCAATTCACTGCTCATCAGACTGCAGAATTCCAGGTCAAATTACCTGAACGTGCTTAATTTTGAAGGTATGAAGATAAGAGGGACAGCAACTGAAGCTAGCTCAGAAAAATGTGGTTCAGAAATACAGTGTTGGTAAAGCCCAACAACATTTTTGAACCCAAATTTTATTGCCTGAAGACTTCCCTATTCCTTAACAAAAAACCAAAAAAACCAAAAACAAAAACTCCATAAAAACCAAACCAACCAAAAAACAAGCCCAAAAATCCTCAAAAAACAAAAAAAGAGATTGAGATGACTGCCTCATACAACAGTGGAGATTTCCATTTTATCAAAGCTTTGATTTTTTTATCAAGACATAGAAGTTTCAAGTATCATAATCCCTGATAACTAAGCAAATACCTAAGCACTTTTCTGGTCTAGAGACTAAATGAGATTTGAGACTTTGGTTCAGGTGTTTTCTTATGTAGCATTACACATCAACACTAATGGTATACATAAGTCTGATATGAATCAAGAGATAATTTGGTTTTTGAAGAATCATCTGTTCAAAAAGAAAACCCCATCATAACCTGTTTATATTACTTAATATTAAAATAATAAGGAGGACTGTCTGGTTTCATAAATACTGGAATTAGCTCCAAATGTAAGATATACTCACAAGAACTAAGCAGATTCTTTTCTCTTACTCGAGTTGATAGTACATTTTTAGAAAGTATCCAAAAAGTGGGTACAGACCAAAGTAGAGGAGTGTACATTTTTGAAGGGAAGACTCTGACCTGGTATCCTGAGACCAGGAGCAGACAGATGCCACACAATCCTCTGTGATTCTGGGCATTCAGCTTATCACAGCTTGCTCAGGGTAAACCTCTTGAGGGACAAATAGGCTTAAAACCAGAGAACTCCCACCTGTTCCCACATTTCCTTATGAGGAAAAAAAAAAGTATAAAAGAAGGAAAATGTTTACTAATGAGCCTGTAACTGTAGTGAGCAGTTCCCCATCCCTCATCTATGCTTGTAAAAATAAATAATAGTGAGCTACATTTTGCTGTCTTTTCTAGAATAAAGCATCATTTTACTCACCACAAAATTAGTCCTTTGGCTACTTAGTGATAAATCTGACCTTAAATTAGACCTTCTTAACTATATTTCATTACCTTTGGCATTGAAACTGGCCATCTATGAGTAACACACCTTTCTTTCTGAGCACAAGATTTGGGATACAATGACTAACTGGTTCCTGATGACTTCTTGGAAGCTGAGCTAGTGGAAAGCATGTTTATTTATAGGTTATTAGCAAATAAATTCTCAGACAAGAGGAAGTATAGTGCTGAAGTGGTCTGCCCTTGTAAGGATGGTGGTGCTCTCTCTGATGTTCAAAGGCTCTGTATCTCATCCAAACTTTGTAGAGACTAATTTTTAATTAAAGAAAAGAAAAAGAGAAATAATAAAAGACAAGCCATCATGTTGTGAAGAGCCAGATGCAACTCATTCTACCTGTTGTGACAGTATCCACTGCCCCTGTGATAAAAGTAAAGCAGGCAACTCTTAATACACTTTCTTCCTTATCCATGCCTTCTAGACTTCCTAAAACACATGGCAGTGCCAAGTTCATGGCCAAGCAGTGCTGCGTTTGCATGGGGCCACCAAGAGAGATGTAGGCAAACAGCAGGGCATTGAGATCTAGTTTCCAGCATTCCTGGAAATATACACTGGCTGCATTGTGTGTTGCCAAGTGGAGTCCAGCCAGCCTTGTCCAGACTCCTCTGTTTTCCAAGGAGTTGTGTTTAGATGTTAAATTGTTTATACACCTTTTTGACGGATTCGTCTTGGCATGTAGAGGCTGAAATGTCTCTCCTGACTCTTTTGAAGGCAAACGGACAGGATTTTATGCTATTATTTAACATAGTAACTCCACTTTGCTGTTTTGCCAATCTATCATTTACTTGTAAGGTTGCAGGTCCAGGTGCTGTCACCAAGGTGCATGACATCTTTCAAAAGGTGGGAAATAGAAAATTAGAAACATCTTTCGATTCAGTAGGAAAACAACTGAGTGCAACTCTGAAGTTGTTAAATTAACCTTTTAAAATACGATTTAATGATACTTTTAAAAAAAACTACAAACCTGCTGACTTGAAATAAGTAACTAGAACTTCTTCCTTCCTATTATTTAGGTGATTTCAAAAATATTTGTGCCTGCAGGCACACACACAAAAGGGTGTGGATGGTACTTCTCAAGTACCATTCTATTTCCCTAGGGAAGAAGTTTTGGAAATCTTATCTTGTCATTTAGGAAGCTTCTCCCCTTTAGCTGAAGAGCAGATTTTAACAGGCATTATAAAAACCCCCTGAAATTGAGACCTGAATTTTCTTGTAAGCTTTGGTGTCTAGTAGCCTACCTGTAAAGGACTTAATGAAAGACAATTCTAATGTTTAAGGTCTGCTGAAACTTTCTCCTTTCCTGAATTCTTAATTAGTTGTTGTAGGAATATATTAAATCAGACGTGGTGCTATAGAGATGGTGCCTCTGCAGCCAGCATAAAGGCAGATGGGGCAGAGTCAGAACACAGATTGCAGTTGTATCACTTCAGCAATAGCTTCACTTCAGGAACGAAGTTCTGGTTTTGGCTGTGATAGAGTTAATTTTCTTCACAGTAGCTGGTACAGGACTATGTTTTGGATTTTTGCTGAAAACAGCATTGATAATATAGGGATGTTTTTGTTATTGCTGAGCAGTGCTTACAAAGAGCCAAGGCCTTTGCTGCTTCTTTTATCACCCTCCCAGCAAGTAGGCTGGGGGCACACAAGAGGTTGGGAGGGAACCATTTGGGACTGCTGACCCCAACAGACCCAAGGGATATCCCATACTCTCTGGTATCAGCAAATAAAGCCAGGGGCCGAAGAAGGACTGTGAAGATGTTTGGATGTTTGTCTGCCCAAGTAATTGTCTATGTGAGGAGGTCCTGCTCTCCTGGAGACGGCTAAACACCCATCTACTCATGGGAATCAATGAATTAATTAACTCTTTGTTTTGCTTTGCTTGTGTGCACAGCTTCTGCTTTCCCTGTTAAACTACGCTTTATCTGATCCCAAAAGTTTTCTCACTTTTTTGATACCACCATCCTGCTGGTGCTGGAGTGAGCAAGCGGCTATGTGGTACTTAGTTTCTGGCTGGGGTTAAACCATGACATCCCCAAAACCAGCACTATTTAAAAAAAAAGACAGTTATCAACGTGTACACATGGATGGGGTCTGCAATCTAAGAGCTCATCCCTGCCCAAAGGACCACGACTGCATGTAGGCATTTGCATGCATGTTGCTTGTGGCCATTCTCCAGGGATATATCCTTGTCCCTGGCCATTTTGCAGGCATATCCAGTAGACCACTCTTTGTTAAGTGGATGTCAGCATTTACTTGCCTCAATAGATTAAGCTCTTGTAGGAAGATGTTTCACATGCAAGTGTTTCGGGACCTGCATCTGTGTGTCTTTGATGGGGTGCAAGTCACATATTTTTGCCCTTGACCATGTTTGCATGTCTGTGCATTGCCACTCTGAAAGTCCTACAAGGAGCTGTTTCTTGCAGTCTGAAGGGTTGCTCATGCATTAATCTCCTCGTGGGTGGTCTAGCACACATACAAGGAGTCTGCTGGGTATTTCGTGGCTCCACCCACGCAGCGACCACAGCATTATGCAGCCTTAGGCTGGAGGGCAGATCACGGTGTCTGGTGTCAAAGTAAAGGGGCTCAAAATTGGGAACAAATCTTAGAAGAGTTTATAGAACATTTCATATGGAATGTAAAACAGAGGCTAAGGAATAGAGAAAAATCATTAAATTTCAGGTATCTGGAACTTCTTAGCATGAAAGGAAAATAACTGAGTTACAGAAAAAAAAAAATGCTTCTCATTATGTGTCTATAAACCACAGTTTTTCTGAAGAGTAGCCTCTCTTGCCTTTTCTGTTTGTTTTTCCTCAGAAGGCCTCTGACACCAAGCCCTAGTGCTTAAAGGGAGGGTTTACATATGCACAGAAAGCTTTATAGCATTTCTCTATGTTAAAATCCTTGCTTGCCTATGCAGCTAAGAGGTAGAGTTTTCAATTATTTTTTTATGACTCCTAAGCCAATAACATTTGCTCAAATTCATGATATCTGCCATCTGCCATGATCTCTAACTAAAGTTTAATAGCTTAGTCACATTACAGAAACAAATCACATTTAAAAAGAATGAAGATATTTTGCTCTGACAGGTTAGAGGGGAATTTCTATGCTCACCTACTAAAGTGTTTTCTCAAATACTAGAACTTTCTTTCCTGCCCCCCAAAAGCAGATCACATAAAGCCCATAATTTAATTTTTTCATATACAAATTTATTTATTTTTAGTAATACAGGTCAAAGGTCTTCCAATTTCACATGCCATTGAAGCCAAAAATGAGTGGCTGAAGGGAAAGAGTCTGCTCTGTGATACAAGAAGGTAAGGAAGTCATGAGAACAAAGAAAAGCAGCATAGACAAGGTTTCAGCTCACATCCTGACTGATTTGCTTTTTGAACAGATCCTGTAACCACAAAGAAGGTTATAAGAGAACAGCCTGAAGTTGTTTTATGTGCTAGACAGTAGTGGTCAGTGTACTTCCATGTAGATGGATGGATGAAGGCAACTAGAGAGTAAGAGAAAATCTCCGAAGGGACAACTGACATTTCTCACTGATCAAAATTGCAAACGTAGAATCACAGAATCACAGAATATGCTGAGTTGGAAGGGAACCATCAGGATCATTGAGTCTAACTCATGGCTCTTTGCAGGACACCCCAAGAGTCACATACTTCTTGAATTCTATCAGGCTGGTGCAGAGACCACTTGCCTTGGGAGCCTGTTCCAGTGCCCAACCACCCTCTAGGTGAAGAACTTTTACCTGATACCCAACTTAAACCTCCCCTGACACAACTTCAGGCCATTCCCTCAGATTCTGTCACTAGTTCCCAAAGAGAAGAGATCAATGTCTGCCCCTCCTGTTTCCCCCTCCCTATGAAGTTGTAACTGCAATGAGATCTCCCCTCAGTCTCTTCTCCAGGCTGAAAAGACCAAGCGACCTCAGTTACTCCTCACACAGCTTTGCCTCCACGCCCTGCACCATCCTTGAAGTCTGGACAGTTGTTTGCTGATTGCTTCAGTTAGCTTTCACATGAAAAGTATTGGATATTTTTATCAGCTGTTTAAGAGCCACTAATCACCGCAAATGAAACAAAATGAGACGTTAATTATTAAAGTTGAAAGATGGAAAAGATCCATTAGGCTATCTCAAATGGCTAGAGTTCATCCTGCCAGTACATTTCTAGAACTGTCACCAATACAATTATAAATGACCAGACAATGAGATTATGTCTGTTCAGCAAGTCACTACAGAATACATAGACATAACACCAACAGCCACGTAGATGCTGTGGCAGCACAATACCAAGCATGCTGACAACTTGGAAAAAATTATCATCAAAAAAGTGCCATCATTAGAGAGAGGTTGGGGTCCTTCTCAGGACGTGGGTGAGATATAGGAAAGAGCCATTGCTTTGGCATTTGTACAGTATGGCAAGAAACATTCTCACCTAATTTCTACTTCATTAATGCAGATAGCAATGAGAGTGATTAGGAATCAAGTGGACTCACATCAGCAGAGTATTTCACTTCCTGATTTTCCATCACCAGAATTTTTGTGTTATCTGCACAGTGCACAGCTTGGCCAGCCTGCACTACAAGAGTTGTGGCTGACCACAGGACACAAACCTCAAGCTGAAAAAGGAATTGAAAGTGAAGCTTACTTGGAGGTTACCTTGTGTGGTGTGTAACAGTGCTGGGTAGGTCAATATATAGCTAATTCTTTTGTTTCTGAGAGATTAACAACCCATTGGTCAAAAGTTTCAGGGAAGGCAATTCTTCAGATTTTGTTCATAATGTTGGAACACAGCAAAATTTCTCTTTCAGTTTGTCTTTCAGTCTGTCTAAGGGGAGGACAATGGCAACATTGGTTTTGTCAGTAGAAACAACTGCAGCTTCAACAGGACCACATTCTCACATGGGCTAGAAATTATTCAACAGCTTCAAGATGCTCCTGTTGTGCAACAGCATGTACTTAGGTGCATTTTAGGTTTTTTTCCTGGGAATTTATGCTGCAAACCCTCACCTGCAAAAAAGTAAATTGCATTCCTATTTCTTCCCAGGAACAGTATAGTTGTCATCTTACCAGTAACAGGAAATCGTGGCAAGGCAGTAGAGAAGTCAGAATTTAGATGATTTCTATGTACATCTAGATGGGCAAGTTGCCATCAGAGACAGTTAAACCCCTAAGAAGGTGGCTAACTCAGTCTGAAGGTAGCAACTAGACAAAAGGCAGCTCTCCATATGGTGGGAATTAGTCTCAAAGAGAGTATTCAAAGCTTGCACTATCATCAAAAATGAAGACAAAGTAAAAGGATTACTTCCTTCCTTTGCAGTCCCCTCATGGGAAACCCGCTGAAGGGTGCATGCTGTAAAATAACCCAATGTACAGGGTTTATCCACACAGCTGAAGATCCATTAATTTTACACTTATCAAAATTTCCTTGTGAACTTTCTAGTGCACTCTTCCCCCTTTTTTCCTGGTTTTTTTTTTCTTCACAGTGGAGTTCATAGCTGACTGACCTGTATCATAGGATTGGCTCAAGCGATAGGATTTTTTTATCCAGACACCTTGGAGCATGCAAGGGTCCTTGTCTTTATTTCATTTTATTTCATTCCAACTCTTTATTCCTAATATAACTTTGAACTTTGGGGAGTTGGCGAGGAAGAGAAGAAAGAGGAGTGTTTTTGTCAATTCAATTAAGGTGCTCCTTGTAATCAGGACCCAGAACAGTGCTGCTCTGCATTACAGCTGCATAGATTTCATTTGAAATTAAACACAGGACTAGAGCTTCTCATGTAATTTTCAAACGAAAGCCAAGTGTTTCCAAGTCAGAAATGCTATGCAAACACTGAATCCTATTTTTTCTAGAAAGGTTAAAAAGCTACAAACATCAGAAGAAAATTATCTTGCTGATCAGTCCTTGAAACAAAGAAAATAGAGAAATAAGGAGCCTGGGTTTTATTCTTTGTAAATGAGGGAGTAATCTCTGTCTGCTTAAAAAATGGACATACTTGCTACTTAGTATCATCTCATTCTGGGAAGTTTATCTCAAATTTGATTTCAAGAAATAAATGGTTATAAAGCTCTTCAGGCCTAACAGTTTTCAAGATGTTGCTCTGTACAAGTACTACACATAGTGGATGCCTATGCAACTGAGAGTGTCATAAGGAAAATTCCCATATCCAGTAGGAAGAAGACCATCATTCTCTGAATAATATGAAAAAGTGACTTTCACATACATCACTAGGTATCAGGCCTCTTTAACGATGTCTAGGGAAATAGTTAAACAGCCACAGACCTTGGATGAAACTAAGAACATGTGTGTGGAACATGAAGACTGAATTCTGAAAATGCAATTGGGTTCTTAAGAATAAACAGTATCTCTCAAATATTGTAACATGACAATAAAACTGCTGTCTCCTCGATATTAAAGGGATATTTCAAGGGGCAAATATACTCCTGAATGGCAATAAACACTGGTTAATCAAGAGCACATTATGAAAGCAGTGAGATTAAATAACAAAGCAAAACACAGTTTAATGTCTTTAATAGACATTCTTTTGTGATCAAATTACTTGGAGAATCAGACTTCCATGACATTCTATACAGTGCTGATGTTTCAGTGTCCCAGATGACATACTCTATCTGATACACTAGAAAGTGTAATCTTGCATCCTCACAATTCATCTACAAAATTCAATAGGAACAGAATATGCAACTAAAGCTGCATGGATGTAAGTCCTTTAACATGAAACAGAAGAAAAGGAAATGCTGAAAAAGAGTTTCACGTGAGTAGTTCCAGTCTCACAGGTTAGTGGTTACATTGTCCTCTGAATATTAGTATTTTGAGGTGGTGTTTTTCTTCTGGTTTTGTATTTTGAAGTCAGCATTCAGTCAGTTCAAGGGCTTTCAGTCATGGCAGTCTTATACAGAATTGAACAATAATAAAGGCTAGGCTGGACTTGATCTAGTGGGTGGCATCTGTGCCCATGGCCAGGGAGTTGAAACTAGGTGATCTTTAAGGTCCTTACCAACCCAAAGCATTCTATAATTCTGTGATTAAAGGAAGTGGAATTAATCTGATTAGCAAGGGAACATAATCTTCAGCACTCAATGATGTACTCTTACTTTTCACCAATGTTGATTTATTTAAATTACTCTCTTCCACTGAGGGACTCTAGCCACAGTTATGGAAATACTGAAGATTGTTCTCCACATCCCAGTCAGTTTTATTCAAAGGTGGATGAGAAACTGGCTAAATGGCTAAGGGATATTTACTGTGACATCATTCATCAAATAGTCATTTTTAATTAAGACTAGCTAAAAGGGGCTGCTTGAAAGGAGAAAAATAATGGAGCTTCAAACCAAGCAGAATGGGGGCCTCAGTGTGATGAGAACTGCAAATTGGTGTATTCATATGCAATGCCACCAGAAATTAATTTTCTTTGAACCTTCAAAGTAACTGATTCATTTAGGAAGTTGCTACATGGCTTTCTAGAAACATTTTATTGTACAGAGACCTGGAAGATAAGGTAACAAGCCTGTTTTTCTGAATAAGTAGGACACATTTTCAGAAAAAAGAGTCATTATTCCTCCCAATTTGAAGCAATATTTTAATAGCAGAGAACAAAGACACACAAATATTGCCCCATTTTATCAAATTGTTTGCCTTTGTCTACACTAAATCTGGTATTTTTAAGGTCACAACATTCTACACTGGAGGAAAACAAACACTCTTCATAATGAATGATGTTTGCTACCACTGAAGGGCACTAAAAATATCTGCATTGATAAAGCACTCCTGTAGGAGAAAAAATATCTGTATTTCCCCTTTCCTCTTGGAAGCGGTTGTTGTTGAATGTTATTCAGCATCTACTTTATACAGTCATTAATATAAGCATACAGAACTCCAGAGTTTTCTAGTAATAATTTTGTTCTGTAATTACATGGCCTTCTCCTCCATAGCATGTCAGAAAGACAACATGAAAGCAAATAAATGTTGGGATTGATCCCGCCTCAAACAAAAATGTAAAGGCAGTACATATTTGTCCGTGCATTTTTCCCCATTCTTCCCTAGTTTCAGTTCTCTCTTCCCTCTTCTTTGACTAGATCCAGATTCCTCTCAAATTAAATTTAGTTTCAGTCCTTTCTAAAAATTCTGCTTCGGTTCACAAACAACTAATTTGTGAGAAAATATGTTGGACATTCCCCCAGAGCTGTCTATGAATATTCACTAGCTATATCCATGAAGAGAAGCATAAGCAGAACGTGATGCCTGCAAAAATGAAATTCATAACAAATCAATTATTTTTATAACACTATCTTTATATAACTATCTTGGGCTGATTTCTGGATGAATTAGTAGAAAATTGATTATGAGGCGAAGTGAAAGTGTTTTCAATCAGCCTCAGTACTAACAACAGGTTGAATAAATTATGTACTGTAAGTAAATGTAGGTGATATGACTCCCAATCTAGAACCTAGGTGCATTATCACTTAAGCTATGTGGCATTTTTTGAGCCACACTTGAAAAATTTTACTTCAGTGGTTTGAGGCATCTGCTTAAACCATCTTGGTTCTTTGTTGTGGTGGGTTGTTCAGACACATTTCCAGAAGAGCCCAGACATGTCTGTTTCCTTTAACAATTGTGTTTTTTAATGGTTATTATGTGGTTTACTGTGGAAAATTCTCTTTCTGTGCATCTCTTTGAGTGTCTAACTAACAACACCTAACTGCTTTAACCGGAAAACAGCTCTGCCCTTATCACTAGGGATCAGGTTATACTAGCCACTTATATTTCTGTTGTTGACAGAAGTTACTTTTCTTTGTACATCATGGATAAGCATCAGTCTATAACCATGTACTGCAGGTACCAGCAAACAATTATTATTCATGCCACAGGATAAATGCCTAGCTTTTACAAGCAGTCTAATGACTAGAAACTCTGCAACAAAGCCAAACAATGGTTTTGGGTTTTTTTTTAATTTGGACTTTAAAACAGTCAGTTCTACTGGAGGAGAGACAGAGCTGTCATCTATATGGGTAATCTTAAATTTCAAGGATAACTTTCTATATCATGTAAAAACATAATACATGTTGTGACCAAACACATACACAGAAAGTCATCTAGTGCAAACCATGGTAGCAGTACCAATTTCAATAGAGTGTTTTACTTTCATAATCTTCTGAACTGGTCCAACAGTGATGGTTTTAAACACAGGCACAGCAAGGTTCAGGTCAAGACTGACAGAAAATTCAAAGGGACCATGGCTCTACTCTATGATATGTTGATTTACCAGAGACCTGAGGCAGAGGGTGAATTTTGCATTCTGGCATCTCTTGCAGCCCCTAAAATCTGAAAAAGTGGTAAGCATTACTCTTCAGACATCTACCCTGCTCCTTGTTTATGTTCTGACTTTTCTTATCCTTTTATTTTCTCCCTGAGGCAAAAAGTAATCCTGTTTCTCATCTACAGCTAGTAAAGGTTTGTTCCTCTTGCTGAAAAGCTGTCAGCTGGTTCTGATTAAGAATGACTCTATCAGGTAATAAGACAAGATTTCTGACTTGTATAAACTCTCAGAATAATCTTGCCAAGTAAAAAACCTGTATCACCCTAAGTCAATGAGAGTTTTCTCAGTTTTATTAGGGCCAAGACACAGTTGTAAGTATCTGTTCTCCATATTTATCCCATAATTGAAAACTAATTTTCTGTAAGCAGCATAATTGATGTTTCTTTCCACAGAAGGGAAACAATCCATGCTATTTAAAATTGCATAATATCTTTTTGTTTGGACAACAAGGACAGCAGTGTTTGCTGGTATTTTCAAGCATGTGTACTAAAAGAGGATCTTTGTCTGAATGGTAAGGAAATGTTCAATACAAAAGTCATGGTATTTCATTAGCCAGAGCAGATTTGGAAAACTCACTTCGTAATTGGGTTGTACTTCCTTAACAGTCAGAACAACATTAAACTAGCAGTCTGAGAACTTCAAAAGGATGTGTTCAAAGTTTTGTAAGCCAAAATTTTCAAAAACTATTTAAATATTTACACCAGGGAGGATATTCTGAATTTGAACAGTAGATATGTAAATATGAAGTAAAATGCAGAGAACTTTACAGCTTCGCAGTTTCTGGAAACAGGGAAATTTGTAAATAAGCAGTCAGGAAGAACTTACTGCACAGGTGATAATTCCAATTAAA
Source organism: Argya squamiceps (assembly GCA_037834095.1). Classification (NCBI taxonomy): domain Eukaryota; kingdom Metazoa; phylum Chordata; class Aves; order Passeriformes; family Leiothrichidae; genus Argya; species Argya squamiceps. The sequence goes on from JBBMKD010000115.1 coordinate 23,639,495, forward strand.
AATACATATTTGATATTTCTTTTCATACTGAGCAGTTTTGAAAATTATTTACTGCATTACATTAGCCACAGTGGTTAATTAACAGTGTATCTGTTACTATTCTACAATGAATCAGTAGAAATTTTCCATTGGTCTCAAGGAATGAGAAACACTGTCATTCAGAGCCATAACAGAAAACAAGTGAGAGATATTAAAAAAAGCAATTAAATTACTTTTAGAAAAATAATAGAATGGAATGAAATTGAATACAATACAGTAGAACAAAATAAATTACATCTGGAAGAGACATAACAAAAATCATCCAGTTCAACTGCCTGACCCTTTCTGGGGTGACAAAAAGCTTAAGAGGGTGTTGTCTCAATGTCTCAAACAGTGCCATATTTGGGGCATCAAGCACCTCTCCAGAAAGCCCATTCCAGTATTTCACCCCCACTGTCTGTGAAGAAATATTTCCTAATATCAAGTCTAAACCTCATCTGGCAAATCTTTGAATCATTTTTACATATTCTGTCACTGGGTATCAGGTAAAAGAACTCAGCACCTCCCTCTCTCTTTCCTCTCTTCAGGAAGCTGAAGAGAGCAATGAGGCCACCCATTAGGCCCATTTTTTCCAAATTAGGCAAAGCCAGAATCTTTAGCTGCTCGTTATAGGTCACAAAACATCAATAATTTACTTTAGAGTAAGTTAGCTTACAATTGAATTATTTTCCTAGAAATCATATACACATTTTATAGAGTAAAAGGCATTATTAGTTCAGATTAGTTACTTGATACAAACTCCTCACTTCTGTAAGCAGTGAGTTTCCATTGAAGACTTTTATCATGTAGACATTTTTCAAGTAATTTGACTTCAGCCTTTTGAGTCAGAAAATAACCAGAGACACATTTCAAATTTCATGAAAACTATCTTGCTATGGAATCAAGTGATAAATGTACTTTTAATTTTAGAATCATGCTGATACAAATTATAAAGACTAGTCTTTTCTATAAACTTCCTCAGGACTGTTAATGAGGCTCAAACATACTAATACCTACAGCACGGAAAATAAACCACATATTGGTGAAGAGTCCTCTGCTGGCCAAACAGCACGCAGGCATTCAGATGCTGTGTTTTTGGCTCCAGCAGCTCCACTCATTGGCACTCAGTTAACATCAGTATCAGCAAAGACAGGTTTACAATCAGACAGGAGAGAAGCTGGAACACTTTGTTCTGCACTTTCAACAGGAAGTGCTCTATTTTCTCCTATACACTTGAAATAGCATTTCTCCTGCTTCATCCTTTTCAAGAACAGTAATACAAGAGAGATGACAACAGCATTTTCTGCAGCCTAACAGCACCCTACTGCCTAACAGCTGTGCCTGCTGGAAACCAAGATCCTGCAGGTTGAAGTTTTACTGTATAACTTTTTATTACAGCACAGGATCATTCTAACCAGCCTATCTACAGAAACATCTGCAGGTTTTTTAGGTCACTTGTGACTAGAGACCACAACAGGGTGTATGTGAGACATCAGTACATTTGATAAAGAGTTTGAAGACCCAATGACCTCATCCCTTCTCTGATAGCACCCACAGGCCCACAGTGTGAAGTCTCTCTCTCACAGATATGTTTAAGGTAGGACTGCACAGATCTGTCTGCCTCCAGCAGAGAAACAGCTACACAGGTAGTGGGTATATGGACTATTTACACAAGTGCAACTCTTCATTGCAGTTCCACACATGGAAAAACGAGGGAAGGAAAGGCAAAGCTGTTCTTCAATTGTCAGCCAAAAAAGTGGAATTTTAGGAAAATGAGAAATATAACTTAGCTTTTCCAGTGATACTCCCAGTGTATGATACTCTAAGAGAGAAAAAAAGTAATATTAAGCAAAAGAACCTGAGAACACCTTCAGAAACTTAAAATCAAGCAATGTTTTGGTGGAATCATGGCTTCAAGGATTGGCAAACAGACTGACTCAGCCCAAGTTACTGTGAGTTCCTTGCTACCTCTGATCCTTAAACTCAAAATTGCATGCTGTTGTATGTCCATTTACAAGCCTGCTTACTTTCTCCTCACTTGGAATATTCTTTGTCACACAAAGACTCCTTCTTCCCAGCCTCACTGCACATCAGTGCAAGAAAGAAAAACTATACAGACAACAGAACAGTGGAAAAATGCCTTTGTCACCTTGCACTCTGTCATTACCCAGCTGAGACAGGAGAAACCCAGCATTTTCATATGGACATGAGTTAAATGACATGGGTTTGCCTTTAATGTTTAGAAAGCAGGAGGGCTGGAAGCAGGTGAAAAAAATCACAAAGGTCAAGAAATGAGATCTAAAAAAACTTTCTATGGGGAGAGTCATCCACAGGGGACTCCATCATATATTTAGTCATGGATACAATGCATAGAATAAAGGAAAATCAATTGACAGACCATGTGGCAGCATAAGTATTCAGATAGTTAAGTTTTGATAAAATCAAAATTCTCTAGAATCTAGGGTAATTCTCTAGATCTCACCTCACACGATTTAACTGTATATTCTCTCAAAGTTATCTTGCATAGGGTTTGTTGGAAGTACTTCTCCAAGTAGATATAAGCACAGGTGTCAAGCACCACCACATGGTATTTGACTCTCAATCAACACAAAACCTATTATGCAGAATGATTCGTGCTTAGTAACTCAATGATATAATGTTTGAATCTATGGTTTCTGCAACATACGCCACTCTAGGCCATCAGAAGCATGAAAATTCTTTACTCCTTGCTCTCAATACTTTAATTTCTCTAAAATCTTATGATTGCCTGGGACATAAAGTGCTAGCTGTTTATGCAAAATAGGATGCATATGTCCATACTGCAAGATGAGGGAAGGTCTTTGTGGCTCCAAGATAAACTGATGACAGATCTGTGGGTAGCAAATGTAATGTACTATTTCATCCATCCAAGACTTTTTCCACATGTTTATGAGTGTCTTAAGGAAAGCGAGGCTTAAACAAGCAATTTCCCATCTAGTGGTGCCATCTCATCTGGAGATGTCATCTACCCAAACCCAGGTCATCACAAGGAACCTTGTGAGAAGAAAGGCTGGAGGGAGACAGCAGGAATAGAACTCATATATTTTTATTTCTCACAAGATCCTGACCTCCAATAGTCTCAGAAATTAAGTGTAAGATGCCTTATCATGCACACCCCTCTTAAATGCAATCTGCACAACATGTTGTACTGTCTCTCCTTGAGTCTTCAATTTCACTTTCACCTATTAAGACTTATCTTTTCTCCTTCAATCAGTTCCAACTTCTTCTCCAAGTTAAAGTCATCCACCCTTCAAATCTCTTTATTCCTCATCAAATTGCAAAGATATTTTTTATGTAAAGCTGGATGTCTGGCCCTACTATTCCACTCCAAAACTCAGAACAATTATCTTGCCTCTCTCCTGATATTTTCCAACAGTCTCTCTCATTCTTGACATACACACAGATGTTTAGTTGCTATAGCTTTGGTATTCAAAGTACCTTTCTTCTCTTAACAACCTGGTCTCAACAGCATGGTCAGAGGCAGAAGAAATTTCCTCATCATATCTTCCACAGGTCCAGCTGCAGTTGCAGTTGTTGGAGTCTGTTGAGGACAAAAGGATTAGTTTTGGCTAAAAGAATAGTATTAGGGTCTGGACAAACCCACTAGATTTCCTGTGACAAGGTTTCCCTTAGTTCCAAAGCCTTCATTCTATAAAGGTTAACTTCTTCTCAAGTTCACAGCAGTGTTATACCAAGACAAATTTCTGGTTTTTAACACAGAATAATGTTAGGATAGGACTTAAAATTTAGTCTTTTGCAATTTCTCCTTTCATCCTTTTTTCAGGCTATAGCCTATGCTAAGGTGTAGTGGTTTGAAAGCAAAACGAGTGAGAGGCTCCAAGTCAGAAATACAATTTAATAGGAAGAAGAAAAAATGATAAAATAAAATAAATGCAACAATACAAAAGACCACTGACAGAGTTAGAATAAAACCTAAGCGGGATGATGGAAGCAGTGATCCTGTAGAAAGGTCTGGTAGCTCTGATCCTCTGGGAATCCAGTGGGTAAGGTCCCTGTACTGTCCCAAATCCCGGATTATATCCAGGTGAGAATGCTTGGCTCCTCCCCCTGGGCGGAGCATCTCACAATGGGATGATGAGTCATACACGGGGTCCTTGATGGCCCGTTAAAGAGAGATAACTCCTGGTGGGAGTTATCTATGAGCCATGCAGAGGACCCATTAACAAAAGACACATTAACAAAAGACCTGTTAACAGAAGACCCCTTAACAGAAGACCCCTTAACAGAAGAGGCAAGGGAAACCTGGAAGAACACTGCTTCAACAATTGGTTTCAACAGTTGATGAAGATGGTAATAGAATACTTTGTGCATATCTTATACTACAACCCAGGACATAAGGCTAAGGCCAAAGAAACTTCCCTTTGGGAACAGGTCCATTTCTCTTTTCTCCAGTACCCTGAATTGGGCTTCTTAACACCTCCTTGTTCCCAAGCAAAGTTTAAGCTTGAAGTTTCTCTCATAGCATTAGAACAAGCTGTCAGTTAAAGCTGGCATCCAAATCTGTGGCGTTGTGCACTCTCAGCTAGCCCCGGCACCGCAGCAAGCTGGTGTTTCATGTCTGCTGAGGAGCACAAGCGCAACTACGGCTCGGAGAAAAAGGAGGGACTCTCCAGAGGTCCAAACACAACCAGAGTTTATTAGGCAGGGACCTCACCTCGTGGCTGGTGCCTTGGGAGAAACACTCGGCCCAAGGGACGGACCCTTATAAAGAAAGGTGGGACTTAGGGAGGGGTTCACCAGTGAGCCAATAGGAGATAACAGGAGAGTGGCTGATAACTTAATGAACACATACATGAACAAATCAAGGGGAAGTGGGAGGGGGAAGCCTGGATCCCGTCCAATCAACTCAACGCCTCTCCCAGAACCTTCCAGATCCAGGGAGAGGCCCCAGAATGATGGACAAGACCAGGGGGTTACATAACATAAAAACTGACAGTTAATTGTCACTGGGGGGATAATACAAGCAGGGACCAATCAGGGGACTATAACTAGGGAAGGGTAGAGGGAAGCAAGAGACATGTAACAAAATGGGGTACAGAGAACAACATGGAGTACATAGAACAAACCCTTATGTGAAACCTAAACCAATGCAGAACCGAAAAACACACCCCCACATCCATGGTCCACCAGGAAAAAACACAAAGAAAATTTCACTAATGCTTGAGTCATATGAATTATGCCATGGGTACAAGGCCTGAACAATCTTCTTTCTGAATATATTGGCCCCAATACACTGTAGGCTATGAATACTTTTCAGTGTCTTGACTCTCTGCAAATGCAGAGATTACTGAGAAAGAGGTAATGAGGCAAGCCAAGATCTTTCCCATATGGTCTCCCAATGAAGTCCTGCTGCTCTTTGGCCTTTAGGTGCCAGAAAACAAATTAACTGCAAGTTTCTAAGTCTGAATGTCTTGCTTTTTATCATTTGAAAACAAACTTCAAGGTATATTTTTGAAATACAAGGAAAACAGGAAATTGTACAGTATAAATTGAAGAGATGAAAAGAAATGAAAATTATTATAACTATGAGACACTTCCAGAGCCCATGGATTACCAACAGAATGACCCATACTGGCTATTTTGGCTGAGACAATAGGAGTGGGCATTTTCAAGAAATGAAGCAGCCTAAAGCACAAATACTTTTTAGCTAGGACGATGTTGATTTTACAACCACAACTTGTAAGCTTGTGAGTTTTATGAGACAAAAGGATAATCCTTTTAAAACACTCCTTTCACATCTGAAAGCATATCAGTTTTGAGTAATTTTGGGATTAATAAATTATGCAGACAGCTCCATGCAAAACACTTGTGCTACTTAATAATCAAGGACTTGGATCAGAGCTGCTGTTTATCACAGATTCATATTTACAACAAATACCAGGGATAGAGGACAAAAAAGTGGAAGAGAGACTGTCCATTAGGGACCTTATCCAACAGAAAAGTCTAACATAAAAGTAAAACACAGTTGCCATGTATGATATTAAAAAGAACAGCCTATTCTTTCTTTCAGTTGACACACACACTCCCTTTACTTTTGTAAAGAAAATCAACAAATAAAATGCTACTAAAAACTGAATCATCTGGTCTTTGCACTAACCAGAATGAATGTGTCTTCCAGAGAAATGAACAGTTTGGGTCATCAGTATTTCAACATCAACAATATTTAAAGAGTCAATATTTGCTTACTTTTCACCAGATCTGAATGATTACCTGATTTGTTGCCACTGCTGTGCTTACCAGCACGGAAACAGAACACTGAATTTCTGGAATTTCACTGAAGAACTGGAATAGCCTCTGTTTGCCACTTATGTTGCTGCTATCTTCTCACCTAATGGCCACAGGTTGGCTATTTCAAATGTTGGATTGTTCTTTGTTCATAATGCAAAGACTAACATTTGCATAATCTCCAAAAGACTTTTAGCACAACTTGTGCAAAGGTACTTTTGGGCTGCTATTCATCCATTTATGCAGGAGGAAAAAAAATTTTCATCTTTACTTCCTGTCTCACTGATTCAGTTTTGAAACAATGACTTTGCATTTGGACAATAATCTTTTCAGCTAGATTAAAGAGTTCCATCAGTTTCTGTGGACATGAAACTAGGCTCTTAAGGCTGGTCTTTGGGTCTTTGCTGAGCCAGTGTTATTCTCTGGTTCTCAATGTCAGCCATAAGTTCAATTTTAAATGTTTTCTGGATACATTCCAGCATGAGCCCATGACTGGGGAATTAGGGATCACTATCCTGTAACAACTTGACCCTGCAGCCCCTTGCCTGGCAGTCCTGTGAAGAGAAGCTGAAAATGAACCCAGATAGTCCCTTCCTTATCCCACACAGCATGGGGCAGCAGCTGCTGGGTGAGTCTAACCTGTATGTCATGCCTCTGACATAACATCCCAGCCCATGCCATGGCAGTAGCATGCCAGAGCAGGAAGCAGGTGACACATTTCTGCAGAAGCACTGGTGCCTTGGCAAGTGCATTGCAGACAGCAAGTCTGATCATCCCAAGCACGTGGCCACACCTCCAGGCCCTCCGACTATCACTTAAAGAGGCTGTGCTATTTCTGCAGGTGCTCCTGGGCAACAGCTTGGAAAGCAAGTGTTCTGCCATACGGGGCCCTGGGCAGGGAGCCGCTGCTGAAGATACGTTTGGCACGTAGGCCTGCTCTTGGGGAAGAGATTAAAGAATTCTGCTATGAGAGGTGAGGAAGGTGAGACACCTACATGGAGTCCTGCCCTGGAGGTATCTCCTGGACACACTCAAGAACTGTCTGGATGCAATTTTGTGCAGTGTACTCTAGGGAGACCTTGTGTTAGCAAGAAGTTTGGATGAGATGACTCACTCTGGACCCTTTCCAACATGACCCATTCTGTGAGTCTGTAATTCTGTGATAGGCCAGGAGCAGCAAATTGCAGGCAAGTCTTGAGAATAAAATCTGATTTCCAGGATGAGGGGTACAAAAGACTGCTACAACACCAGAAACTGAATTATCATGAATGGAAGTCCGATAGGACATTACACTTGAGAGGTGGCTGAAAGAGAATGAAATTATTCAGTTCACACACTCAAAATTCTGTGTTTCACCACCCCTGCAGGAATCCACATGACCATGGTTTCTGTCCTTTCAGCTGTGTGCAAGAGGCCACCAGTGGGGACTAGCAGGAAAATGTTTGTGACGCAGCCATGGTAGCAGACACATTTGAAAAACGTATTTTAGGGGGGGCATGGAAATCATAAAATATAGCAAATAATAACCAGTTTGACCATAAATTAAAAAAGAAAATGCAATGATATCTTCATGAACACCTTTACAGTAACAGTAAAGGAGTAGTATCCTTAGATGTGCTTGAGTTACACTATGCATTTGTCTCTCTGCCCTGCTGTACTGTGCACTTTATAGCCTTCTAAATATAGGAACTTTCTTCCATAATGACACTACTTACTCCACAATGGGAATGTGGAATGACTTCCTAAATTTTATGCAGAAATAGGATTATAACTACAATCTAAATAGCAAACAATCACAGTGGAATTAGCTAAAATTTTACATAGGAATGAGATGGCAAATATTTGTGAAATAGAACAATTAAGCAGAATAAAAGAATAAATTATTTATTTGCATTTAGAATCAGAGAAAGTATGGTTCTAAACCAAAATTCTCTTGAAAATTTAACCTTCATACTGTTTAATTGTACTACATGATGCCCCAAAAGGATACCAGTCTTTATTATTAACACCATGTTTTATGGTGTTCTAGATATATTGACAGCATACACACTAAACTACCCTGCAGAAAAATTGGCAATCTTGGGTTTTGGCAAGAAGAAAAAATTAGAAGTTACGTCTTGATTATTTTAAGCTTTTGAGTATTAATAAATGAGCTTCTCACATTCCTGGAGTCACTGAGTACATTAGTTACAGCTTGCTGTCTATAAGCTAAAAACCCTGCCATTGACCCCTAAATTTGCTGGCACTAATTAAATTAATTCCTAACTGCCAATGCAGGTATACGGTTTCTGTAGGACTTGCCTGATTACCTAGCTTAACTGTTTTCATCAAAACTTCAGTGTGCTCAACCTCAACAACATGGTTAGGGAAGAATTCAGTGAAACAGCATCCAGAAGAATGACATGTAGACCATCTGTGAGACACAGAGCTATCTCATTGAATTCACTCCCCTGGTTAATGAAGTAGTAGATCTCTTTCCTGGAAAGACTAATAGCATTTTGGAAAAAAACCCAAAACACTGAATACAGACATTGCAACCTTTAAATATCATTCTCAAGACAAAGAGATTCTACCCACTTCATGTCACAGGAACTTTATTTGTGGTACCATTTTACAGTTACTCTGTCATGTGTTTTTAAAAACTGTAAGACTTGGTAACATTATGCAGTACAAGCTGCAGTAGATGAAGAAGATACAAACAGTAAGCAAGCAACATAAGTCTGTCTCTTAACTATCTCACAGCAGCCTGGATGCAGCCAATCAGGTACTTTGCTTTGGAAACTGACTGCTGAGGTGGCCAGCATGGCCTCCTGCTCCACCAAGCTCCAGGAATCCCCACTGCTGGGAGCATCACTCTTCAGGGTGTACAGCAAGGGAAGGCAGCGCCTGAGGCATCAGCAGTCCTTTGGGATGCTAGTTAATAAGAAGACACGACACCTTAGAAAGAGTGGGATTAAAAGGGGGACCTCCTGATGACTCCAGATGTGCAAGTAAAGTGAACATAATGAGTTTCCCTGCTCAGTATTACACAACTTTTTCAGATGTGAGGGACAAACCACTATGTGGAAGAACTTGTGTCATTGCTAAGGGCAACTAGCAACAATTCAAATATGAGAGAAATGCAGAGAAATCATACTGACATATTAGGACAATACTGGCATCCAGTGGATTTTAAAAGATGCCATGCTTGGGGTTTTTTTACGGTATTTTTGTTGATTTGTTTGATTGGTTTGGTGCTTCTTTTTTTCCTGTAAATAAGCATTTCCTTTTGAAGCAGATATTCGGTGCATCTCCAATACTTTGTCAACTAAGACCTCAATAAAGATTGTGATTTATTCCTAAAGAAAAATGGAGAAAGTTTTGTTTCCACTCTTCTTAATTCAGTTTTTGCACTCCATAAAGTAATTTGTTGCAGCAAGAAATAAGAAGATACAGGAGCATTTCAGTCCAGTAGAATGTATACCCTACCAAGAGCTAGGCAGCAGAGGCCTCCAAATCCTGCTGGTTCTGTCCAGGCTCCCATATCAGGCTCCAGGATATCAAGGTTTCTGCAGGACACTCCTTCATGTTACAAGAAGAAGTACAAAGCTTACCTCTCCTCAAATAAAGGAGCAGCCAAAAGAATAAGAAATTAAAATCTTGTGCAGGAACTACGAGGCATGTGGGAGAAAGAGATAGCAACAGACATAGCCTAGTCTGTGAAGGACTTAAAAGCAAAGAATTGCTTTAGGCAGGGAACACAGTCGGGAAAACTGTGGCTTTTCAGAAGAAATCCAGGAGTCAGTAGAATAGTTCATAGACTGGGGACAAGAAAACACTCTTGGAGAAACTTGCTAGCAACAGCAACTCTGAAAAAGAGCTTTCCTTTGGTCCGCATCAACTGTAGGTTGAGCAGTCTTGGGTATACACACACACACGCTCCACAGAAGACTGAACTTCCTCTGCTGTCTCTGCTGCCACTCTGACCCAGCACTGTGGGAAAGCAGCTCATTCAAGGGGATGCTTTGCCCTTCCTGGTATTGTGGGCAGCTGAAGCGGAAGATCATCGGGTTTTGTGATAGGGACTTTTCCATCCAACCACAGCATCATCTTTTGGTTGCTACAGACCAAAGCAAGGCTTCACCAAGTAACAGTGTAATTGTATAAGCTTCTGCAGACCTTTACCAGCATAATGGGTTCCTGCTGTAAATTTATTTTGGTTTATTTTTAACAATTTTGCCCCCAAATTCTGGCTTTTTAGGTATCAATCTCAAAGTAAACCTCCAAACCATGCATTGGTTTGAAATTCCAATCCCTCAACATATTTAAGCTTATTCACAAATGTAAACATATACTTCATTCAACTGGAATCCTTACTGAAGCAGAAATGCAACTGAATTTGCAAAACTCACTAAAAAGAAACACTGTACATTTCACTGATTTTCCTGTCTTAACAACTGTTGTCAAATTTTGAAATACCTGTGTCTTACAGAAAACCAAAGTAAAACCAGAAGCAATTATCGCTTTATTCTGCCTGGCAAAACAGTGTAAAACTGGATAATTCTGTTGGGTTAGAGATAGAAGAGATAGAAGAGATAGAAGAGATAGAAGAGATAGAGATAGATAGAAGAGCATGGTTTACAAGAGGAAGCTTGTTAGAGGTTGAAACATCCCCTTCTATCTACTCAGATGTTTTAGAAGCATTTGCACACTGGCCCACATTTGAGTCAGCTCAGTCACATATAGCGTTCCAATTTATTTCCATAAGAAGGAATAAAAGAACCCCACGTACATTGCAGGAAAAAGCTTACCCCAAATCTCTGGTTTGAGTAGATAATGTGCAGATCGTAACACCCACTTCATCAATGAGTGTTTTATCTCTTCCTTTTTTATAGCTATAGGAGTCACACCTTCTGCAGACAGAGATGAGTATTTACCTTAATTTTTAATATAATTAAGTATTTTTTCCACATTTCACCAGTTTTCCAGATTATAAATTCCACTATGGTGTAGTAAATACCATTCAAACATGAGACCAGATGTCTTCATGTTTACAATACATTGTTTTGGCACAGCTTGCCAATACACAGTCATGAAAAATCTGATAAGGAACGCCTTCATGTAAGTTTACTCGGGTGTCTTTGTCAGCTCAGGCCATTTGAAACCTCATAGCTTTAAATTAGATACCCAAAGGTCCATTCTGCTCACTATATCCTAATAGGCTGCCTAACTCACATGCTGATTTAGCTCCTACCTCTCACTCCTTTTATAGGCTCACAGAATCGATCAAGAAAAGATCTCTGAGATCACTGCGTTCAGCTCTTAATCTAACATTGCCATCTACTCCACTAAACCTCCAAGTGCCACATCTGTCTGTTACATACTTCCAGGGATGGTGACAACCCATCCTCTATTCCAAGCCTGTTCCAATATTTGACTACCCTTTCAGTGAAGAAACTTTCCCTAATATTCAATCTAAACCTCCCCTGATAAAGCCTGAGGCCATTTCCTGTTGCCATGTCACTTGTTACCTGGGAGAAGAGGCTGACCTCCACATCATTACAGTCTCCTTTCAGGCAGTTGTAGAGACCTGTAAAGTTTCCCTTAAGCCTCCTTTTCTCTGGCTCTCCATGACCAGCTCCCTCAGCTGGTCCATATCAAACTGTGCCCCAGACCTTTCACCAGCTCCACTGCCCTTACCAGGACTTGCTCAAGGACTTTCTTGTAGTGAGGGGCCCAGAACAGGACACAGAACTAAAGGCATGGACTCAACAATGCTGAGTATAGGACAATCACTGCCCTGCTCCTGGTGGCTACACTATTGCTGGTACAGGCCAGGATGCCACTGGTCTTCTTGGTCACCTGGGCACACGCTGGTTCATGTTCAGCTGTTGTTGACACTCCCAGGTCCTTCTACTCTAGGCTCATTCCTCCAACCTGCAGCTCTGCATGGGGTTGTTGTGATTCAAGTGCGGGACCTGGCCACTTGGCCTTGTTTAATCTCATACAATTGGCCTTGGCCCATGGATCCAGGCTGTTCAGATCCCTTTGCAGAGCCTTCCTGCCCTCAAGCAGATCAGCATGGTGTCATCCACAAACTGACTGACAGCGCACTCGATGCCGTCATCCTGATCATTTATAAAGATATTGAACAGGACCGGACCCAATACTGACCCCTGGGGAACACAACTAATGACTGTTCTCCAACAGGATTTAGCTCCATTCAGCACAATGGAGCTGTGGTGGGCTGGGCCAGCCAGCCAGTTTTTTAACCAGTGCAGAGTGCACCTGTCCTAACCATGACCAGCCAGTTTCTCCAGAAGAATGTTGTGGGAGACAGTGTCAAAGGCTTTATAAAACAAAAAACATCCACAGCCTTTCTCTCATCCACTAATCAGGTCACTGTCATAAAAGGACATCAGATTTGTTGAGCAGGACCTGCCTTTCCTAAACTCATGGTGCTGATGCCCCAGTAGTCCTGCAAGTGCTATATGATGGCACTCAGGTTGATCCCCTTCATGACCTTCCCCAGCACTGAGGTCAGGCCTGTAGTTTTGCAGATCCTCCTTCCAAAGCTTCTTGCAGATGAGCATCCCACTGGACAACCTCTGGTTGTCCAGGACCTCCCTTGTTAGCCAGGACTGCTGGCAAATGATTGAAAGAGGCTTGGTGAACTCTTGTGCCAACTCCAACAGGAGAACCTAATTCTGTTAGTTTAAGCAAGTCCTTAACAAAACAGTTTAGCTGCTATGTACTTTTCACTTTTGCAGGAAGACAGGGCTGACAGAGTACAGGAAGAACAGTAATATCTTTACTTGTGTAAAGGAAGAACACTGCTACAAACTTCCCAAAATCAGGCTGAGTGCAATTCTGGATGACAAATAAGTATGACACTACAGCATGACCCTCACTAAATTCTACATTTCAGTCCTTCAGAGGTGAGAAGGAGCCTCAGCTCATGCTCAGCATGGGCTTTAATAAGGCTTCTAGTGTCCTGGAATCCTGGAGAGAAACCTTGAGGACCATTACCTCAGTGACTGATTGAGCAGGCATCTGCAGTTTTCACACCTCCTTATATAGTTTTGCTTGGCTTCATTATCCTTCCTTACTTCTTTCAAATGAGTTTTGCAAAGAGTTCAAAATGACAGAACACTTATAGGCAAAGAAAAATCCCTTATCTCACAGGGACAAGAATTATGAATGGGGCTGGGACAACTAGATTTTAATGTGATGGGCTCTGTGCCCTAAGTGGATCTGATAATTATGGATTTTAGAAGTTTGTTTCTTAGATTCAAACATTTAAATACAGTTTTGTCTTATACCCTTGTATATTTACTACAAAAAATCAGAAAGAGTCTTTTGTTAGAAAGATTTGGGTTAGAAAAACGGTTCAAGAAAACAGTTTTTTTCAAGGGATCACATCTTATGTTAAGATTGGTTCAACAGGCTATGCATGTTGCTAATAAAGCTGCTGTTATGGGTTTGATCCCTGTACAGGCCATTCACTTAAGAGTCGTACTTGATGACCCTTGTGGGTCCCTCCCAGCTCAGAATATTCCATGATTCCACTTTTGCCGCAGGAAATGGCCATGTCCCAAAGAGGTCTATCAGTTCAAGAAATCCCTTTTCTCTCTGCATTCCTGGTAAAGGGTATAAAAAGGAAGAGCAAGCAATGGACCCACTGCAGAAGGATGGACATATAAACTCATAGGCACACACATAAAATACATACCATGTATGACAACCCTTTGATGTCCATAAAAGTTATGCTAGCTGAAGCTCACACTATCAAACCTAACCCACCGCTTAGTGTTACAGTTGTCAAGCTGCTCACACACTCACTGTATTTATCAGGTTTAGTGGTGGGGATTTTTTAAAGCAGACTGGCATGCATGAATCAAACAACTGTTGAAATGTAAGTCTCCATGGACACGTGTACCTAATGCACACAGGGAGTGAAGACATTTTCTAGACATTATTGACACACCAACTGAACATGAAACCTGAGCTTTCTGAAAAAGCTTTTTGAACAGATTCAAAGTAGCACCTTAATTAGAGGTACTTTTGCCCTGTGACTCCAAGGGCAACAGGCTGTGTCCTGCCTAGCACAGCAGGAACTGAAATTATCTAACAGCTATTTACCACCTCATGTAAAACGAACTGACACGGTTAATTTGACCTACAGAGTCAAGAAAACTGGAATACCTTTTATTCTTAAATACAGCACAAGTGACCAGCAAATGCTGCAATTCTGTTCTGTCGTGCAGTCATGGGTCAATATCTACCTAAGAAATGTATTTTAGTGTTCTGCTGAATAATTTCTGGAATATGGTGTCCACTATCAATTTTCACATTTTTCAGAGTGAAAAATCAGTTCAGCTAAAGGAAATTTAGTTGAAATTCACATGTTCATGAATTATATTCTCAGAAGCTGCTGTCACATTAATCTAACAAATTGTACAATAAATTCTATTGTACAAAGTTTAGACACACTTAGAACTGCTGCACTTTATTCCAACATCAAGTACTAAAATACAGAAATTATATATTTATCACTAGTTTCTTTCCCTTTTCTCTAGTCAGACATTCTGTACTCTCTGTATTTCAGGCATTAGCTGATTTCCAAGGAGAAGCCTGGTAATGTAGGCAGTTCTTTATATTCAGGGTTAAGCAAAAGAGAATGAACATTATAAGACAGGCAATGAAATCTTTGCTTCCACCTTGCAGAGAAAATTTCTTAACTTTGTTTTCCTGGGATTAATACTGTTTATCTTTAAAGTGCAATAGAAGGAGCACTACATGCTTTTGTACATAAAATTACTCTTATTAGTCAAATCTCTTAAGTTATGTAACAACTGAGACTATGTTGCAATAAAATTCACGCAATGCTGAATTACTATAAAGTCAGAAACCATTTGTTGTGTGGATGGCTAATAGAAAAACGGCAGCTGCACTTCCATAGCTGCTGAGGTCTCTCCCCTTCTTTGATAATCATCTGCTTCTCCAGGATTTACAGGGACTTTATACCAGGTACCAGGAAATAAGGAAAAGACTGTTTTCTTGGTACATAATTCTGTATTTCTCAGCAGACAGATAATTACCCTGTAACTTAAAAATTCCTATGAGTTTAAGCATAATATCTGTACAGTACTGAAAACAGAATATATGAATGCGAAGATTGCACATTAAGAACAGACCACTAAAATTAGGTCTGGTTAAATATTCTCCAGTTTTTTCCTCTGGAAAAACTCTGCAGTCCCATGTTGACTCCCTTCATTAGTTACTTTCCATAGGTTTTACTTGTATCACACAACAGCAGGAGATATCCAGCCATGATTTACAGGCTTCTAGGAGCTCTCGTGGCTGCCAAGACCTTTCAAAGACGACTGTGAGCAGCCACTGCTAGGTGTCCTCCAGCTCTCTCAGTACTCATGGATGTATCCTACCAGGAGCCATAGACTTATACATGTCAAATTTACCTAGAAGTTCTCTAACCCAATTCTCCTCGACCAAGGGAAAATCTTCCTTCCAATATTTTTGTGCCCTGGTCTCTTGGGTTGGAGATTCACAAGGGCTGCTCTTGTCAGTGCAGACTGATGCAAAGATGGCATTCAGTAACTCTGCCTTCGCTGCTTCACCTTGTTTAGTAATATGTCTGCCATTATCCTTTGTTTTCTTGTTTATTGATGTATTTGAAAACCACTCTATAAATTCATTCTAATAACATTATTCTGAGCTTCATTAACAGAAAAATATATCTACAACACTTAGGGATGGTAGGGTCTTTTACATACCCTGCTTAGCAATTTGTCCTCACAAGAGCAACAGAGGGAAAAAACACCAGCCCCAGCCTAAGCAAACCATATTCCCTAAGCAGTTCAGCTCACCAACAGGACAGCAGTGGAACACCAAATCATGGCACATCCAGGGAGGTCTAGGACTTGTCTTTGAGATACTTGGTTTACTGAGCAATTCTTCCTATACTTTGGGACATTTCTCTGGAAAAAGGCCAGGAAAAAAGAGAGACAAAGGACTTTCCAATTGGTGTTTTAGAAAAAAAAAAAATGTTCAAAAAGGTACCGGATAGAAGACACTGATATTAATTGCATGTCATGTTACTCCATTTGGCAACACCATCTGGAATAAGTTACTGTATGTTTGGTACTGGACCGATATTTGTCTCCAATGAAGTTATGTTCCTCATTTAGTATTTTTTTCTATTTAGTTTAGTCTACAGAAACTGCTGCAGTTTAGCTCTACAAAAATTCCATCAAACAAGAGAACATTTAAACCACGGCCTCTGTTTTTTGGTTTGTGGGTTTGTTGTTGTTGGGGTTGGGTTTTTTTTTGTTTTGTTCGGTTGTTTTTTTGTCTGAGGAGCTTTTACTGCATGATAACCAGTTTGCATTTGGGTCATGTAAGCTCCCTCAGCTTGTCTTTCAACACAGTGAGCAAACAAGAAAAACAAAGGTGAGTTTTTCACTCTTCCATTAGACATGGCCTACAGAAGCCATCTCATTTGAGTAGAGAGTACATGGTGTGAATTATGCTGCAAAGCACAAAGAAATTGAGGAACTCAGGGCTTTTGCAGTTAGCCTTGATCCTCTCCTCAGACCACAAACAGCGAGGATGGTCTGGTGGTTTCCCTGGGGACTGCAGAACTGCCCACCTCGGGCGGGCTCCTGAGCACAGCTACCAGCCAAAGCAAGTGTGAACTGGGCTCTGTGATTCCTTTTTTTTCTCTGCAGCTCCCTCAGCCCTTTACAAACTGAGGCAATCAGCACTTCTCTGCTCTACACAGTAGGTAGAGAAGAGGCCTCAGCAGCTGTTAGGACACGCTGATAAAAGTGGAAAGGGAGAGCCAGATAGGGGACAGCTGCAGGCAAGGCAGCCTGACAGCTGGAACTTCCCAGAAAGGCAAGTGGTGCCCTGACCAGGAGACCATCAGCAGGACGAGAGCGGAGTGCCTGTTCCGGGGAGCCCGCAGCACTGACCGCCCGCAGCCCTCCCCCGCCCGCCGCCATCTTCCCGCGCCCCTTCAGGCCGCCATCTTGCCCCGG
>JBBMKD010000115.1:23666747-23688784 GCA_037834095.1 Argya squamiceps
GGACCCACGAACTCTTGCTGTTGCCTGGAGTAAGCAGCCTCAGCCGGTAAGCTGCTCCCAGGGAGAAACCTCAGCAGGGTGGGAGGAAAAAAACCCTGAATCTTTTTAAGGTAATGCATAATAATAACAATCATCATCATCATCATCATCATCGTCATCGTAGCAGTTGTAACCAGATCATGCTTTTGATCCAGTTGTGCAGTTTATTTCATAAGCACCAGAAAGCTTGGAAGACCAGCACCATGGGGAGAGAACAAGAAGCTTATGCTGGAAGGCCTCTTTTGGCACATGTAATTCAATGTGCATTTACAAGACAAAAGTCAGCACGCTTTGTCTGTAGGACTTCATTACATAGGTCAGCAAAACCCTTTCTCTGTAGGCCAAAATTGCATAAACAAATGATTAGGGCAACCCAGTGAAGGTGTGATCACTTGCTGTGCTGTGGTACTGTCACCGCATGCCAGAGCCCTGGGAATTTCTTGTGGCTGCACAGTACATCACTCTGCTTTTGGGAAGGGGTAGAAAGCCACCATCTGCTGCCTCTGAGCTCCCTGGTGAGAGCCTGAAATGGGACGCTACTGCTTTGTGCTCCATTTGCGACAGTTTGTGCGTCAAGAGAGGACTTTTCTTGCACCAGAGGAGGCTTTCCTTAAACCAGGCTGGGCATAGTGGGTGCATCCAGAGGAAGCTGTCCCTGAGGCAGGCCGGGCGCGGTGGGAGCCTGCCTGCCGTCGTGCTGCGAGGGAACCACCAGAGAGCAGTGTCAGAGTGCTCTGGCCGGGCCCCGCGAACGCCGAGGGCTGGAGAAACGCTGCTGGTCCGAGTGAGAAGGGCACTCGGGCTCCGAGTCGTGTAAAATCATTTCGGAGCTATCACTGTAAGATGAAATAGCATGGATAATCTTACATCCCTATAGATGCTAGGAACCTGGAGCATTGAGCAGGATGCCAACCCACACAAAGGATGAACATACTGTGGATAAGTGGAGTTTTATATGCTAAGAACTGAAGTTTTAGCTACTGTTTTCACAAATCACACCACAGTCCTCATGAATCTAGTAAATGGTGTCTTTCGAATGCCATAATATTTAAACGTCAAATAAGCCCTGGTAGTGGCTTTCGAGATTTTTGGGGGCTTTTTTGGTTGTTTTTGGCTTTTTGGGTTTGGAGTTTTTTGGGTTTGTTGCTTTTGGGGGATTGCTTGGTTTTGTTGTTTATTTGTTTGGGATTTTGGAAGGGTTGTTTGTTTGTTTGCTTGCTTGCTTGCTTGCTTGCTTTTAACTCAGTATCCTCATCTTACTTCCAAGACAAGAACCATCTGGAAAATTGAGTGTCAGAATGAGTAAATATTTTCAAGGATATCTGGAGCTTTCATCACACTAATTTTTTGTTTTGACTTACTGCTGGAAATTGCTATCCTAAAATACCTGGAAGAACATAGGTGGCAACTTCTGTTGAGCAATATTGTATCCATTGTTACTATGTGCTATGTAGCCATGTTACTATGTAAAAATTAAAAAATTGTATTTAAGTTATATGATTATTGAAACATTAATAAGAATGCATGTTTTTCCCAATATCTAAAGTTTTATTGCTGAAATTTTAATTTTTTTTTTATTTTTCCTCTGTTTCTTTCATAGTAGAAGTTATTATTGTGTTAATTACTGACATGGAAGTAATGTAGCTTAAGAGGCCATCTGAGTCCAGCCAACATAATAGAAATACATCTGTAAACATAAAGTGATTTGATAATTTAAGTTCAATATCTAGAAATTATGTGGGGTTTTTTTGGTTTTTTTTCAGATTAAGAGATCCTTTGAAGAGAAGAAGGCAAAGAACACAGTATTATTGCACTAAGCAAGTCAAGCAGCAGTACCTAGAATTCACTTAATCTGTGCTGGACTGGGTCTGGCTGTGATAATAAAATCATCCATGGTATGATGGAATGTTAAGATATTTATGCAAATTATGTAACTTACAGTAAAAGGAGCATATAACTGCATATAACTGCATATAACTTACAGTAAAAGGAGCAAATGTAAAGCAAATATTATTGAGTACTTCACTTTATTAAAATGTATTTCTCATTTCTTTTATATACAGAGAGTTGTGGAAAGAGATGAGAATATATTGCTTACTAAGCTGTCAATCCCTTCTTTTACCAAAGTTTATATATTTATATTGCATTGGTTTTCTTTTTAAAATTTCTGGTGCTTCTCCACTTAAATGCAGAGATGGTGATATGCATCTCAAGTAGCTGGGATACATTGTTAAATCAGATAATGTAACTGGGATAGATTGTTATATCAGACAATTGTCAGCCGTTCCTCTCTGTCCATCTTTAATCCAAGATTCCCAAGTACAGCTGGCCATTCTCCAGGAATTTTGAATGAGGTGATAGACAAGTAGCTGTAAAGGTAATGTTTGATATTTACAGTCCTTGAATCATGGTATTAATGTCATCTGAATATTTGTCAGTCTAATTAAAGAAAATAGGATCAGTCTGGTAATCTTTTGGCTTCTGTAGTATCTAACAAGTTATAATCCTTAGCTTCCCTGCCCACAAATTTCTTATCAAGCAAAGATATCCTAAAACACTGGGCCAATGAAGCCTCTCTAAGATGTTAATATAAGTGGGTTGTTGTAAGTAGATAATTGCACCAAAAAAAAAAAAAAAAAGGAAAAAAAAAAAAAAAAAAAAAAAAGTGGCATGCTGAAATTCTCTATAAGATTTCCAAATAGTGAAACCTATAATTTGGGTGAAATCGTCATAGTCAAGTACGGGAAGACAAAACACACATGAGGTTTAGCATCTCACAACAAACATGAAATTTCAAACATATTAGTTTATACACATACCTCTTTAATGAGTGAAGCTGAACAGATTTTTTAAATTAATCTACAGCTCTTTTGATTGTTTGGACACACATGGCAGGTTTTTTTCATGCCATTTTGATGCAAGAAATAGTGAAATTCAAGCAGTTTGACTAAGATTGGGCTGAGAAACAGAATTCAAGAGGCAGCATAAAGAAATATTCAGGAGAGCTGAATCACAACTGAAGGTTTGTCTTGGCAGAGCTTCAGCAAACATAGATATTCATGGACACATGTGTGTCTTTGTTGTATCAGCATGGCTACACAGAAGTCCGTTTCACCTGTGTCTGTAGCAGGACACTTGGGTAGAAGCTGTCCTTCACCTTCAGGGACTGAGAAATTGAAGTCACAAAGTCTCATACAATTCAGGTTGGAAGGAAGCTCAGGAAACTGGTCAGCTGGTCAGCCTTACTGTTCATCTTATACTGTTAGTCTTTGCTTGCCTTGGTGTTTATAGACTTCTTCTTTGGGCTCAGGCATGTCTCTGGTTTATGTCCACAAGCCTCAATTCATCTGCCTGAGGGTCGGATGCTGCTCACATTTGACAAGGCACTGCAAGAAAATCCCCTCAGTTGGTTTTTAAGTTTTAAGCAGTAAGGGGCACAAATTCCAGGAAAGTGGGGCTGCCTCTACAATAAGTGGGGACTTTTCCAAGGGTTTCAACAGAGTTGCAGAAGGGTATTTCCACCCTGCACCATGAAGTGGAAGAAGAGGGAAGGAGGAGGCAGAACAGCTGCTGCAGCTGGAGTTGCCAGGATCAGTTTGCCTAGCAACCCCCCTCTTAGGCAAGGGCATCTAATTCAGAAGCAACAGCAACATCAGAAGCAGCCCTGATACTTGGTGAGCTGGGCGCACATTAGGGAGCATGGGAGCTGTCAAATCACCAGCTGCAGAGCTCCGAAGCCTCCTCAGTTTATTGGTAGGTCTACCTAGGTCTGCTTGCTGGAGTTTATTCCTCTGACCTGTGTGTACAGAAAGAACTGTATATGGCTTATTACAGTGAAACAGCTATTTATACTAGTTGTTGATTTTTAGTTTAGTAGTGTAGAAACCAAGAGTACTGGAAGATATCTTGGAAAAATCAGTTGTATCATTCTATCTTATTCCATTAACGTTGTGTGGTGATAAACAATTGCATAATACAGTAGATTATTATGCTTTAATAATAATGGAAAAACAATAGCAAATCTGCTATTGTTTTTCTATATATTATTAAAGCATAATAATGAGTATGAGTAGAAAATATTATCTTTTAGTAGACATTTAACAAACCCAGAGTGCATTATCATAGAGTATTCTGATTTGCTCAAATACACCCTAAAGTGTATTTTTAAATACATGACTAATACAATATGTTATAATGTATTATATATACATATATAATGTATATTTTATTAATGTTGCAGTTCAGTCTATGTGCTATTATGCTGTATTCTACCTATAATAGGCTGATGCAATCCTTATTTTGTGTCATTGTGTATATTAACATTTATATGGTCAAAGTTTCTGTTCTGCTACTAAAAGTGTAACAAAAAATTACTTGTTCAAAGATTTTAAGTATAAAAGATTAAAAGAATCTGAGCAGTTTGGAGTGGGGAGAGTACCATTCTAAAAGCAATTGAAATCTCTTCAAATAAACTGTCTCCCGGCATATAGTCCTGTGCTTTGTAAAGAACCATTTTGGAAGAGAAGGGTTAGTTAAGTCCCCTAATTGTTTCATGCCAGTTTCTGAACAGATCAAAATAACATACTGGTTGTGTTTGTATGGAATTATCTTTTTTTCTTTTTTTTTCTCCAGAAGTTGGAGGGGTCAAAATATGCCAACCTATGTTTCTGCATTTTGTTTGATTTTTGTAGAAGGATTATAAACTTAGGAGATAGAACACATCCTTTCCCTCTTTTCATACTGGTTTTTTTTTTGGTTTTTTTTGGTTTTGTTTTTGTTTTGTTTTTGTTTTGTTTTGGTTGGTTTTTGTCCTTTTTTTCTCTTTCTGGCAGGTGATATTAGTGGAGGGGTGGCATGATTTAGATAACAAAGACTATGACTGCTGGCCCCTGGAAAAGCCGGATGAGTATAACATGCTGGATTGTGGAGGTGAGTAAGTCATAAAGAAAGACGGTATCTTACTTGGGGGATGGCTGAAACCCCAAAATTGAAGTATTCATAGTAATAGTTTACTCATGATGGATATTTTACCCATGGTGAAATGCACCTGAATTTCTCTTCCTAGAGAAATAAGTGAAAAAAAGTGAAAAAACAACTAAAAGATATTTCAAAGGAATTATTTGTCCAATATACCTTTGTTTCAACAGAAAAAGTAAAAACAACAGCTGTATCCATTTGCCCAGAGAGAAACTGAAAATGTTTTCTTTCCCATTTGAAAACCAAATGGTACTTAATCCAGACAAAGCATGGAGGCAGTGCTGCATTGTAGCAAACCTACTTGCTGAAATTTGTAATGTCAGTTCGAAAGTGTACTGTGCTTGATCAGTAAACCAGTAAGAAAAATCACTGATTCTACATGTCATGCTTTTCCACATTGCTCAGAACTATTTCATGAGTACTTAAAAACCCCCTCAGACCTTTAATCATTTACTCCTGCCAGTTTCAAAATTAATTTACATGATTAGATAAACAACAACAAACAAAGAATAATTTTATATGTTGGCAATTTATTGAGATGGAAAAAAGTAATTAAGGAGCAACTGATATCTGAAAAAATCAATTTAAGTATAAGAAAAACTATCTTATACTCTAGGGGTTATAAAGCAGTAGAAGAGGTTTCTCGGAAAGGTTGTGGCTTCTCCATTTTTGAGGATTTTCAAAACCTGACTAGACAAAGGCAGAGAAACATCCTTGAGATGACCCTGCCTTGAGCAGCACAGGCTTGGACCAAATGATTTTTGTGGGTGCCTTCCAAATTCAACTCTTCTGTGATCTTGTGACTCTGGAACAAATAAATAACAGATAAAGGAACCCTTTTTTTATGTTGTAAAAGGTAGGGCCTGAGACAAGTGTTCAATGGGTTTTTAGAAAAAAAACAAGAACACCTCAGAAGGCGATTCTAATAAAACACTTCAGGAAATATACTGCTGCGTCACACTCTTAGCTCAGTGTTACAGTTAAACATTCTCCAATTAATTCTGTTGGAACAATGAAGTTCAAAGACTTTCTAGATAATTTCAACTAAGACTTTTATCCCTGTATGAATTTACTATTGATTTAACATTGAAACAGCTATTTATCACTACAGATGCCTTGTTTAAAGCTATTTTTATTAAGTACAAGGGAAACTAACAAGAGTATGTTGCTTAATTAATGTATACCCTTTACAGTCAGTTTTAGAATGAACTTCAAGCTCTCTCCTGCCTTTCTTTGTAGGTTTTCTTTGCCATTTTCTGGGCATTGCTAGAAGCAAAGCAAAACACATATACTGATGCCTCGTTGCTGTGGAATTAACATAAGATCTTCAAAGCTTTTATATGTGGGAGTAACTGTCATTGAAAGAAGAGTTGAGTTTACGTTTGTGAGACCTTTATAAGGAAGTAGAAAACAATTTAACTGAAATTTGTGCTGACCTTTTGTCTTCATTCTCACATATTCTTTGAAGCTCAACTCTCTTACCTTTTAGTAGAAGTCACGGTAGCATTTTTTTGAAATCTTTGTATTACAGTTTTTCACTTAATGCTAGCAATTAAAGTGAGTTTTTACTTTTCAAGGGAGATAGAAAATAAAGAATTTATTTTATAATTTGCCTAGTTAAATCTGATAGTAAATTAGGGGGAAAATAGTGGTTTCAATACAATGCAAGTGAAGAACATACTTGTTAAAACAAGTATTAGTAGCAGAAGAGGTCGTAACCAAACAAGAATAAAAAAATGAGATCTCTTGTAAGGCAGATTTACCAGTTCTCTGCAGAAGGAATTTAATACTTCCTGACAAACTGAGCTACACAGCTGCAATATGTAAGTGATTTGATGTGGTGCAAATTAAAACCTTCATCCAACAATAGACAAAAAAGGTAGGTGAGTGCAGTTGGAAGATTTTGATGGTGTTAAAGTTTATGCATTTAAAGCTTTTCCCAACTTTTATCTCACTTCATTCTCAGGCCCAAAGGAGGTAATATGGAGTCCCAGGACAAGAGACATGATGGGGAAAATCATCTTTTCCAGTTAAAATTGTGAAAATGGAAAATGACAAATGTCTGATAGGGCTCCTTCCACTGTCCTCTGTTCTAGATGCCATATGGTTCCGTCACATGAGAATGCATTCTTAAATATGTCATTATTAGTATATATAATTTATGTTTCATGAGTTTAAGAGTTCTCACTGAATTTTGTGTATGGTTGACTTGTCTGTTCATCTTCCATAGTAAGGTGTGTCTCAGTGAAAGCAGCTGAGAATTAAGGGCAATATTGCTTGATTGAAAGAAAAAACCAAATATACCAGATCAAGCAGCAATGCCATATACTGGAAACAAAGTTGGTTTACATAAGATGAACAGATTTTTTGTTACAATTCTCCAACTGCTTTATCTCTTCCAAGTGTCAGAATTCTTCAATTAATGTGCATTTGTGTTTACCAATACAGCCACTAAAATGCACAACTCTTTTTGGCTCATAAAAAGTAATTGGAGAATAGTCAGGGGATTACTCACAGGGTTGTGGAGCACTGGCAGAGGTTGCCCAGAGAAGCTGAGGATGCCCTCTCCCTGAAAATGTTCAAGGCCAGGTTTGATGGGGCATTGAGAAACCTGGTCTACTGGAAGGTGTCCCAACCCATGGCAGAGGAGGAACTAGATGATCTTTAAGGTGCCTTCCAACCCAAACCACTCTATGATCCTATGAATAGATGAAAATCACTACAGAGAAAGTTTTACATTGTAAAATGTAAAGTATGTATCTTTTAAGTAAAAATGTATAACAGATATTCTGACCCATGATTGCACTGTTTCTAGGACTGGAGATGACATGGGTGCAAAGGCCTCCAGAAAAGGCTGTGAGTGGGAAATCTTTCAACGTCACCTATGCAGTCTTTGCTTCTGACAGTTTTTATCAATATGCTGTGCAAAATGGAATCCTGTCCCACAGGTATTTCTTCTTATAAAAATGCTGTCATAATCATGAGTATATGAGCATTACATGAGTATATGACGTGTACATATCCAATGATATAATTGAAACAGACACTCTGGGACTCCATTAATTTCTTCTGTCTTTTGAGATCTCTTATAGTTCTGTTTTCCCTGCTATTTTTCCCTTTGCCTAATATGTCAACTCACACACTGTTAGTGACTGTGGACATCAGCAATTAGAGAGTATGTAGGGGTGCAACTCCAGATCTACAGACCTGGATCTATAAATCCAGGGATAATACACTCTGATTTCACCCTTTTGTCTGTAAGTAGCAATTCTGCATCCCTATATAGGAACACCTGGGACAGAGGGTGGAACCCCACTTTCTATGCTGTTATATGAGATGTTTATGGAACATTTTTCTCTGTCTGAGTGTTTTCACATTGCAAAGTTCAATTTATAAAAGCAGTTATCCAGAGTTATTTTATTTAATATTGAAAGAAGATCCATAATCTATCTGCAACTGCAAAAAGTTATTTTTTTTGTCATCTATGTAGAATGTTTAAAAACTACTTTGAATTTGTTTACCTCATTTTCTGAAATGTATGGCTATTAATATTTCTAAGAATTTCATCATTAAGCAGGTTTTTCACTGCTTGGCATGAATTTGATTTTTCTAGTCTTACCTGGGATACCCACTCCTTCAAATCAGTAAGGAATTTGGAAAAATCTCCTTTTTGTATACTTGTATAGACCTTGAACATAGAGGCAGATAGCAAATATTTTTTAAGAGAGATAAACCTATGCTGCAGTTTTTCAAAGGGATAAAATTTGCATCTCATTTTGACTAGAAGGTTATTTGGTTGACACTAAAGCCTGCAGTGGCTGACCCAAATATACCTGAGGCTGGTAAGTCAGTGTATGGGCATCAGTGTAATTGGGTGAAGTCATGAGGAAGGTACTGAATGAAAAATACAGAATACAGGATAAATTTTGTAGAGGAGCCCTAAAGAAAAGTACGTGGTGGAATTAGACACCAACTTAATTATGTATTTTTCTTAACTTCCTGTATGAACTCAAAGGCTAAAAATTTTATCTGTTTCGATTTGCTTGTCTCGACATATTTGCTTATCTTGTATTTCAAATATGTCTGTACCCTTGTAAATCTGGCCATGAGTACAATCTGTGTTAATCTAGTCCTCTGTGGTTTTGTTTATTTGTCATAATAAACACAGTCTTCTCATAATAAACAAAACCTACTGTCTTAGATCTACTCATTATTGGCTAATTCTTTTTTCATTAAGAACAAGCCAAAAAATAACTCCTGCATTCTGGAATTGTTTTATAAAGATCCAACACAAGAGCATAAAATTTCAGCTGAACTGCAATTGATTCTGTCTGTATCTGAGTAAATCATGTTTGCAGAAAACAATTTTATCTTACAGCCGAATTTATTAGGGTGATAACCACTGAAAGTGTAACTGAGGAAACAGTGTTGCATCACATATTTTGAGGTGAATACATTCATCTTTCAGGAATAAGTTGTCAAAAGTTTTTTTGCAGAACAGTCTGTTCATAAAATCTACTCTAAATTTGTGATTTGAGAAATTGTATCTAATGTTATTGTCCATTATACTTGTTTTCCTTGACAATTTAGATTGTAGAGCAAAACCTGGAGCTAAATGGTCTGTATGAATTGCATGCATAGATGAAGGTTTATTATTGAAACCATTGAGACTGGAGGTGGCTAGGGACGCATATATCTGAGAGTGGCAGTAGAAGAACAGTGTCTTTGTGTCAGATGAGGTAGTGCCAAGTAATCCCACGTGGTCGTGAAGTCAGGCTGGAAAGAGAAGTGGAGGCTGGTACCTGCTTGCAGCACAGTGTCTGCTAGAAGTCCATAGTACACGGCAGTAGGCAGAGGTCCAGTTGATAACAATCTCCAGTGCTCCAGTAGCATTTAAACCAGAAGACAAAAGAAAGAAAGAAAGAAACTATTAAACAGTGTTTATTTGACTGCATATGTTTTTGCTGCTAATTTCTCTGTGCAGGATGAAAAACAATCTCTCATGTGTTTGTTGCAATTTTTGTAAATGAGGAATGGATGTAAAAGTTTTTGTCTCTCTCCTGCTTGGTTAGCAATGCTGCTGCGGCAAAGGAATTCTGTGAGGAGCGTGAATGTCCTGCCAGATGGAAAGATGCAAATGAGGACAACTGCTGTGTCTACCATGCCAACATTCATTCTTGTCCTTTGGCCTTCATGGTTAGTGTGATGGTGCAGCACCATGTGGTCTGTTCTTGCTACTGGATGAGACATCACTGTAATAAGCAGGTTCAAGTTCATTAAGTATTTCTGTGATTACAATTAGACCAAATTTATATAGTTCATTATATATTCACAAATTATGGTTCACTAAAGCCACTGTGGCAATGTCTGTCAGTTTTATAACTTTTTTTTTTTTTTTTTTGCATTGGATGCTGAGGCTGCAAGGTAGTATTCAGAATCTCTCTTTAGTAGGACCAGTTACATCTGTGTGGGTTTATCTGACTTGGACCACTGTGCAGCCAACAGAGAAAGAAAGGCAGATCACTGCATTCTAAAACAGACAGGGCAAATTGTCAGTTGGAGGTATTCCAGTCTCTCTGCTTTATAGAGAGACTGAATAATTTGCTTGGATTACTGGAATTGAGGGGGGTGAATATCACTGACTGGGACTTGTAAAACTGAAGCCTATATACCCATGTCCTGAGATGGAATGATTTTTCTTCATTGTATCAGAGCAAAAAAAGGAATCCAAATACAGGATAACAAAATTTGTTCATGCAGTGGAGGCAAGTTCCATTCTTAGCCTGTTTGCTTGGCCTGTCCCTCTTTGAATGACTACTTAAAGTTCTGATTCTAGAAATACAGTTTGGAACACCTTTTTTTTTTTTTTTTTTAATCTGTGTAGTAAGCCTTACCCTGCATAAGAACTTTCATGCAGCTGCCCAGTTTTTCTAATTCATCTCCCTTCTGGAAATGTGACACGTTCTTTGTGATCAAAGGTGGTGTAATAGGAAGCCTAGCCTACACATCTTGCAGATGTTTCATATACCCTTCTGAGTGAATGTCTAAAGACTCCACAACAGCTCTAGTTTGCTTCTTGGCAGTCTTTTCTTAAGGACTTCTTTTATTAATGATTCCCTGAAAGCCTTAGCTGGCACCTGGACATTGGTTTAAAAGAGGAATCCCTGCTGGAACCATCACATCAAAATTTTTGTCTAGAATCACTGTAAAAAACTTCAACATCCCACTGCTGTGGTGACCTCTCTATTATATCTGTTTTCACAATTAGTTCTGGTTGAAGTTATGGTGTGGAAATGGCAAAAACATGCATCATTTGGTATCTTCATAATTCTCTAAATCTTAGAGTTTCTGCTTAAAGGAACTCTGAGCCATTTGACTGTCATACAGTTGAACATCACTGTATAGGATTGAACATACACTTGAAAGTAAGTTTTTTCTATTGTTTGAGAGGAGTTT
The DNA here is from genome assembly GCA_037834095.1 of Argya squamiceps. Lineage (NCBI taxonomy): Eukaryota > Metazoa > Chordata > Aves > Passeriformes > Leiothrichidae > Argya > Argya squamiceps. Next base: position 23,678,220 of record JBBMKD010000115.1, read on the forward strand.
GGTTTTTTTTTTTTTTTTCAATGTTGTGTGTTCGAAAACATTTTATTTAATGTGCTCCATTTCTTTTGACTTGGTCTGTTACTTACAGTCCTTTGAAAGAAGTGTCTGAGGAATTATCTGGAGTTGGGAGACTGGCTTAATTCTTTCAAGTAAACAAAAAGCTACAAGATCTTTGGACAGCCAAAATTAATCCATTGTGTTTGCAGTTGTAGGAGGTTTACATTGTAATAGCTTTATTGAGAAATTCTCTGCAAACAGGCTCTGAAGCAATGCCTCCCTTTCTCATTAAAGAAAAAAAGAAAAAAAGAAAAAAAGAAAAAAAGAAAAAAAGAAAAAAAGAAAAAAAGAAAAAAGAAAAAAGAAAAAAGAAAAAAAGAAAAAAAGAAAAAAAGCTGCTGTGACAGCAGCAAAGTGTCACAAAGATGTGACACTTCAGTAAAACCCCTTGAGAAAAATATTAAAAGTGTAATATGATTCTGGTTCTGGTTCTAGCACAACAAATCCAAAAAAGTGAACCAGCTTCATAAGATCACTCATTCTGAGTACACTACTGAGGCTCATATTTTAAGTACAGTATATGTGAGATCTTAACTGAATATAGGAACAATTGCTTCTCTGTTTTTTTTTGTCACAGAACCGTGTTGCTTGTGTTTTGGCATTTTGATAGCTTTGGTTATGAAACAGAACTTTATTTGCTGTTAGAGAACATAAGCAATTTTGAGAAAGTAGAAGAGGAGGAGCTAAGACTTTCATTGTCTTCTGGTATACTGACATAACCAATATGTCTACTAAAGGCTAAAGGAAGAATATGTGGTCCATGGATCCCAGATGACGGTCAGATATTTACTCACACTTTGTCTACTGCTGGCAAAATGAGCCAAAGAAACTGGACTGCCAAGGTAAAGTATATTTATTGCATATAGGATTTTACCTGATTCACTCTTTTTGGAGCTTACTTGCTAATAATTTAATGCAGTTCATTAATATGTTGCCCATTTCATTTATATGTATGTGTTATTATCTAAGTTATGCATTTGGCTGAGTACTATCAATTCCCATCTGACTTGACTTGGAAGTATCACCTTTATACCTTAGGTAGATAGTGGAAGGAGTGGGGATGAGAGGAAGATGAATAGCATCATCTGTCCCTTTGAGGTCCACACTGACAATACATTTCACTACTGATTGGACTTTGCTTCTGCTTGAAAGAAATAGCAGGAAAGTATACATGACAGAACACACAGGACTGATAGCCCTACCTGGTGAGAACAAGACACAGCAGGAAGGGAATTAAATCATTCTTTCTCAGAAGAGCCGTCCCTCCCAATTTCAAAAAAAATGCACAAACTCTTCTGAAGGATAGTGCAAGTCAGTCAGTTCTTGTTATAAAAGCCTACTGCGTGCAAGTGAAGTTTTGCTGTTTGCTGGTTTGGCATTTTGTTTCACAGGTTGTTTTAGTTCACGTGGGTGTGACTTCTCTCATCGCACACATCAGAGTTGGGAGAATGCAAGCTGCTCTGGAAGCAAAAACCACAGTCCTTCCTGCAGTAGGTATGATAATAAATGAAAATGTGAGATAATTGCTTATTGACTGCAGATCTTCATGCTTATGTCATTCACCAAGAGCAAAAGTGATTCCTACCCCAGCCTACCTTTGAAAATACACAAATCTCTTCCTGAAACTTTTCTTCACATAACACTGAAGTCTGAAACACTGTTTAAGCTTCTAACAGTTGTATTAATCTAGAACAGTAGAAAGCCACTCTTGTCAAATAAGTAAATTCAAATACCATGACCAATGGCTTTAGGTACTACAAAGCTTGTCAGCAGTATGGGAATGTGAGAATATTCCTCCAGGTAGTGTTCTGAGGATCTGGACACTTTTCCTCTGAAGGGGAGCAGACTAGTCTTAAACATATTGGAAAGGTAGAAATCCCACATTGATTCCTTTGTTGAAAGGTAGAAATCCCATAATGATTCTCTTGTTCACATTAAAAATTGCTCCCAAAGGCATCAGTCTTTCTTTTCTTTAGTATACCTGTATGGAGCGAAGCAGAAATAACTGTAGCAATTCCCTTAGCGATGTAAAATTTTAAAAGTGGACTTGTTTAATGCATTAAACACACAACCTCAAGAAAGTTGTTGGCTAAAACAAAAGTGTTATCACAGTACTCTTTTTAGCTACTCCTCTGGAAGTGTGAGAATATATTTCCCAATGCTACAGAAAAAAAAAAGAAAAGAACACAAAGCAACTCCAGTGTGAGTAGAAGTATTTATCTATAGAATTTTCTACTCATTTCAAAACAACTGCAGCTGAATTTTCCAGGAAACTTACAATATAACAGAGAAGAAATTTTAAAAAATGCAGCTCTACCCCTGGGGCAGAAAGTGACTTCTGTTATTATCTTGGTATTATACTGGAATTAATGAGGCTGAAACAGAATTATTACTGAGCAGTGGATTTTTTTTTTCTTTTTAAGTTTTTTTTATTAAAAAAAAAAATACATAATGACAGAATAATACCTTCAGCTCACCTCTCAAGTCTGAAGTACAGCATGATATTAGTTTAGTCACAGAGGTAAAATTGAAAGACCATTCAAGACATGGGAGAAAGACTTTTGTTATTTAAGACTTTTGTTTTAAATTACGTCTAATATTGCTGATAATTTATATAAGACCTTGGAGTAAAGGAAATTCTTGAAGTGTGTGTTGCAGTTCGCAAGATTTCTGTCTGCAGTCCCCAGTGTCTTCTGTTGCTTCTAAGGAAGCAACTGGCTACTGGGGATCACAGGCACTGGATTAAATACAAAGAATGCAAAAGAAACTGCAGGCCTTGAAAAACTTTGAGTTTCTGGAAAAAAAAGATATTGATTATGAGAAACACAATAGTGATGAAGTGATTTATACACAAAACATGTCAAAGGCTCAGATGGAATTAACATTTAACCTGGTCAAAGACAACCTGTATTACTTCAGAAATTCAGATTGTTCTTTAGGTTGCTGGGATGGTATCTCTGAATTCTTCAAAATTTATTCTTTCTGGGACTCTGAGGTTTCCCAGGTCAAGAACCACATGTTTAAATCTGAATACAGTCTTGTGGATGGATGAAACTGCCTTAAAATTTTCTGATGTGTATTTTGTTTTCTAATCAGTTTGTGGTGATGGCTTTTGTGAGGAAGAAGAAGGGTGCTCTATCTGTCCAGCAGACTGTGGGGAATGCCCTCTTTCTGTTGATGTTAAGATAGCAATTGCCTTACCAATATGTTTAGTCTGCACTGGCTTCATTTTGACAGTAATGGTAAGTACCTGTCCTCTAACTCATTTATTTCCTTTCTCTTCCATGATTTTATTAGGCAGAGTAAAGCTCTCTCTTAGTAGAGGGAGAGATTTTCTTCTGCCTCCAGCAGCTATGTGCTATGGAGAAAAGCAGAACAAGGGAAACAACTTTTAAAGTTTCCATTTGAGAGAAGTCACTTTGTACTAGGAATTTTCATCCTGTAAGAGAGAAGACTGAGGTGGAATGTAACAGGGGAATGGGTAGATTGTGGTAAAGGAAGAAGATTTTCCACAACATGGGGATTAGGGGATGCCAACAAAGTAAGAGTACTTTTCACTCACAATAAAACTCTGTTATGAAATTAATGGCTTCAAAACCCTATGGAGGGCCAGAATTATAAAATATTTCAAAAACAAATTAGGTAAATTCATTAAGGACTAGCTCCACAAGAGGCCATTAAATCTCAGAGTCCAAATAGAACTTTTAAAAGTAAAACATTCAAGTTGGAATATTCTCAAAAGAATCATGGGGAGAGGATAATTTTTTTTCTTCTGTTTTGGTTGGTTGATTTTTTTAATAGCTTCATTTTCTTAGTGTAACAACTAGCTTGCTTCAGTTCAAAATGATTAATTTTGCATAATAGTTATAAATTATAGCAGACTCATGAAGGAAAAACAAAAAGGGAATGAGGAGAGAGAAGTGTATCAATATTGGAGAAGTAGTTTTGGGTGTCTTTGAATCAAAATGTCTGTATAAAGAGAGAATGATATTATGGCTTATTACTTAAGAGTGCTTCTGGGAAAGAGGATCTGCATTCCTTATGTGTCTGCATCTTAAAAAAAATGCATTTGTGAGTTTCATAACAGAGGTTTAGCAGGTGAATATGGCAGTTATAGAGTCATTGTATTGACTATGTTCATAATGGGTAATTTATGTACACCTTGGCCTCTATATCCTGTAAAACTATAAGCTCTTTTTTCGTTGGGGATTCTTACTCTTTCCATCTTATGCTGTAGTTGCAGTGAGCAGCTGAGGTAGGCAGCTGCACAGAGAGGGAATGAGTAGGAGAAAGCTGATGGCCCACAAATTCTGGTTCTAAGGGAGGGCTGAATCACATAATATTTTTAATATATTTTATATATTTTTTTTTTTAATGTTTTTTGTTATATTGTCTTTCTATGCCACTGTGTGACTTTGTGAATTAGGAACAGAAGCACTGTTGAAAGCTATTTGAACATTCATAATCCACAAGGAAGTTGTGACAATGAGTTTATAGCAACTGTCCTGTAAAACCACATGATCTGATAGAAATATGCAGTTAGACAGATGAGAAGTCAAACTGTTTTAGGTGACTGGCTTTTTAGAAAGAGCAATGGAGATTCTTGGCCTTGCATATGTTTATTTAAAGTTCTTGTAGCAAAATAATTCTATTATTTCTGCTGTTTTTCTGTAGGTTTGGAGTAATTTGGTTTTTTTCCTTCTTTCATTTCTGTAGATGTATTCCTGCTAACTTCTTCAATAGCAGCATCATGGGTTTTTAAAGTTTTATTGGTTTTTACTGTAATAAGATAGGAAATATTATTTCATCTCATTCAGGAATTGATATAATGTAAAAGGAACCATCTGGGAAACGAATGCCTTCTTTAATGCCTTGAGTGGTGGAAAGGATTCCTTTGATATCAGTGTCAAAGCAAGCAAGCCTAGTGTTCAGTTCTTGCTAATATGTCTTTGTACAGTCATACCTTTGCAAGATAAAATGGGGGTTTCTTTCCTCAGAAGCTTTTTGAAATAAATGGGATGATTTAATTTTGATTCAGTGAGCTCTACATTGGTCACAAAATCAGCTAACATATCAACACAATCTCCACAGACCATTCCTTGTCCATTATCTGGGCTTTTGTTACCTGTTTCAATGAATGCATCATACTTAATATTAAATTTTGCAGTGTAGGAAATGGTTTAATGATGGTAAAATGCTGCTTTGATTTACCATTTTGGCATTGACTCCAGTCATAACAACTGCATAATTTAATCTGTTGCTCCTTTGAAAGCATGCATTTACACTTTTACATTAGCTTGGTATGTCAGCTCTACCGAAAATCAGCTGTTAGCTCCATGCCTTCTTGACAAAGTAGCCACAGAATCCCTACCTAATATTCTTTATGATAGAGTATTTGACATAATATGGCCTAATTTGTAGGTCATGGGCTAAAAAAAAATTATTGCAAGATATAAGATAGATTGCGCCTTATCCCAAGATTGGGATGAAGTGTGTTCTTGTCATGTACTTAAACAACATAAGGCACTTCCATGAGATGAGATGATGTAAATCCCTCATCTGATGTCCAGGCTGAAATGTAAATGTGTAAATGTTGACAATAATGGAGAGTTTGTAGACAATGGAGAATATGACATGGAATTAGTTCTGGAATATAGCGTGTACAGCTTTTAATGTATTTATTAGATGCTGTTTTCTTCTAAGCCTGTTATTAATACTTTTGGTTCTAATATTACTGTAAGACATGCTAGATGTTGACACTTCAGATTTAGTTTGGATACTTTTAAATTTTCATATTTTATAAAAATAATCCCTGAATAAATTCCTTCAAAGACAGGAGGACTACATTAGGAGTGAATTTTTTTTTTACTTTTGTAGTGGTTTCAATATCAGAAACAAAAGATGCTTTGGGATGAAAGCTGGATAATAGACTTCACTTGCATCAAACAAGGTTAGTAACTTGTAATTTTGATACTGTGATCAGTTTCCTTATTAATTTCAAGACATAATCTTGATTATATTGTTCATATTTTTGTTCACTTGCAAAAAGTGAAGCCATTTTTCAAAGACATATCCAATGTTTCATCCCTGTAACCTGTTAGCTGCTTACCTCTATTTTTGTTAATAATAATAATTTTTGTCAAACCTTTAGATGACAAAGTTATTTTAAATAGTTTCCTTCTTTTTGTTTATGTTGATTTTTAATTGAAAAAGACAAGCCTACCCCAAAATAAACAGAAAAGCTCTGGATTTGGACAAAACAAATTACAGTTGCTTCAGTGGATATACCTTTCTGTATAATTGATCTCATTAAATTGTCCTGGAATTGCACAAATATATATTGAGAGATATAGCACTATCTTAATTTCTCTCAGTGTATGCTGTCTGTGGCAGACTTGCTACAAAAAGTAATTAATTTTGGCCAGAGGTTTGGAGTGTTTTTTTCTGTTTTATCCTCTGGTTATAAAATATGATTTAATTTGTTCTAATTAAACAAGTTAAGAATAAATTCAGGTGTTATTATGTGCTTTATTATGTTGTACTTAGGACACATATAGATTATTTACTTTGCTGCTCCTTTATTTAGCATTCAGAAGGAAAACAGTATCTAGATCCTCAGAAAGAGTACATCTGTAGAATTCTGCTGTGCTGATTGTACACACTCTCATTTTCAGTCTCTGGAAAAAATTGCACAGCAGATGTCTGCTTTGTCTGTGTTATGTGGGGTTGCCAGTGTCAAGATGTTCTTGTGATAATATATAGTAGAGATACGAAATTTCAGCCTTAGATTTGAACATTGATTTCTGTATACTTTTCATATACATAATATATCCTTGTTGTTGTAAATAAGAGATTTTGACTTAGAAATTAATTTGATTATAGGAACCAAAATTAATTTCAATTCAGATTTGCAAAAGCAGAAATGGAGAATAGTGTTTTTCAATGCAGCAAAAAGTAAAATGAACAAAATTTTCAGCTGATAGTAAATTAGAAAATGCCATAAGCATTGCATATGAGGGAAAGCAATACAAAGAGACTGAGGGAAATTAGAAGCATGATCAAAAAATAACAGATTAAAATTAATTTGAAAAATCCAAGATCAAAGACGCAACTTTCCTGGAAAAGAGCCTGAAAAGCAGCAATACTGTTTAAGAGTATTGCTCTAAGAGTGATGATTAACAACTTAATGAGGACTGATAATATTATAAAGTCACAGACAGTATACCTTCTTCAAGTTTTTCAGAGCTACCCACAGTAACCTGAAATGCAAAGACATCTAAATGACAACACATCAGCAGTGCTGTACCCAGGATATTAGCACTTAGTATGAAAACTACCCATATTTTTTTAAAATAACTTCTTTTTTTGGATATTGCACTATATATAGAGATATAGATATATATGCAGTCTTATTCTCAAACTATCTCAGGGATCTGTAATGTATTTCTGTGTGGAATGCTGTAGAAAGCTTCAAATGTCAATGCAATTTTGAACTGCATATGGATAATACTATGGTGTGGGAACATGGCAGTCCTAATTCAAGGTGAGATGTTGAACTTCCTCAGCAAGATATGTCTACCAGGGAGAGTTAAGAGGTCTCAGCAATTCTGAGATTAATTGGCTAAATCTGGATTTTAATTGGAGATTATGACATATGTAGTTCATTAAATTTGTTTTGAAGTCCATCTTTTTACCGTGTGCTGGTAAACAGATATTTAAAAATGTACATTGAAAATCACTGGGTTTTTTTTCCTCTTACTGCATTGTTGCTATTCTCTGACTTCTCTCTGGTGTTAGAATCACTTCCCACATTCCTGTACTTTACAGTCTTCTCGGAGCTCCAAATAGACTTGTTAAAGTATGGCACAGGGTTTACTCTCCTTCCCTCTGTCCTCAGCTTCTATGTGGCAGCAAGGGCTAATCATCTCAACAGCAGAGAAATGAAAATTGCATAAAATCCTGAGGATTAGTGAGAAGTATCTCTGGCAATGAATCATCTTTGAAACTTTTTTACTTTTAATGCATCAGTCACACTCCAAGCAATGGCTTTCTTGCTTAAGTATTAACAAGAGCAGATGAGATGCAAAGGTTTTGAGTATTCCCTATATTTGTTTGCCTCTGGAGTCTCCACATGTGCATAAATAGGAACCTTTGTGTGCCTTTTCTCATCCCACATCCCATTTAGATTGCGTTATACGGACAGCAACAGGGAGCATGATGAGTGTTCCCCCAGCACCCAGTAACTCCAATGTCAGCTGTGTTACTGCTCTGAGCTCCTGCACAGCAGCTGCCAACGTGTCCAGCAGGAAATACTTCACCCAGACTGGGAGATAGTAAGTCAATATGTTACTCATTTACTGCAGTATCTACTGTATTAGTTTCACCTTGATTTCTGGTTCTTGCCACGTTACGTTGATAGGCAGAGAAAAAGCTTGAATTTGTCTTGTTAGGACAAATCTGGTAAGTTAAGATCATCATCTGACTTCTGTACTGCATATTGGCTGTGGAGTATTTCACATCCCAGGCTTCTGGTTTGGTTGTCATTTCTCCTTTTCACTTAGGGTCTTGTTAAAAGGTTGTTTGTTGGTACATAAGATGTCCTGCATCTGTTAATGAATGGTCGTTGCTGTTCAAATGTATCTGAAACCAAGACTTTTAAAAGCCCTCTTTTCCAAAGTGCAGGCAGAGCAAACTAGTTCTTTGTTCTAAAGAAGGGCATCCTCTACAATAGCACTTCAGAAATCTTGTCCTTTAACTAGCTGACATGACTCAAGATTCAGAGCATTTCACCTGTGAATCCAATTATAAAGGCACATATCATGTAACTATAAGGGCAAATGTTATAGATATATCTTACCATCCAAAACCAAATTTTTCCCATAGAAGTGATAAATTAAGGGTTAGGAGCAGAACATGTGCAAAGCTGGAAGCAGATCGTTTGAATACACAGGGAAGGATCTGTGCTTTTCAGGATAAAGGAACTTGCTTGGGGATCACTGGCTAGGGGAGAAAGTGCCTTCAGCACAGATTGTGGAAAATCACAGCAAATTCATTGATGAAATACTGCGCTCAGCACTGATCTTTTTTGCTGCTTCTTTCTGAATGGTGACATTTTCATCACCATCATCATCACCACCTTCCTGAGATGACTCAAAGTCAAAAACGTTTATCAAGGCTGTAAAATGTGAGAATGGGGCATTCAGTCTCATTGGTGAAGCACTCATAACTGCTACACTAGACACCCCATACTCTGTATTTATATGGTAGTCATCACTAAAATTCCTGCAGGTATCTCAAATTAATTCCTTTACTCTAAAAAGGAAAATTGCTTTGCTGTCTATCAAACTCAGCTGCCTCTTTGCTGAGAATGCTCAACCCTATGAGGCAAAACTATGTTAAATGTCAGTGAAGGATCCGCAGAACGGTAGCCAGAAGTAATGGACAGCTAGGAAGTGGCTGTACGTGTTTCACTAGCTCTGACATTTCCTTTGCTGCTACTCCATCATCAAACTGCCCCAAATGACTCTAACACTCCCACTCCAAATGTTGTCCACAGATAAAGATTGATTGAATATAATCACTAATGCTTCCTTTATCAAAAGAAACAGGGTCCAGTCCTTTGTCGTAGATTCAGATTTACAACTACATATGGACAAGCTTAAATTATCTGTCTCATCTCTAGAGATATGAAGCTGTTCCCCATTACCAAATATATGCAGCCCATTTTTGTAGTATTGCTGGCTTCTGAAGTTTCCCTACAACTGTAAACAGCATTTCATTCTATTTCAGTGATGGCAGAACAGTGGCCATAAAGAAAATAATGAAGAAGGCATTCACACTGTCTAAAACCATACGTAAAGAAGTAAAGCAAGTGAGGTAAGAAGTGAAATCTAAGAATGGTATGTTCCATTTTTACACAAATTTTTAAGGCTTAAAATTTTTCCAGATGTGACTGTAAATTCATATTCCTCTTTCTTTCAAACTTTGCTTGAAAGAGAGCAAAGATCAAAATTTCCTTATGTCTGTTTTACTTTTTCTCTACATTGTGGAACAAGGCACTTGGTTTTCCAGTTGTGCTACAAAACCAAGAGGAACATCTGTAAGAATTACTGTTGTTCTGTGATTTTTGTTGATTTTCACAGGGAACTTGACCATCCCAATCTCTGCAAATTCATTGGAGGTTGTATAGAAGTTCCAAACGTTGCTATTGTCACAGAGTACTGCCCCAAAGGCAGCCTGACTGATGTGCTCCTCAATGAAGATATTCCTCTGAACTGGGGTTTCAGGTAAAAAAAAAAAAACCAAAAAAACCCAAAAAACTCCAGCTTTTGAAAAGCTAAGTGACACAGACTGTGCTATATGCTGTTCAGAACAAGGTGTTAATTTTAGATAAAGTTCTTATCTACACAGGACTGTACTGTGATACAGAGAGAGGGAGGGAGGGAGGGAGGGAGGGAGGGAGGGAGGAAGGAAGGAAGGAAGGAAGGAAGGAAGGAAGGAAGGAAGGA
>JBBMKD010000115.1:23688884-23708185 GCA_037834095.1 Argya squamiceps
CCTATGCAGGGTGATTGACAAGGGGGTCAGGGGAGGGGTTTGGGATGAGCAAGCTGGGCACATACAGGCAAGATACATGTAACTCTGAAAGGTTTAACCATGCACCGCAACAACATTGTTTTTTGAGATTGATCTTCTTGACATGTTTTTTCTGCTTCTGCTGTATGCTTGCCTTCAGCAAAGAAAAACGGTTTTCAGGAAGGAAACCTTCCAAATAAAGCGAGGAAGATAATAAAATTGTTTCACTTGTAAGCACGTGGAAGCACTCCCAAGGACACAAAAGTACTAACAATTTCTAGAAGAAACTTTACTGTCTTGGTCTGTGAGCTCAGGGAGATATGGGTTTTTAAAAAGTTTCCAAAAGGTTTCCAAAACCTTAATTGTTTTGGAAAATTGAGCATGGGGACATAAATTGAAAGCTATAGTTTCTGTAAACTTCAGCAGGCTTTGGAGCCATTTTTGAGTGAAAATGGAAATACTAGCTCACTGATTTTTGACTTTCAGGTTTTCTTTTGCTACTGATATTGCTCAAGGAATGGCCTATCTCCACCACCACAAAATGTACCACGGACGGTTGAAGTCTAATAACTGTGTGATAGATGACCGGTGGGTTTGTAAAATTGCAGGTAAGGAGAAGGCTAGAAAAAGTTTTCGAAACTGTCCAGCTAATACTCTAATTATAGATTTCACACGCAACACTCTTCCCAAGTGCTTTCATGTTGACATTTCATGTGGAATTGCTGTCTGTACCAGAATTCACTAGCAGCGCCTTGTACTGAAGCAAGTTTCATGTTGCAATATCAAGTCATTTAGTACATGTCACAGATGCACACTTCAGATCCCACAAATGATTCAGTCTATCAACATGTGAGCAGAAAGTCTGCCTCATTCTCTATTTTGATAGAGAGAAACCTGAGGCATGCGCAATGGTGTAAAGAGATACAGTAATGCTGACTGATTGGTAAGCCCGAGGTAGTTCAATGGAGAAAAGCAGACTTAACTCAGACCTTTCAAATCTTGTTCACAGCATTGAATGTATTCTCCCAGAGATGGAGCTACAGGTCAGGTCTACTCCTGGTACAGGAAGACAACCTGTGGGAATCCGAAAACTATTGGAGAGTCTAGGTTAAGTTTGCAGATGCCAAAGGGAATTTAGGCAATGATAATCTCTTCTACTTCTTGCCTAGAGTAGTCATCATATTTCCTAACCCACTGCCATCCTAAAAGCAGCAGCAGCAGATTTGTTTTTCAGTGGTACATCCTATGACTAAGGCTCCTACACAGGGCCAGACTTGCTTCTCCAGCTCCTTCAGTATCCTTCTGCCTTCAGAACTGCCTACTATGCTTGGAGCCTGTTCTAGAGAAAAACATAAAAATTAGACACAGTTGGATTACATTAACTGCATCACCTTAGCACAGCTCCTCTCAATTAAGTAGGATATCTGTGAAATTATCCAGCAATTTCTGATTTGATTCTGTTCTGTGTCAAACTGTAGTGTTTTAAAATCTTCACTGTTTTTCTGGATGCAATAATGTCAAACAAACCTCACAAATAACAAATGTATTAGCTATTCTAAAAATGGCCTCCAGAGTCAGTCCCTAGGAACATCTTAATTAGAGGTCAATCCAAATAAAACCAGATGTCTGCATCCAGCCTTCACATATACTCGGAAGAGTACCGTTTACGTAAGAAAGAAAACAGAAGTCAGTTGTTTTCTTCTCCTTCTTCCTGATTCTGAGTCATATGCTAAGAATTCCTTCTATATTAGGCTAGAAGTATAGATGGAAAGACGTTTCACATCTATGCTGCCTTTGTTCTGATGCTAGTGGTGTTCAAGTAACACCCACCATCTGATTTTCAGTTGTTAGTCTGCCTAACTAGTAATTACTTGAGCAACCTGCCACCAGAGATAAGGATCAAGGGACAAAGTAGAACAGAAACCTGTATTTACATGCTAACTCTTGCACTGAGGTGAGACTATTATCTGAAATTGTCAGATAATAAATCATAAGATAATTCTGATTGCAGTGGGTCACGTAGTTCAGTTTCCCTGCTGTCATCCAGTCTTGCCCAAATATTTGGTTTTCCAGATGCTACATTTGCAATAGTTTGGGGGAGGTAAGACCACCCAAACCCCACCATTTCGCGACTAAGATGTGGATTTAGAATAGGGAAAATTAATTTCTTTAGACTAGCTGTGTTACTGTCTGGTACTGCACATGTTTCAGGGAACTATCCACTGAATAGTTTGCTTCCTGTTTTCTTCCATTTTAGATTATGGCTTGCAGTCATACAGAAAAGAAGATTCTCCTGATGGATCAAGTTCATCCCAGGAGCATTTGATACAGATTTACACAGCTCCTGAAATACATACTCTTTCAGATTATGAACCCAATTCTATGTCAGATGTCTACAGGTAGCTAAGTTTTCCTGGTCTGGCTTTTAGTAATGTTGAGTATTCTTTAAGGACAGTTAGGCTTGGTGTAATTCTGTTATCACTCCAGGTATATGTTTGATTGTATTTTTAAAAGGATTGGTCCTGGAATAGAAACCAGCATAGTTATCACAGGATCTTCTCTTTCAAGGTAGATAACCAAATACTGAATTCACTGACACAATTTAAAAGCAGCATTTGCCCAATGATTTATAAGGGGACACTTGACTGCTAAGATAAAAAGGTATAAAGATCTGCTATTATCTATTCATCCTTTTTTCTGTTGTTTTTTATGAAAAGTAGATTATTTTCACCAATGCCAATACTTTAAAAGTTATTAAAAGTTAATAACATCAGTGTTCTAGAATGCACATATGCATCCTGTAATTCTACAATTGAATGTCAATACAATTATTTGGGGGCATATACATAGTGACAATGTTTGGTTTACAGAGATAAAAATAAAGAGAAGGGAAAAAAAATGGATGCACTAGCAAATAGCTCCATTCCTTTCCTTTTGAAAGCCTTTATAGAAGATCACTTTCCAGTGGCTTTCCCTGCCAGTGGTGGATTGCTTCTATCCAACCACTTTTCAGATAAACGGGAACGCAATTGTAAACAAATGCCTGCATTTAAAATATGCTTGAACATCATTAATTTTTTATCTGTTCTATCAGATTAACTGAGCAAGAACTTGAAGTCTCAGTAGCATTTCTGCCCAAAGGCTTCAATATATCCTTAGAATTTGCTCCAAAATAGCTCAGCTAAGGCAGTTTGGGAGTGTGTTGGTATTTCTGTCTACAGTCATTTGTCCTGTGTTGGTCTCTACATTTTCAACATGAAGTAATCTTTGAAAGAACTGTGCTCCAACTAAACAATAATTTTAGGATTGTCTTATATATTCCACTTTACCATTGCCCTGAAGCCAAAATGCATCCCAGAAATTGCTCCCTTGGCTTGTTGTTCTCACTTTGCTCCTGTTCTGGATAGATATCATTATTTAGCTTCACAGGCAACTTCACCTCCTGAAGGCATTTCTTGCCAAGGATTCCCCCTTAAATAATCCTAAGATCTGATTTGCTCATATCATATATGTCTACAATGAACTTGTGTCAGATTCAGTAATGTTTCCTGAATTTATCTTGCTGTCCCACCCACATGTCTGCAAAATCCACATCTTCTTTTGTGGCACTGCAGTTATTAATTTCTTGGTTAAAAGAAAAAGTAAAAGCAGTGAGAAATAACACTAAAAAAGTGAGAAAAGAAACACGCAGACAGGGAAGATAGAGAAATACCCTGTACCATTGAAAGGGTTGTCTTCTTATCTGGGCTGTTCTTTAGAATATGCATTTTAACAAATTTTGTGTTTGACGATATGAGCAGGAGGTAAATGTTCCTGATACATGTGTTTGGCCTCACTGGCCAAGGCAGCATTGATCCACTCTTGAAATCCTTTTTTATCTCTGCAAAAATTCCATTAATATTCCTGAAGGTGAGGCCCAAATAAAAAGTAAGTAGAAACTGCAGGAGTGGGACTTGTTATTTAGTGTGCTCTTAGAGATGAATCACTTGCTTTTAAATTCTCTAGAGAAGGTGTTGGTCAGATGGGAAAGCTGAAATGGAAATGAGAAGAGGAGCATGAATGTAGCTCCTGTTTTAAGCTGAAGAGGCTGTTTCCAGTCACAGTTTCTCCTAGACTGGTTCTTCTTGATTTGTAATCATCACATGAATTTCACTATCCACAATGGACAGTGAATTTTATTGGGCAGTGTGGCTAAAGATGAATTAAATCAATACTGCTTTATCAGACTTACTATCCTCTGACTGTTATCCTTGAAAATCTGTTTCAGCCTTGCTACCTCACCAGGATTGATTTTGCTTTCTCCTACCAAATCACCACAAAATTAATATAAAAATCTCATCAGATTAATTTCCAAATTATTAATAATATTTTATATGCATTATTTTATTTTCCAATGGTGGTCCACAAGTGGACTGAAAGATAGATAAATATATCCTGTTATCAACAGAATGTCTTAGAGAACAGTGCAACCATTAGCAACGCAATAGACTGAAAACCGATATTCTCCAAAAAAGTAAGCGTTACCAAGCTGAGAGGTATGCAGGGGTAAATTATTATACAGTTTCACTATATAAAGAGGCAGCTTTTTCCAGTCTGTTGGCTGGAGGAGATCCTTGCTTCTAAGAGATGACTGTTCTGAAAGATCTCCAATGAGTTCAGAAAAAGGACTAAATTCTTTATTTTTACTGTCTCTTTCCATTCTTCATCCTTGATGAATGTATTTGACGTTAGTTCAACTGAAGAAGATAATGACCACTAAATTACAATTCCAAAAGACCAAGGAGAAATGCTTATTATAAAATATCTCCTCTGGACACGCTGTGTCATCACAGACTTTATGAAGACTTTTTAGAACAGTGATCTTTTCAGTGGCTGAAGTAAAGCCACTCCTTGTACTGGTGATTCTGGTGAACCTGCTCCTGACCCTTGACTGGAGCAAAAATCAGACCTCTGTGTTTAACTGGTAGGAATCATGTACATAAATATGCACATATCACCTCTGGATTCCAGTAATTCTTACAGAGAAAATTGATTTACTGTCTGTCAAACTCAAACATCTCTGGGACCTATAACCATGAGAGGGAAATGCTGTGAAATATTCAGTAATAGATCTCTGAAAACACAAAGTAATAAGTAGCAGCACCATTGCCTTCTTTCCTTTTGAGATACTGGGATTTTAGTCATAGAATGGGGAAGAATAAAAAATCATGAAAAGAAGAAATCACTGATTCATTTAAACTGTAATTGCATTAAGATTTTTATTCATTTTTATTCTGCAGTTATGCCATCATTTTACTAGAAATTGCCACAAGAAGTGACCCTCTGGCCGTGAGTGAAGATTAACTATCTGTAGAATTTGCATGACAAATTTGATTCTGTTTCTGCTGAAGACACAAACCAAACTTTGAGTTACTGCACCTTTGAGTTACTTTTTGAGCATACATTTTCCTCATGATTTTTTGGATGCCAGTTCAGTTCCCATGGAGCATTTAGTCAGGGTTTCCTCATAGATCTACCAGTTTTCCCTTTCAGAGCTTTGAAGAAGAGCATACAATAAAAATGATATAGTTCCAAAACTGCCTTTCAATTAGTTTTGTGAGGCTTAATTGCTAGGTAGATGCAGAGAGAATGTATGTATTAATATCTTCCTTCTTCTACTGCTTCTTCCTTTTCCTGTCATTTTACAGGCCCTTTTAGTGGAATCTTGCAGTAATAAGAGTAACCTAGAAAAGCAAATTAGCTGCTATCCATAAGGAAAATGTCTGTTTTGCATGTGTCTTTTGATCACCGCTAAATGGCAAACACAAAAAGAATGCACCTTGAAATTGAAAACAGATGGTCTGGATATGTAACCATGTTCTCTCTGAAATAATTTGCTTAACAAGATTTGTAACAATGAAGACTTGAGACTATTTTTCCAGTTCTGACAGGTTGTGACAATAGACTAATATAGTCCCTGTGGTTTCTTAAAGGTTTCCCAATATCTTTGAAACAGGTATTGTTTCAAAAGTTGTTTATGCCATATAAACACTAAGATTAAAGCCTGTCAGCCATGAAAAAGCTTTTAGACAAGGTGACCCATTTTAGACTGGGTTACATTTTTTTTTAATCCTTTCTTTTCCCTTGTGCTCTTATGTAAAAGAAAGCTGATTTAGAAGTGATAGGGAAGATGTTATAAAAGTGATGATGATAATAGTAATATATTTGCAGTGGCTGGAATGAGAACTGCAACACTTGTTTCAACATTGTTTAATCCCCTTTTCTCTAGAAAGATGATGTGCTTTCAGCTGAATATTCATGGTGCCCACCTTTGGCAGAATTAATTTCAGGAAAGGCTGAGAATTCTTGCCCATGTCCCACAGATTATGTTGAGGTGAGTAAAATACAATATTGTGCACAAAAATCATTTATTGAAGTGAATTTACAACACGTTGTAGAATTTTTATGTCAATATTATTTTTGATAAATATAAATAACCCAGAAATCAAGAAGTACACCTCAAACAAGGCAAAATGATAATATTTAATATCCTTAATAAAAAAACTGTCATTGTGACAATGAAAGATTAAGTTGTCCCCTACTGTTGCCAGTGTAATAGATTATGTTTTTAATATTCAATCATTGAATTTTGTGCAATTTCATTTTATTATAAAGTGTTTAATTCCATGCATATTTCATATTAGTAATATCTGGCTTACTGACAGAGGGCTTTCACTTAATGAAGTCTGTCTCAAGCAAATTATGAGTTTGGTTTATTTCTTATGCAACAAGTCTTTCTCTTCAGTAGCCTCAATAAAGTACACCCTCTCCCAGTTTAATTAAATCAGAACAAGATGGGGACATCCTCTTTTCAGTTTAAGTGCTATATAATTCACCTTTGCTGGTTTGTAGCAACATAAATGTAAAAAAACTCCTCAGCAGCACTGGTTTTTAATCAGAAGTTAACATTCATAAGGGGTTTTTCAGCTCTTAATCTTTTGTGAAATTTGTGTACAGACAAGTCCTCTGAAAACAGTGTGTGACTCCAACAGCATGACACTCTCTTACAGCACAAGACAAGGGCTTAAGCAGTGTTCAGCAGAAGGAACGTGTGTATCTTACTCATGACTTCCCACAGTGGCATTTTCATGAACTAATATCCTTCATTCAGCAAAAAACTATAGAACTCCAGAGGCTTCAGTATAGCTCTGTCGCTTTTCAGCAGCTGCAGATAGAGCTTCACACAGCCAGTTGGCATCAAGAAAACAGAAGTTTTAATGTAAAATACTGCTTGTCCTTGGAATAATAAAAGGCTATTTGCTTTTCTCACTCTCTTTCCCTTCTACAGTTAATCGAAAGGTGCAGAAAAAATAATCCATCCCAGAGGCCTACATTTGAACAAGTCAAGAAAATGTTGTACAAGATGAATCCTGTTAGCCCTGTTGACCTGATGATGACTCTGGTAAATTTAGCATTTTAATGCAATCTGAACTGCTCTCTTTCAATAACTTTCACTTCCATCCTTCAGGGTTGGTTTTTTTTTTTTTTATCTTAAACCCCTTTTTTGGTGAAAAAATCCAGAGTTATTTGTTCAGTTCTCTTGGGTTGACTGGAGATGCTTGAAGCCCAGCTTTCCTTTGCATTCAGTTTTTTAACTTCTCAACTTCTTTGTGGCTGAACATTTTTTTTTTTTTTGGTCTGTCACATGTTGTTTGCAAACTATATTTCTCCTTTCCTGTGGCTCAGTGGTCTTTTAGTACCGCGGATATAGAATCCCTGCATGTTACAAATAGCAGGTTTATAAATCATTTTGAGCAGGGTATCTCAAGCCCGTCAGCAGAGGAAGAAAATTCCTGTCTCCACAGACATTTATTGCCTCACACAGAGGAGGGATGCAAAAAGCAAAGCATAGACTAGCATAGCAAGATAGTTTATGAAAGAGCATTGTGAGCTTTTGATAAAAGATTGAGACTCAGAGAACTTTTGTTTTGTTAAGATTTTGTCTGTAGGTTGCCCTCTGCATTGGACTTGGCCCCTAAAGTTTGCATGAAATTTGAAAAGCCTGAAATTACCTCCTGCTGTCTTGTGTGTAAGCACCAACCTCAAGTCTAGGTTTATAAACTACTTAAGGAAAAATCTGATCTTTGGATTTTGTAAAAAATTGTCAGGTGTCTTAGACCTGTGCCCTTTTTTATATCTGAATATTTTCAAAGCAGAATCATTCAAATACTTAAATTCTATCCAACTAGCTATCTGTTTCAGTAAAAAGATGAATTCTTGAAAAACTTTAGAAAATTCTCTGTTATTTAGATGGAGAAATATAACAAACATCTGGAGATATTGGTTTCTGAGAGAACCCAGGATTTAATGCATGAAAAACACAAGACCGATCGTCTGTTGTATAGTAAGTTAAAAAGAAAAAAAAAATACTGGCTATTCTTCTCAATAATAATTTTATTTCAGCTGTCTGACTACAAACAAGAACCCTTTGATAGGTGATTATTTAATTGGTAACATTTAGCTAGCAAAGAATGAATATACTTGTTTCTTGCAAAGCTGGACAGATATTTAGCCACTTTGTGTATTTCTGTCCTAGAAATCAGTACACTCATCTGAGAGCTATGGCCCAAAATCCATAATATTCGGACTTTGCATCAGTGTGGCAGGCCTTTTATGGAGTTATAAATGTTGTGGAATTGTAGTTGGTTACTTTTGATGGCAGTATATGTTCTAGAATTCTGTAAGAAAAAAAAGGCATGAAGAGATGGGAATAGCATATAAGAAGAGGAAAAAACCAGAGGGATGTGAAAGTATTAGATAGGGGGAACAAAGATGATTTAAAAAAAACCAATATAGGGAAGAGATAGTAAATAAACATAACATGGGTAGAAAGCACTACTAAAGAGCTGACAAAGAAAGAATTAGTAAAATCCCAGATCACACCATTAGAATCTAACTATACTCTTTCTTGGAGTGTATAGATACTGGTTTGTTTGGCGTAAAAGTTGTGGGCCATGTGAAAAATCTGGATGTGTTATCAGAAAGATTTATTGTTAATTCTCACATTACAGCAGAGTGGATTTTGATGCCAAAGTGTATTTTCACCTTCATAATACTTTGCATTTATGAACATTTTTGTGCCTTTAAACCAACATGTTATGTTCAATGTGTTCTTTTTTCCATGCAAAAAGATTACAGTGCTCTACTTTCTACAACAGGTATGTTACCGAAACAAGTAGCAGATGATCTCAGGCAGGGAAAACATGCACAAGCTCAAAGTTACTCAAGTGCCACCATCTTCTTCAGGTAAATAAAAAGTGAAAGATAGGACTAGAACTGTCTCTTACAGAAGAAACATCTAGACCTCGAGTGGAGGTGAAGCTCCTAACTGAGTACAGAAATTCTATCTAAACTGCCACCTATTGTAATGGGTGGCTCTGCAAAAGAGTGTCCTTCAAAATTCTCACACCTCCCTACTTTTCATTATAATTACTTAAATAAAAATGACATTAATCTGGAGCTCTAACAAACAGCAGCACATCACTTGTGTTACACATGCGTGAATGTATGTTTCACAAGATAGGCCTAAGTAAAGAGTCCACCATTTAGCCTGTGTAAGGACAGACAATGTCCTTAGAATCCACATGGATTTACAGTTTTAATTTTTTTGTGTGCACGAAGCAACATATGAATGGCATGCCTTCACTTGTGAAGAATGCACAGATATCAAGTTCCCTTTTTTTCATTAATACATAATTCAGAATTGAAGACTGCTTAGTCTGTTACAGATTAAAGTCTACATGTAAAAATGCTTTACTGCATTGCTAAGCCAAAAGACTTTGGTTAGTCTGTCCTTTTAAAAGGAAGGAGTCTTTTGTAAATTTAAGTAAATGAAGAGAGAACTATCCAATAAGAATCTTAGCGAAAGAATTATTGAAAAGAGAAGGTTGATGTAATTGCGCTGAGAAATTTTTAATATGTGATTAAGATTACTAATCAGCAATGATTAGGACAGTGGATGATTATGGTCTTTCTGTTGTCTGTTAACAGTGACATTGTTGGCTTCACTGAGCTGTCCAGCAGCAGCACACCATACCAAGTGGTAGATCTCTTGAACAATCTTTATACCACTTTTGATGAAATCATAGATAACTATGATGTCTATAAGGTGGAGACAATAGGAGATGCCTGTAAGTTCCTTGAGCTGTGGATAATCATGGGGCCTGGGGCATCAAGATAGGGACTCTCATGACAAGGAAAAGCAGCTGAAGGAGATTTGGAAAGCTTCTTACCACTGGGGAGACCAAATTAAACAATTAAGGGATGAGTCCTACCAGAACCCTAACAAACTTTAGGAACATTTTCCTGCATACTTTTTTAATCATTTGTACAATTGGTAACTGTTGTGAATGGGACAAATTAATTGAGTAAAATACTGCTGGTTGTTTACTTGGTCCCTATGACTAGTGAGGTCTTACTTTAAGTCTTGGCAGCAGATTAATCCCAGTTGGCAACTTCTGTATCACAGGAACAAACTAAAAATTTTACATCTACATGGATGCCATACCCTAAGCTTTATTATCTGTCTTTTTTGCAAAGACCATAACAATCTTCTTTCTCCTAATACACTGTTGGGGCTTGACTGCATCTTCTCTTTGAGTTTGTAGGAAAATGGCTTTATATTTGCTACCATGGCAATCTGCTGGGGATAGACTGTAATTAAAATTGAGTTCCATAAAACCTAAAAATCCAGGAAATCAACCTAGGCTTTTGGATGAGACAGACAGAATTCCTATAAGATATGTGGGGGAAAAAAAAGCCCACTCTTTTTTCTGTTGAACACATTCTTGGGCATAAAATTTGTGAACAAATGCATCCCATAGATCCCTAAAAGACTGGTTCCTTTCCCTACACAGTAACAGAATCAAAGAATCATAGAATATTCTTAGTTGGAAGGGATCCACAAGGATCACAGAGTCCAGCTCCTGGCCCTGCACAGGACCATCCTCAAGAGTTACACCACGTGCCTGAGAACATTGTCCAAACTCCTTGAGCTGTGTTAGGCTTGGTCCTGTGACCACTTCCTTGAAACCCTGTTCCAGTGCCTAGCCCCCCTCTGGGTGAAGAACCTTTTCCTGATATCCAGCCTAAACCTCCCCTAACACAGGTTCATGCCATTCCTTTGGATCCTGTCACTGCTCGCCACAGAGAAGAGATCAGTGCCTGCCTTTCCTCTTCCCCTCATGAGGAACTGCAGTGCGGTCTCCCCTCAGTGTCCTCCAGGCTGAACAGACCAAGTGACCTCAGCCACTCCTCACACTGTTTCCCCTCAAGGCCCTTCACCATCCTCATGGCCCTCCTCTGGGCACTCTCTAACAGCTCAATGTCTGTTTTGTATTGTGGCACCAAAACTGCTCCCAGCACTTGAGCTGAGGCCGCCCCAGTGCAGAGCAGAGCAGGACAATCCCCTCCCTTGCCCGGCTGTGATGCTGGGCCTGATGCAGCCCAGGGGCCCTGCTGGCTGCTAGGGCACTGCTGGCTCATGTTCAATTTCAGCCAGGACCCCCATGTCCCACTCATTTCTGCTTTCCAGCCTCTTCTTTCCCAGTCTGTCTGTGCATCCAGGGTTGCCTCATCCCAGTGTTAGCATGAGGAAGTAACACACAATCACAGAGTGACTGTCTGCGGTGCTTTATGGAAGAGCTCTGAGAGTCAGGGGTCTAAAGACCCAGATCTTGACTCTACCCGAAGTCTGAAAATAGACACAGTTTTATGCTTTCTTATTACATAAGTATACATGTTAAACATTAAACTCCATTGTTCTATTGCTTCTACCCAAGCATGAATTTTGAACAATCAATTTTTTAGGATTCGTGTTCAAGATTTTCATGATTCCTATTTTAAGATTCCCATTTTAAGATTCCCATGATTCATGTTTAAGATAATAATCATATTTAGTTACCAGATGCTTACAATTAACAATAAGGTAATTTATCAATGATTATGATATGGGTACAGGTTCATCTTAACTTACTAAAGAACATCTAATTCTATTTTAAGCCTTAGCATTATATGCATTCCCCTTCCCCCTCCTTATAGCTTGCCTAGGCAAGCTATGCCTGACTGCATTAGAACAATAGCCTGAAATCACACCTGGTTACAGTGAAGCTAACTACTATTCCTATGTCCCTTAGAAATCATTTTAACCCTATCCTATCACCAGGAGCAGAATCTAACACTTTTTCTTCTTTACCATGAAGTTGGTGATTGCCCAGTCCTTTAATTTCTCAAGGGCTCTTAGTAGGGCCTTTCTACTTGTGAGGCAATTTAGGAGCATTGAAATGCTCAGCATTGCTTCCAATCCAGTGTCCAAGCCATTTATGAAGGTGCTGAAGAGCACAGGACTGAGCATGGAGCTCTGTGGAACCCTCCTAGTTCCAGGTCACCAGTCTGATGTCACCCCATTCCCTGTAACCCTTTGTGCCTGACCCCTAAACTAGTTGCTCACCCATCAGATAATTTGTTTCTCCAACTGTGTGCTAGACAGTTTGTCCAGAAGGATCTTGGGAGAAGCAGTATCAATAGCTTTACTGAAATCCAAAAAGATTACAGCATCTTGCTTCCCTTGATCACCTGGGTGGGTTATCCTGTCATAAAAGGAAATCAGATTTGACAATAAGGGCTTTCTGCTCATGAAGCCGTGCTGGCTGTGACCAATGACTGTTGTGCTTCAGATATTTTTCATTACCTCCCAGAAAAATCTTCTCCAAACTTCTGCTGGCACTGAAGTGAAAGTGACAGGCCTTTAGTTTGCAGGGACGTCCCTCTTGCCATTCTTGAAAATTTGGACAGCATTTTCCAGCTTTCAGTAGACTGGGACCTCTCCAGATTTCCCTGGCCATTCAAAAAGCATTTTCAGAGATCTTTCAGTGACTTTACCAGTTCTTTGAGTACTATGGGATGAATCCCATCATGCGTCATAGATTTACACGGATCAAACTAGACCAGCAAATCCCACCTAAATTCAGGGTTTAGTGGGAGTTTATCATTCTCACAGTCATGGTTGTCCAGCTCAGCCCTCTAGGACCCCCAGAACCCATCATCAGTTTTAAAAACATAGTGCAGGAAGCATAGGTCAAAGCCTAGTTGTAGTCATTGCCCTTTTTTGTAATATCTGCTCACATTTGCATGGCCTGTCCCACTTAAAGCATTCTCATTGGAGAGGAGGGTGAAGAGAGAAAGGATTGGAGGGAATAAATCTGATGTAAAAATAAGAAAGAAATAGAAGATTTTTCATGCCTAAGGTAATTCCACACATGAACTGTTGTCCTAACCTTCATTTTTTCTGGCTTTCTTTGCTCAGCAGGCACAACTGCCTTGGGATGTGAAGGAATAGGGCTTCTTTCTTTTTTTAAATCTTTTTAAGTTTTTTTATTGTAGGCAGCATACTTTAGTAAATGTATGTGTAATGCCGAAGGCTAACACAGTTGCACTGTTGTGTTAAGATATGGTGGTGTCAGGAGTACCCAAGGAGAATGGGATCCTTCATGCTGGTGAGATCGCAAGCATGGCTTTAGATCTTCTGGATGTCTGCAAGACTTTTAAGATCCCACACAAGCCCAGTACCCTCCTAAAGATAAGAGCAGGAATACATTCAGGTATGTTGAGAAAGCTGCAAAAGAGTCTTCCACTGGCCCTACAGATGCATCTGTAGTGGCCTTTTCCTCTCCATTAAAAATAAAGTTAATTTTTTGATATGCAGTGGAACACAACATAGAGGTCACCCCAACAGAATAATTTATTGGATACATGGCATATTGGTACCTCAGTTTTGAATACAACATTGGAAACATCCCACAGCCCCTGTGTCTTTGTTGATGTGAGTTAGAACTGCCATTCTGTATCTGTTACTTTTTCTTATCTCTATTCTCTTCTCAAAACAGTGAGTTGTTCTTGAAACTCTGATCTAGTCTTCACTCTCAGAGTTCTAGCTCCCTGATTTCATCTGATGTATGATTGCAATTCCTTCTTTAGATAGACAGAGTTGGACGTGGCCTGTGCAGGCCAGCATCTGCAAACTAATCAGCATACATTGTCTTACCAAGAAAACATATCTTCCATGTTTTAAATCACCTGTAGAGACAGGTTTGTAACCCGTGTAAAGACAATACTGACACTCATAGTTTATCTGGTTAACAAATTGGATCTAAGATAGTGTAGGAAGCAGCCATAAGGCTGTATGACTGATCATGTGATTTATAAACAAAAAATGTCCTTTTTTCTATTTTTTAACAGGGGCAGTTGTAGCTGGAGTTGTTGGAACCAAAATGCCACGGTACTGTTTATTTGGAGATACTGTGAACACAGCTTCCAGGATGGAATCTACCAGTGAAGGTAATAAGGAAAAAACTGCAGGTGGGGTTTTAAAACTCCCTGAATTAGTTCTTAAAAGATGTTAGGCTGAGTTTGAGTCCTGACCTATTCAAATGATTCTGCATCCTGTAAAGAGGTTCTTGATTTCTGGGTCCAGTCTGCCTAAGGACAAATTATTTGAGTGATATTCTCTACAACTGTTTTTGTAACAAGATCCCCATATTTCTCAAGTCTCAGACAGGGATTTTTGTGGATTTGAAGTTCTCTACAGTAAAAAACCGGTAGGAATAAAACAAAATGAGAGACAAGTGGTTATGTTTAGTGTTTCTGTTTGTTCCTGATACCCAGCTGGATTTATGGTAAAAATATTTTCATTAGTCATCTTTTATTGCTGATAACTTTCTCTAATGGAGAACACAAGAAACAGTAGGACACCATGGGAGCTGTATCTATGTTTGACTAGTATAGGTTATGTATCTCCTCTAGAAAAGAGTTTAAACAGAAATTTTGTGGAGGTATTCTCACTGCTTCTTGCTAAGGGGCAACAGAGCTCCAAGTTTACTTAGTAAGCTTTGTCTTTAGCCAATACGAACATTTGAACCTCAGATTCTGAAATATTGTAGCTGATTTACAAGAACTGAAAGAAAAAAAGAGTGATTGAACATCATAGAACCCTGATATCTTGTTTCTTTTCATTCATTAAACAGAGATGAGTAGTTTTATGGCTCACATTGCAATGCGTTGTAAATGAACTAGGCACATACAAGATTCTTC
The DNA here is from genome assembly GCA_037834095.1 of Argya squamiceps. Classification (NCBI taxonomy): domain Eukaryota; kingdom Metazoa; phylum Chordata; class Aves; order Passeriformes; family Leiothrichidae; genus Argya; species Argya squamiceps. The sequence continues at coordinate 23,704,029 of JBBMKD010000115.1, forward strand.
AAGTTCAATTTAATGGTAAAAACTGATGCTTTCAACATCTATCATGATCCACTAAAAACAAAGCAGAAAGGCAGGGGAATGGTCCTAATTGATGGATTTGGAAGGATTTGAGAATCACTAGCATCCATTCCTTCTCACCACTTTTATTTTTCAAAAGCAAATGCTAAACTGGAAGGAACACATAAAACTTCATTTTCTTTCTGTCAGTCTCCCAGATAACTCCTTTCATGCTCCTTGTATCATCTTATCTGAACTCCTTTAAAACTAATACCTTCAAAATCTGCTTCCATCGTTCACAGGTTAACTTTTGTTCTGTATACCAGTCTCTTTCTCAGATGGTGCATCAACACTATAGACTTAGAAATAAAGACAGTGCATTTGTCTTTCAAGCTTTTATTTTCTCTCCCTCTTTCTCTGGCCACATACTGAGGACCTCAAATTACATAACCAAGTTTTAACCCTAAGATTATTGCTTTAAAATAGATTAATTACTAGCAATGTGCATTAAAAATGCTATCACCTGGAATCTGAGTGCTAGTGTCATGTTCTCAAGCAAGATGACAAGCTGAAATATAATGTATCTACTGCAAAGAATATTTCTGAGATATATGTCTATATTTGTTGAAACATATCTCCTGATCTACTGGCAGTGTTTGGAGACTAAAAAAATCATTTAAACAAATAAAAGTGGACATTATAGATCTGTCATTTTCTGATATAAGAAAAATAAGTTAGACAATCTTAGCCAATCCCACTATTATCTGGGATGTTTTTTAAATAAATAAGCATAATGATTGGCTCTGTGTCATAGAATGTTGAGGAGAAAAAAACATTTTTTAATTTTTTTAAAAACTTTAGCAAAATTTTGCTTTCCAGCAAAAATAGAATTTCTTCTATGTGTCCTCCGTCTTGGTACTTCCATCATCATTTGTAAAAGACAGGACAGGTGAGGCTTACATGTTTTACATCAAGATAAAATTCCAACTAAGGAAAAATCATATTGTTAAAAAAATGTGGAATTATTTTAATATCATCTCTTCCAACTGTCTTAATTTGCAGGTTTGAGTCAGAGCAAGGATGGCTGTTTCTTTAATGTTTAGACTTCATTGAAAACTAAATGTGCAAAGAAAGCACTGTCTCTTTATTGACCAGGAGGTAAACTGTGTATGGTTTTCTTCACCAGATGAAAAGGATGCTTATCAGTAGCACAGACAGACAACTGTGAAGAGTACAAAAATATTATTATATGCAGAAAGTGAAGAGTAGTGTTTTTTGACAGCCCCATATTTGTCCTGAGATGCTCTGACAAACAGGCCAGGGTACTGGAGCTTGTGTGCAAACATTTTGAATAACAAATAACAAGGAATGAAAGCAAAGACTTGAAAAAAACCCCCAGTGGGTAGTTAATTAATGAGTCTTGAATTTTTTTACACACTTTGGGAGATGGATTTGTCTTAGATACATAAATTATTTGCTAATATGATATTTATCTTTCTTTCCAGCTCTTAAAATACAGTGCAGTTCAAGTGCATACCAGCTGTTAGAGCAGATTGGAGAGTATGTGTTAGTATGCCGTGGGAATTTACAAGTCAAGGTGTGTATGCAACATTTATACTCAGCTTTTCAGAGAGGAGAGTGTGAAAGTACTCTGGAGTCCCTGAATTTTAACCCTTGCAGTCCCCTATATCTTCTAGTCCTCTGTATCTCACAGTGTTTTGGTTAGACTAATTCCTGAACCCGAAGACAGCACATTCAGATTTTAAGCCAGGACGAATTCCATGGACTTGTTCATGGGACAAACCTGGTAAGTCAGAGATGAAGGACCTAGTCAAGCTTGGAAGTCTTTCATGGCACATTCACTGTCACAACTGCTTGAAATCAAAAAAGGTCCTTCAGAGACATCACAAATCATCATGTGAGTTCCACAAGAGAATTAACACATTTGTGAACCCAGTTATGGACAGGACTTCAAAGAATTGTTTTAATTGATACTACTGCTATTAGCTTTTAAGGAAAGGTTTTATGCCTCAATTTTTCCTCTGGAAAAGTGGCTGACAGGCACATACTTCTCCTTTTGAGACTTGTTTTGAGTTGTAGTAGGAAAATTATTTCATAAATGACATATAGAACCCATGACTAATATTCTTTTGTAGGGGAAAGGAGACATGGTCACATACTGGCTTGAAGGTAAGAAAGCCTCTATCACCCAGAAGGCAGTCACCAGCACTTCTGTGACTCCTCAAGATGCCAACAGAGTTTCATATAGTCCAATACCAGGTGTCCTTGCCAGTGATCCTCTCTAAAATCCTGCTTCCTAGTCACTCATTAAGTCCAGTATCCCTTCTGCTTTCAGTCTGTTAGGTCATTCTGCTGAATCAGAAAATCAGAAAAGAGATAACACATCCCTTTGGCCTTGTAAATGTATTAGCTCAGGCTTTATTTACAGGTGTTTCTCCCAGCAGTGGCAATGAAAATACAAAAAAAGCAAAAACTCATCTTAAGGAATAATACATAGAAATGGCCTATCAGCTACCAAAGCAGAAGGTTGCTCGCACTGTTACTTCTTGATTTGGTTTTGATGGGAAATCCTCAGCTAGCAGCCACCATGACTTCAAAATCATCTGGTTAGACATTCTAGCCTGTGACGTGCTCCCACAGGAAAGGAGATAGTGTAGTGTTGCTGTTTAGTGGCATCATAAACCCTGTGGATGTGGTTGGTTTGGGGCTATGAAAGGGAAAAATGAGGTGTGTATTGTGTGAGGAAGTAACTTCCATCAAAAGCTGGGGATGAAGCAGAGAAATTATAGTGGAAACTGAAACAAGAACTGAAACTGAAACAAGAACTCCCACTTCCATTTCATCTCCATTGTCTGGAGCATAGAAAGAAGAATTAAGAAGAAAGTCTGGTGTTTCCATACAGCCAATTCCTAGTGACACCTGCCATCTTGTTGCAGAGACCTGAAAATCTTGGGACAGAAATGCAAGACATTGTATGCTGTTGCTAAACAGGATAAAGTTCACTACTAAGCTGCTCTTGTCTTTGGCTGCTCTGGGATTTCTCTGAAAAACAGCTCTTAGCATTAGCTAATGTTGTTGCTTTGACTAAAGTGGCAGTGAACCTACTACTCTGAAAAGCTGTCTGTCAGTGAAATCGGGCAGCCCTCTGAGTGAGTCACTGTGCAATTTAGGACACAGTTTAGGAAAATTCATTCCTGAGCCAGCATTTCCTGTAAAGAGAGAACCATCACTACAAGTGGAGTAATCTCTAGATGAGCATGATTCTGTGAGCATTACTGGTGTTGGCTTTCTTTAAAGACTTACCTTTCAGAGCTAATCTATTTTGAAGAGTTTAGCCTGTTCCGGTTCCATTGAGTAACAAACAATCTAACAGAATAAGTGAAAATGAGAGACAAAGGATATCAAAAGTCAAAGCATTTCCACCATAATGTGAACTAGACTGGATAAAGCTAATTGGGAGAAGATGAAAAGGAAGGACTTTGCATGACATGGCAGCACTTACTCCTGCTTATTCTGCTCCCTTACCCTCCAATCTGTCCTTGATCCTGGGTACAAGTACAAAAACATGCATGTAGTTGCAATTTTTCTGGCATAAATTTGTGTAGTTTAACCAAGCAGCTGACTAATTGTTCATGTTCCTATGTAACTAGCATTGCTACAACTTTTCATTCCAAGTATGTGCTGTGTGATAGTAATAGAAGGGTCACACTACAGTCTTTCTTTAGGTTCTGTGAGAAGTAAATGCAGCCATAATGATAGATTTTTCAGGGATGCCTAACAGAGGTAGAAAGATAAATACTTCCAAATTATGAGAGATTTTTTTTTGGACTACACAGAAAAGATGTGTAAGATTCTGAGTGAAAATATGTCTCCCAAGTCTGTCAAACTGTATCTGCAACTTAAATGGAACAAGAAACCCAGCAAGGGAAACAGACATAGCTGACTTTGGCACATGAGATTCCCATTATAAAGTCCAGCCAATTTTTTTAAAATAAAATTTTTAATTAGTTTCACATTTTTTCTAAGTTTAATAATTCCTTTCTCTTTTTTAAAATTTCATATTATATAGCGAGTTGGCTTCCTGGGAGCAGCTTACCGGCTCTGCTGCTTACTCCAGGCCGCCATACCAGTTCGTGGGT
>JBBMKD010000115.1:23721595-23737285 GCA_037834095.1 Argya squamiceps
GGGGATTCTGCCCCTCTGCTCTGCTCTGGTGAGACCCCACCTGGAACCCTGCATCTGGGGTCCCCAGCACCGGAAGGACATGGACCTGTTGAAGTAAGGAGTAGGGCCACCAAGATGATTAGATGTATGGAGAATCTTTCCTACCATGAAAGGCTGAGAGAACTGTTGAACCTCATGAGATTCCTGTGGGCCCACTTCTCCATCTTGCCCACATCCCTCTGTATGACATTCCGTCCTTCAGGAATGTCAACCACATCACTTTTCTTGGTGTCATCTGCAAATCTGTGGAGGGTGCATGCAATACCTTTGTCTATGTCATTAATGAGATATTAAACAACTGGTCCCAATACCAACCCCTGAGGGACATCCCTTTGACTGATATCCATTGAGACCCTGAGCCGTTGACCACTACCCTCTGGACGTGACAGTCCAAGCAATTCCTTATTCATTTAAAAGTCCACTCATCAAATCCATCTCTCTCCAATGTAAAAAGCAGGATGCTGTGAGGGACCATGTCAAAGGCTTTACAGAAGATAAATTACATTCACAGCCCTTTCCTTGTCCACTGATGTAGTTACTCTGTTCATTCTCTATTTCCAGGCACAGAGGATTTCTCCTGACTGCCATATCTTTGTAAATACAGTGGAGAGTGATTTGGCAACTACATTAGCCAATTCTCTCAGGACTTTCTGGGATGCATCTCATAGTGGATCCCATAGACATATGTGTTCTGGTTCCTCAGGTGATCAGGAACCTGATCTCTTAAGGAAGAAAGCACTTTTCTCATCCAGCCCCCACCTTGCTGTCCATCCACTCAAGAGGTGTGGGAAGAGAGACTGACAATAAAAAAAATTTGCTGAGTATCTCAGCCTTCTGTCATCCATTGTTTCCGGTTTTCTAGTCATGTCATCAGAGAAGTACATTTTCTTTGACCTTTCTTAATTACCGTGGAGCAACCACAACCACTATTTGGATAAGCAGCTTTGGAGGTACTACATTCCTTTTGGTTTTTATGTAGGTTTGAAGATAGAGATCAGGAAAGGGTGGACTGAGATAGATGTAGTGAACAGGGTATCAATTGAATGACAGGTAATTTTTCCCGGTACTTCTTTCTTAAACCCTTCTCTGAACCTGCTGTTTTGCAGATACAATTGTCTGCTTCAGTCAATGGCTTTTTGCAAGAGCAAAGACTTTCTCTGACTGGGCCGTACTGCAAAATCCATGGAAAAGTGTGCGTGCACCATATTTTTTAGTATCCTAAAGTTAAAATATCTGGCAGATGGAGTTTTGAATTAATACATTACAATTGACAACCAGCTTATGTATAAGATCTCAGGCATATCATGCAAGAACTCCACAAGCTCTTAATAACATCATAGGTAAAATTAGACTCTAATTTTCACCTTCCAAGCTCGGTGGCAATGCTAAAACTTGATACCGTTTTTGAGTATGGGATCAATAATTTGGATATAGAACATGGGACTTGTTTTGCTAGCAAGTTCTGTGTGGATTGGGATACTCAAGTTTCAAGCTTTTACACTAATGCACTTGTGCACATATTTGAGCCACCCCATTAGCTTGAGGAGACAGTCAGTCATTCTGCTGAGGTCACTGGTAGGCACTTCAAACTTGCTCAAGAGCTACTTCACAAAAGTCCTTCCTGTCTGCAGCAAGTACTCCTTGCTGAAAGTGGATGCTGAATGCGCAGCATCCATCTCCGGGCCTTTTTGTACATTGTGTTTTCTTGGCAGCATATACAAAAGGAAATACTTGACAATTTCTTTGTAAAGTGCAACTATGTGCTGTGATCCTCATATACCTCTATTAAAAGGGTTTTTTTTTTTTTCCTCTATTTGAAAATGCTTCTTGTTTCCCCAGAATTACGTACCATAATTACCTTATTTATATTTCTTCGGGGGTCTGTGAGGCCACTTCTGGTATCTCTTCAATACCTCTGGACTACTCTCAGAGCCCCAGGCAGTTCTCTTTGTCTTCATGTCCTCAAGCACAAGAAGTTCACCTGAGGGAGCATTTCTGGGCTCTGTCTGTTCACTCAAGCCCCTGGGTCTTGCTCTTTGTAGACAATCATTTGTGCTTGACTGCTGCTTGCTGGCCAATTGGCCGGATGTGGAAGGACTCTGCTGATGAGAGCACCTAATCAATAAACAAGTGGCAAAAGAGAAATAAAAGATGCCTGAAGGGCTTGTGTTTTGTCACTGAGCCATCACACCAGGAGTGGGATTCAGAAACCCTGGTAGTGAGTCATGCATCCGTCTTGAGGTGACCTCGGGGACTTAGCAGGATTGCTGTGGAAGAGGTACAGGCTGCTGTGTGAGTCACAGCATCAGGCAATAAATTAGCCAATATAATTCACTGGGAACTTTATCTATCTGCATCGCTCTGCCTGATATGCTCATTCCCTTTGGGAAGTTTCTGATTAAATATACTTTATTTCTTCTATTGAAAATTGCTCACAAAACATGCAATAAACTCAGGGGAGTCACCCACAAGTAGTGCATGTTGTGCACAATGGTGAATTATGGGTATCTTGCTTTGTCCCAGAGAACTTAGCAGACACTTCTTAAAGGGGATCTCTAATTGAGTTGCTTGTCTATGGAGAAAGAGGAAGGGAAAACAGGCTGTCTTGACCTACCTCTGCAGAAGAAGCCAATAATTTTTGGTATGCTGGAACACTGTTAAAGCAGTTTTAAGCATAATCTTGACCATGTATTAGGGTACTTGCAATGACTAATTCTTTCTGTGAAGTTTGCTGACATCCTTCCTGTCTGTTTAGGAAAATTAAGTATAAAAGTAAGGGAACTGATCAAAAGGCTATGCATGTTCCTTGAAGGCTCTGAAAGACTGGAACTTCCCAAGCCAATTAAACCTGAAGCAAATTAAAATGGCAATGATGTAATCAAAGTCTGTAGCTCATTTAAACAATGCAAATCTGTCTTTAAAAATATCATCCTATGCTGCAGATATGAAAGAAGAAATGAAATCTTTGTCATAACAGTCCTGATTGCTTGATCCATGATTACTTCACGCCGCATCTGCACCTTTGCTAAGACATAGCAGCTAATCTAGGAAAACATTTCCAGGCACATGAATGACAAGAAAATAATCAGAAGCAGTCAGCATGGATTCCAAAAGGAGGCAGTCATGCTTGATGAACCTGATAGCCTACAGTGAAACAGCTGGCCTGCTGGCTGAGGGGAGCATGGGTACTGTCTGCTTGAACTTCAGTAAGGCCTTTGACACTGTCTCCCATAAGATCCTCCTAGGCAGGCAGCTGTTGTATGGCTTAGGTGATCGGACAGTGAGCTGGACTGGAAACTGTTTGAATGGGCAGACCCAAATGCTGATGACTGGTGGCACAATGTATAGCTGGATGCTGGTTACTAGCAGTGTACCCCAGGGGCCAGCACTGGGTCCTTCAACAATCTTCATTAATGATCTGGAAGATGAGGCAGAGGGCACAATCAGGAATTATTTAGAGAAAATAAAACTAGGAGGAGTGGCTGATATTAGAGAGTCGTTGCCATCACAGGGACATCAACAGCCTTGACAAATAGGGCTGATAGGAACCTAATGAAATCCAGCAAGGGGAAATGCCAAATCCTGCATGTGGGGACAAAAAAAATATATATGCTAGGTACTGTGCAGCTGGAAAGCAGCTTGGTAGAATAGGACCTGGGGCTCCTGAGGAACACCAAACTTAATATAAGTCAGCAGTGTACCTTTATGGCAAAGAAGGAGAATGATGTCCTGCATTAGAAAGGGTATTGCCAGCCAGCTGGGAGGTGATCTTACTCATTTACTCAGAGCTGGTGAGGATATCCCTAGAGTACTTTGTCCAGTTCTGTTCTCCTCAGTACAGTAGAGCCATGAACATATTGCAGAGAATCCATTTTTCAGTGGACACTTCAATGGAAGAGTCATTAGGATAGCTGAGGGACTGGAGCACCTCTGCTATGAGGAAAGGCTGAGGGAGCTGGACCTGTTCAGTCTGAAGAGAAGGCTCTGGTGCAATGAGCAATGTCACTGAGTGCATGAAGGCAGGTCACAAAGAAGACACAGCAGAGCTCCTTCCAGTGGTGCCTAGTGACAGGACCAGAGGCAGTGGGCACAAACTGAAACATGGGAGGTTCCCTCTGAACTTCAGGATACACTTTTTCATTGTGAGGATGACCAAATACTAGGGCAGGTTGCCGAGGGGTGGTGCAGTCTCCATCCTTGGAAATACTCAAAGGTCACCTGGACATGGTCCTGGGCAACTTGCTGTGGATGATCCTGCTTGATTAGAGGGTTCTTCCAACATGCACCATTCTGTGATTCTTTTATGGCAGAGAAAATTACAGATGAGTGTGAGCATGTGTGCATGCACAGATTGAGCACTGTCTCATCAGTGTTATCAGGGGCACTGGAGAGAGATAGTCAAAGTATTTTTTTACTGGAGATGGAGAGCAAGCAGCTCTCTTTGAAGGGGTGAAATCTGCATGGTACACGAGGAATTCTCTAGGGGAAAATGTGCAATAGGACACAAAGTGTGCATATAAGCCACAGGGCGGCTGTGTTCTTGAATAACTTGAAATCTGCTTTTTTTCAGGAGGCAGCCTGTCTAATACCTGTCAAATGGTGATGGCTTCCCTGAACCATTTGTTCCAACAGATCATCAGCCATCACACAGAGGGGAAAAAACAGATACTTTGTTGTCCAAAGTAAAATGCATGTGCATCACCATGGGTCTTGCATGCCACCACTGTGTAAAAATTAAGAACTGACTTGTACAGACATCACTCATAAGAGTGGCTAAATGTGTACTTGATTAACCTTCGTACCCTCCCAAATAATTAGGCAGCTTGTGGGGACAGCTTTACAGATGGTAATATTGCCTTTCTATGGTCTTGTTCCCTTTTTCCATAAGCTTCACCCATAAGTATGGGTGGAGCATGGGAAAATCCAACTAAACCATCACAGATGACAACAACCGTAACAACAGTCATGGCACTGTACTGTGTCAGGGAGCAGTATTTAAAGGAAGGGTTGTGTGTTCCTTGTGCTGGGAGTACAGCTCTGTGAATGCTTTATGTATAGACCAGATCCTGGTGTTTACTACATGAGGAGGTGTGTAACCACAAAGGGTGAAAGGTAGTGATGGGGGAGGACTTTGCCAGCATTACACACATTTCCGTGTAGTAGGGTGTTCTTGTGTTTCAAAGGCATTTGATGCAGGGGCGTAATAAAGTTTTTATTGCTATATACTTGGAGTGCTTACAACATTTAGTTGGTAAAAACCTTGCATGCCAATATCAGGGGATATCAAATGGCTCCTGATTGTGAGTGTGGGTGTTAATACATTGGTTTTCACTCCCCTTCCATACAACGGACATGTGTCTCTGACAAAACGGGGAAGGATGCTGTAAAAACAGCTACAAATGTTGCAGAGGAGGAGTGGAGCATGAGAAGGTCTCCAGCCATCCCACAGGAGTGAGGGCTTGGTGCAAACCAAGCCTTCAGCACAGGCTCAGAAGGGCCAGGCCTGTTTCTCTACCTCATTTCCCCTGCCCTCTGCCTGGACCAGAGACAGTGCAGGCCACTTGGGGCAGCTTCATCTGAGCAGGGATGTTCCTTACCACATCCAGGTGATACCAGATTTAGAGGGTGCAGAGAATATTTACCCAATGTGTTTACTATTGCTGGCCCTTCCCTGCCCATCACCAGCCATTCCTGTCAGAGTCCACGGCATCCCTTCAGTTTCCCTGGATGGTCACAGACCTTGGCAGAGGGACCTGGGACCTGAGAAAGAGGGTTTGAATCCTGGACAGGGGGCTCTGTTCAGGGGGGTTGCCTGGCACAAAGCCCAGAAAGACACAGGCTTTGATTTTAGTCCATGGAAAAAGCTTCCAACATTGAGAGAAGAATTACAAGTCACAAAAGTGTAACAGACAGACAGTAGCTAATCACTGGGTGGAAAATTTTGTAATTTTGGGATTCTTAGAATGGAGGTGAATGGGGAACAAGATGGAGATTTTAGGGTGGTGCCCTGGGTTCTTCTTATTCTCCCTTGGCATCCATCTTCTTACGTGACATGGGCACAAAGTAGTCTAAGGGGATTGGGTCAAGGTAGAAATGACCCATCTAGTATAGGTGATAGGCATTGGCACGAAATTGCAAATAATAAGTATGTAACTATCTGCATAAGAAGGTAGTGACCTCCCATCATGGGGGGAGTCGCCTGTGTCCGAGCTGCTGCGAACATCTCGGCCAGGCACAGAGAAATTGTAAGATAAGAAATAATAAACACGTGAGAAACCCAAGAAACAACAAGATCTTGAGACTCTGCTTCATTCTCGTGCCGACTCAAAGCCTTCAGAGGGCAAAAAGGACTCACTCAAACCACTACCCGAACCACCACCTAAATCTCGGGTCAGAAGAGAAAACCCAAAACCCAAGAATTCCCTGGTTGAGGCTCCATTTCTACATCCAGCATCAGGCATCAGGTGCCCTATGTCCTCTGTCAAGGAATCTCCAGCTGACAAAGAAGGCCACAGGGCAGGTTCCTTTTTTTGCTCTGCAGTTTGCAGTGAAAGACTGTTCAAAGCATTTGAGAAATTGTTTAAATCACTTCCACCAAATAATACACTTTTCATTGGCATGGTGGTAGGAAAGACATGGTAATAGAAATTTTGTAACTTTTTGCTTCTTCCTGCAAAGTTCAAGTGGTTCCTCAGACTCAGATGGCATTTTGGGTCACGAGGATATGTGGACACTGTCTCTTTAGCTGGCCTATTCCCAGAAGCTCTGTTACAGTAGGAAAGCTGTCAGAGGTCTAGCCCCAAGACCTGCAGGGGAAGATGATGGTAAAGGAGAAGCCAGTGTGCTTCCTGCTTCCCTGACTGCTGCGCCACAGGCAGATGGGCACAGCTTGTGCACTGTCACCCTGACACAGGGTAAAGGCCCTTGCGCAAGCACATCCTGGGGCTTCCAGTTGATTCCAAATGTCCTCTTCCCAAGACTAATTTTCATTTTCCATCCAGGAAGCAATGTTCAGCTGAAGTAATAGAATATGGGCATCAGAGAGAGATTCCTTGTCTAGACATCAGCTTATCCCAGGCAGAGTCAACCTGGCTTGGATACCTCCTCAAGCCATCTCCCTACGGAAAGTGAGCACAGGTCAATCTGGAACCCTCCTCTACTGCTGTCATGGTCTCTGAAAAGGAGCAACCAGCCACTGGTGTGTGTTGAATCCTACCTTGTGCTTTGACAGGAAGCTGCAATGTGGCAGGATGAGAAATTAATTAGCTTCATGCTGCCGCAAGCATTTCCAGTCCCAGCTGACAACAGACTAATTAAGAACCTCCCTGTGGTGTCTATTTTAGATAACCATTTACTTTGATACAATTTAACAAGAGTTTTTCTAATGGTTTATTTCACAGGCAACTCATTAGATTAATTTGCGCGGCAAACAGCAGGAACTTGAGTAGACATTTTGAATTCTCAGCCACCAAAAGTTAAGACATTTTTGCCAAGAGTGCTCTAATTTTATCAAGGCAAAACATATGCTTCCTTCTGATGTTTTGTGTCATATCATTTGTTTTCGGATGCTACTTTAACCAAAGTCTAGAAGTTTTGAGAACTGAAGGTGATGTTGTAAGTGCTGGTTCTCAGGAGCCAGTTAATGCCCCTGTATGTGATTTGCCCATCAGAGTAATTTGCAGTGCTTGCAGACTGAGCACCAAGAGTGCAAAGTTCATCACATTATCAGTATTATCTGTTTCACTATCTCAGTGAGGAACCAAACTTCCTGCTAGCCGAACCAACTCTGCATCTTATGACTATGGAAAATGCTGATAGATGCCCAGAGCTCCAACTCTATGTGCTTTCACAGGATCTCCCACAAAGCCTAACAGAATCAGAAAAGGGTCCTACATCCCTCAAATACAGGAAGGAGTGTCCTTCCTTTCTACTTTAATTTTCAAATGTTAAGCTTGACCCTACCTAACTGCATAAAACACAGTTAGCCTTTTGGAACCTATTGGAGTGCCACATGTAGTCTGGACCAAAGTAGGGACATAGGTTGAAAACTAACCCAGAAGCAACTTGGTTTTCTCCACACAATCTGTCCTAATGGGAAAATGTGTAGGAGGATTTTACTTTTCCTTACTGTCTCTGCACTGCCTCATCTTCACAAATTACAATTGTGAGAGTGAAATATGTGACTCCAAATTAAGAGTGAGTGTATGACAGCAAAGACGACAGGTTGGACCTTACATAGCATATGATTGCCTAACTTGGAAAGAAGACTGGGCTCTGGGTGGGGAAAGAGCAAAGAACATGAGCTGAAAGGCCTTGCCAGGGGAATAGGGTGGTATCACAGCAGCAACTAATTACTCTGTGATTTTCAGTAGGATGCAGTTCTCCACATGACTGAGATTAGGTTTTTCGTTGTCACTAGAATTGGGAAGGTCTCTTTGAAATTAATATTTGAATATCTCATATATTTTCTTTTTCCCTGGGGGGATACTAACTAGTTTCCTATTTTCAAACATCATCAGAAACTTAGGTTAAAGCTTCAGAGATTAATATTGCCTCCAAGTTTGGTTGAAGTTGGCTTCTGGATTTGGATACATAATTTCATTGGACAAATTGCTTAAACTGGAAATGCCTCCCTACAAGTCATCTGCTCAGAGCCACCTGCTCAGAGGCACAGATCATCACTGTTTGTTGATAAAGAGGAATGTTTCCATGCTCTTCTTTCTAAAATGCTATCCAGAACTAAAATCCCTATATTCTTGTCTAGGATAACATATAGAATGTGAAAGCTAAAAACATTAGTGGGATTATCCGTTTGCATTTCTCAGGATCTAATTGTTTGCAATTCTTGCCTTACTCTCCCTCACTCCCAGAAATTCTGTGTGACCAGAATTTGGAACATTTTCTCTGTTTCATGGCAACAGAGCTATGCTGTAGAGCCACACACATTATGATTTTTATCCCTTGTTGCAGACTGGTTGTGTGTAAACACTTCCTTCCCAGTCCTGTCTGAGCCTTTTTGGATGCAAGCAGCTACAGCAAATATCAAGTGTGACTTCATTTGCAGTAGCTATCTGCCCTCTGCCTCCTAATCCTTCAGGCTGTAGCTGCTTTCCCCCATGGCTGAATGCTGGGAGGCTGGTGACCCACTTCCCGAGACTGAAGGTTCCATGGAACATAGGGTAGCTGCAGTGCCCAGCAGCTCTGTTGAAGCTGAGTGCTGACAGCCAGAAGGCAGTAAGGACTGAGTGCAATTGCCTCTGAAATGCACACTGTGCACTTCCCCTAGCAGATGCTTCTGCTGTAGCCATGTGACAAAACGTGCTCTTGACTCACAGGGCCAGACTCCTCAGAGGTGAATACTTGGCTCAGTGCTATCAGCTTGTTATTTCTTCCTGCCAAAAGCCTCCAAGGACCCTATTAAGCAGGGGGCTTCTAGAGCTGATAGATGAAATGAGCTTTTTTTTTCTGAGGAGGAGCTTTATACGAGGAGCCTGTGTCACATCTATGCAATTTTTACTTCTTTTCTGGCTGGTCCTCTGGGCATTTCACGGTGGCTTCCTGAGGTCACTGGCACTGCTCTGTGGACTCCTACCTGACATGCTACTTCCTTGGCTGAGCTCAGCCTGCCTGAAAAACAACTTTGTCTACCAGGGTACTCATGTCAACTGCTGGTGCAACTGGATGAGCTGCAGTTGCCATTCCTTTTGAAACTATCATGTGGCCATTTTTTTTGTACTCTTTTATTTACTACTAAATATCTGTTTCCAAGAATATTGTGTGGTTTCTAAGGATATTGTAAGAGTCACATGTCCTTTCTGCTTTGGTGTATTAACAGATGGGGTACTTGGGCATGTTGCAGTACCTGAGAGTCTGTCTGGCTTCTGAAGCTGACCTGATGTCTGCTGATAATTTTCCAAAGCAGAAATTCTTCATGGGAACATGAGACTAAGGCAAGGTCTTGTGGATGAGCTATATCTGAACACCAAGTGACCACAACCCACTGTGCTACATATTTCCTTGCAGAGGCTTGCTCAGTCCCAGCAGTTACACTGAACAGCACGTTGCACTTGATTTGCAATTTTGATTTTCAGACTCTCACCAAATGTCTGCCATTGATTCCTAGGTGCTCTCTTCCCCTGGGCTCCGGGTGTTGCACTTGGTTTCATCTATACCCCTAGCTCCCTTGAGGGGCAAGGCTGTCCTCAGGGATAACACAGTCTCCTGTTAAACCCACTGGGAACAGCTCATGAGGTGTGGAGTCCTTGGGCTTAAACTATAGAGTATGATCCTATGTCTCTAGTAAGGGTACTGGCTTTCCTATTATGAATTCCTGTCCTAAATCCCACCCTATTCTGCCAAGGAGAGCCATCAGCTGCCATGTTATCCCACGGCTTTTTGCAGGGTTGCTGTTTTTAGTAAATAAAGGTTCTCACAGTGTTTGAGCATTCATTCAGACTCTGTGTCCCTGTCAGGATCTTTTCCACATTTCCTATTCAGGTGCTACCTGCAAAACATATAATCAGTCAGGGGGAACAAAGACTGGATAAAAAATTCCTCAGCAACATTTATTCGACAGATTCATCCCCTATGATCAAAGGCCCTGTCCTTATCCTGTAAAATTTAATGGAAATTTTACTAATAACCTCAGGAGACCAGGATATTACTCTCTCTGATTAGTGGACAAGACCATTATAACATCATAGCTTCAGAAGAAATTAAATCCCTTCCCCTGCTCTTTGGGTGGGGGAACAAGGCATGTATTATGCTTCCTCTTTGGATGATGCCTGTTCTCACAACTGGTAATCATCTGAGACAGGAGCTGGTGTCCTGTCAGATGAGTGTGCTGTAACAATTTCTCTCATCATCATATATCTAGCCCTGAGTTTGTAAAATGGCTC
Organism: Argya squamiceps; assembly: GCA_037834095.1. Lineage (NCBI taxonomy): Eukaryota > Metazoa > Chordata > Aves > Passeriformes > Leiothrichidae > Argya > Argya squamiceps. Next base: position 23,732,533 of record JBBMKD010000115.1, read on the forward strand.
CTACTAGATGGGAACTGAGCTAAGTTTACCTCCATGTTGCAGCTGTGCATTTCTGTAACCATTGGTGCTGCAGAACCCGGTGTTGAACTTTCACTACTTTTTATTTGTTCCTAGGAGACTTGGTGGAGGGGTGTTGAGATAATTTCTCTGCCTTCCCCTGAAATTTTTACTTCTGGAGTGCATCTCAAATATCCTTAGGGAAGAGGAATGAAATTCAGCAGTATGACTGTGCTAGCAGAGCAAATGTTTTGCTGGTAGTAGCTATTTCCCCCATCATGTTAGCACTGAATTTGTTCTGGTATTCCTGAAATGCCTTTAAACACTTCATTTCTTCTTTAGAGTGAGCCAAAATGCTCCCTTGTGTGAAAGCTAGCCCTGGGAAGACAGTGCTAAGCCTCTTATGAGAGCAAAGCTGTGCCTGTGTTTAGGCTTATTCCATCACCCTCTGTGGCATTTGAGCTGATTCCACTTCTTATGCCTATCACTTTCTCATTTCCTTTGGCTACGATCCCTCTTTCTTTCTGCTGAAATGTTTGGTGGGCAGGCAATTCCATGGCTGCCTGCAGATCAGCTTTCAGTATTGAGTTGTGTAACAGCTGCCCACTGTCACTTCAGAGCCAATTTTGGGACGGTGTCATCAGCTTTGTCAATCCATATGTCCCAGGGAGATTTTTACTGGATAAAAGCTTAAGTGCCTATTAATTGGCTCAAATTCTTAAATGCATATCCGAGACATGAAGTGTCAAATGAGACACCCAACTTTCACTAGCCAAACAAAACTGTAATTCATTGATATCAGAGTTCTATGAATTCCAGATATCGAAAGGTACATGATATCTAAAAGATTGTCCTGTGCTCACCTGAGCCTGTATATGAATGTGAGAGAATTTTAGTATTCTTTTTGCAAATTTTGCCTTTTTTTTTTTTTGTGTTTGGGTTTTTTTTGTTAAATAAAGATTTTAATTATAAGGTTTGTGCTTGTCAAAAGCATGCGACAAGAGAGCCAGTATGAATAGTATTAAGAGTTTTCGTTCCACAAGGCAAGTGTAAAAACATCCAGTGGAAGCTTGCAAATATATATCATAGCTTTCTAATAATAAAAAATGTCTCACTTGCTTTAGATGTGGGACACTGTGTCCTGGAAGATGTCCTCTTGCTACCAGAACAGCAGATCCTCCTCCAGTGAGAGCATGCCCTAAGTTGCTCTTTGCCATTGCATTCATTTTGGACTAAGATCACAAGACCCCAGGGCTGGTAGGTCAGCTGCACACAAGCTGCATCAGATCCCAGGTGGCTTCTGGCAGGGGGTTCAGCACCAGCCTGTCCTGTCAGAACATGCTGATGGACTCAAACAATGCATGGAGCTGAGACAGCTCCATAACTGAAGTACCATGTGCTCCAGGTGAATGGTCTGCAGAGACCCTACTACTGGAAAGTAACTCTTAGGAATGAGTTTGGACTTATTTCTCTTTGTCTAAACACAAAATCATGATCAGTTCAGCTTGCTTCACTTGCCTGGTTTGTACTAGTTAAATTACTAGCCTGATAGTGGCTTAACTTAATCCATTATCTTAATATTTCTTTAACTAACTCAATTTTAATAAGAAACCTATCACATCTGGTGCAAAAATTGCTGAATGATAGAGAATTGTGGCTGCTCAGAAGCTCACAGTCTGACATTAGCTCTAGGTCACTTCTCAATAGGTTTCTGCTCCTCCACAACATGACAGCTGCATTGAGGGTGGCCAGAGGAATGAAAAAAAATTAATGCTTATTTATTTTATTTTATTATTTGTGGTAAACAAACTAATAAGCACACCTTAGCCAGGCATGGAGAATTTATAAATAAGTGTAAGGAGCTCTGTTGCTCTGATAGTCAATTGGTATATACTGATTTGCATTTTTCACTCATCAGATCTGCCTGCATGAAATAACCCCTCACAATTATTTTATATTTGAAAAGTGTGCTTGACCGATTTCTTTACAGCACTGGATACTTTTAATAGGACACAGAAATCCAGCATTCTTGGTCCTTTTGAACAATGGATTTTGCTATGGAGTGTCACAAAATAATTTTTCCAGGAATAACCTGGGATTTTTAAGTTGGATAAATTCCAGCTCAAGTAATTACACTCTGCCTTCCCCAATTCCCCCAAAGGTCCAATTAATTCAGGCATTCTTAGCATAGAACTGTTACACACTGCTACTGTACATGGCTAGACAGCTGTTGTACTTTGCCCTAAAGACAAATACATCTCAGTGGTGCGTGACCTGATTCCCTCACACCACTCTGATGTGGTGTGCCTGAATGATTCCAATTCTCACAGTCCTCTAAGAAAAAACACACTGGTTACACACACTTTTATCGTGGTCTTCCTAGACCTGCTAATCTTGATCATCCTTCTTTGTCTTGCTGGTTAAATTCACTCCTGGATCTTGAACTATCATAGGTGGAGAGGGTCTCAGAGCAGGGGATGTGCCACGTGTACTGGCAGGCTGTACTCACATAGCACATGTTGTTTTGAATACCTGAGAGGGCATCCCCACAGAGGTAATTAGTTACTTCCCAGCTCCCTAAGAGGCCTGTGACACCTGTGCTGGCTGGTGTCTATCTGTAGTGAAAGAAAAGTTTAAAATCTCAGAGAGTGAGTGGAGACAGAAAGCCCACAGCTGCAGTGGTACCTGCTCTGCTTTTCTCTTTTGAATGTGTTTTTACATCTGTTTTTTTGACCAGGTCTCAGCCTGACCCTTGCAGCAAGAGCATGTTGCTTTGAGGCCCATTGGTTCCTAGCTCTAATGATCCAGTATGACTCCTGTGGTTTGTAAAATCAGCTGCAGTGCTCATGTCTGACCCTTGTTGTCAGACTGGAGCCAGCTGTCACATCAGAGTCTCAGAGCTTCTGAACAGAGGGCTTTTGAGGCCTTGTCCAGCTTCAGAAAAGTTGACTGTCATAATCACTGTGGTAGTAAGGATGTTACAACACCAGGGTTGAAAGCAATGGCCTCTTGCTTCTGTAGTTCTGCTCAAAAGCAATGTGAGGCCCAAAGGTAAACCCTGGCTACACTGCTTCTGTAGTTCTGCTCAAAAGCAATGTGAGGCCCAAAGGTAAACCCTGGCTACACTGTATTCTTGGAGGGACCTCTGCACTGCTGGAGCAGCAGCTAAAAGCAGCAGGGCTACAATGAGAGAGGGTCTCACAAAAAGAAAGCTGAATATGACAAGGATCAGAAGGGGGCAGCTTCTCTACCATGTTCCTTGCTCTTTGAATTTCAGGGATCCTTCTGACCATGCTGTAGCATTGCCACTTGTGTTAACGCCCAGCATATGCATCCGGGTCTCCAGGATACAATGGGGACGTATTATTTTGTGGAGTTGCTGTGAGATGGGGTAATCCACACTTCTGTCTCATCTGCACCTGTGGATGCATTTACCTGTCAGCCCACAAGGGGCTCAGTTCACCTTGCATTGCTTGAGGGATAGAATTTCAGCTGGCAGCTTCTGTGTCAGGCTAGAGGTGGCAGGTGGAATAGCTCCTTGGAAGGAGGTTGTTCAGTGACGGGTATCATCAGTCTGTCTCTGATGTCCATCAAGGCTTCACTCAGTGCCAATTTACAGCTTCCTTCCTGCCTGGCTGTCAGGTGTAGCTATCATCGTACCAGACCCCTCTTCCGACTGTGACATTGGCATCCTCTGAGCATGACATGAAGCGCTGGGTAAAGGCTGCAATGGGGAGGTGGCATGTGCCTGCCTTTACTGCATGTGCTACTAGAGTCAGCCAGCTCACATTTCATCTTAGCTCAATCTGGGGATGAACACATTCAGTACAGGTCCTTCCTGGGGAAAGGCTGTCATCCCTGAAACTTGCCTTTCTCCAAGCCCATTGGCTTCCAACACGTGGTAGGGAGTAAGTTAAAGCATTAGGAAAACAGGATTTCATTTCACATGTGTAATTGGGCAAATAGACATTCTCCAGAGTGGGACGGGGAAGAGAATTGGAAGGATAAGAATGAAAAAACCCTTGGTGAGAGGGACCAGTTTGATTTTATTTACGCCATAACATACGTTATATCTGAGTATCCTTATAGGGAGTGTACGCGTGTTGGGAGCCTTGTCCTGGGGAGGCTTTTCCTGGCAGCCGAGCAAAGCAGAGAAAGCTTCCACGATCGGGCTGCGAGTGACTCCCAACTCCTGGTGGGGCAGATGCCCGGATGCCCAGGAAAAAATGCCTGGGAAATTGGGCTGGGAGAGGAGCCTTAACAGAGAAGCAATTAGCTGTGACACAATCAATGCCATTTTGCTTTGGGTTTCTTGCGGGGATCAGGGGCTCACCCAGAAGGTCAGCTTGGCCCTCCTCCCCCACATCGCCCTTCCCTCCCTGCGCTCCTGCTTCCCTGTCCGCACCTGTCCCGCCGCGCTCCGCCGCTTCCCCGAGGCAGCTGGTGCCGCTACATCATCCCAGCGCTCCGGTGTTCCCCTGCACGGAGCGGGCGCTGCCGCACCCGGCCCGCGGCCGCCACCGCCCCGTGTGTCCCACGGTGCTGCAGCCCCGGCCCGCGGCCGCCGCTCGCCGCCGCTGGGAACACGCTGCTGCCGCCGCTGGAAATCGCGCCCGGCCGCTGCTCCAGCTGCCCGGCTCCAGCTGCCCGGCTGGCGAGAACCGGGCCTACAGCGGGAACCATCTGTCCCTTTCCTCTGCTGCTTCCTCTGTCCTTCTTTTGCCCTCTCTGCTCTCTTTTCTGTCCCACTTCGGGA
>JBBMKD010000115.1:23737385-23750693 GCA_037834095.1 Argya squamiceps
GGGCTTTGCTGCCCATTTCTCGAGCCTGAGAGAGGCTGGCCATTCACATGAATTGTTGCCTTACAAACATTGGCCATGTGATTTGGCTTTCCACACCTTCCACAGAGAAACAGAGGAGTGGCCCCCTTTTGGACTTTCTTCCCTTTTTTCCTGCTGGCCTTAGCATTTGCCTGTTTCTGCTTCCCACCCTGCTGCTGCCCCTTCCAGGCTGGCTGCAGGGTAGTTGCCATGGCCACCACCTTAGAACGCGTGGTGCCCATTCTCGCACAGGCCTCGGCCACTTGCAAGACTGAGGGATCACCAGGCAGGGCAACATCATCCTCCAAATCTTGTCCCTTTAACTTCCCAGGGACAGGGGTGAGAGCGTGTCCCGCAGGAACTGCACAGCCAGGGAATTCATCCCTGCCCTGCAGGGGGTGTCGTGGTGAGCCACGGCCACCCACTGCACCAGCCTTGGCTGGGACGCCCCAAAGCCGTGTGCAGTCCTATTGCCGGACCGTCTTCCAACACGGATGCAGCGTCCTATCACTAGGTGTGTTGTCCCCTCCCCTAAAAATAAACACTGGGGAGCAGGCAGCTGCCTGTGCCTGGGTGACGGCAGCGGCTGACCACGCAGCGCTGCTCCGGCTCACCGCAGGGGGAGAGCGCAGCACTGCGAGGGGCGTGCCCCGCGGTGCAGCTTCCAAGGATGCGGGGGATTTGGGGGAAGCTGCTCCAGCCACCCGAGCCCTAGGAGAGGGCGGCTCCACCGCCTGCTGTGGGGCAAGTCTCTCTCTCTCCCGACCGTGTGGGCCTCTGGGGGGGGCGGCCCCCCCTGCCCGCTGCGGGGGTCATCCCGCTCCTGGCCGCCCAGACTCCCGTGGCGGCCGGCCACGCCGCCCGCTGCGGGAGGGGGGCTCTTGCTACCCGGGACCGCGCCGTGGGGTCAGGTCCAGTCCGCCTGGAACCCGATATCTTGTGGAGATCCCACAGCAGAGGCACCGCACCACGATTATCCCTCCACCTTGTTCCAAGCGCACTGCCGGCGCTTCCAGCACCGAGAAAGCACGGGGGGTGAAGCGGGGGAATCCACCGCCTGCTGCCGCTGTTGCTGCCTCTGTGGCACAGGAGCCGCGCGGGCCGGCGGCACCGGCCCCTCAGGGCTACTGCAAGCCCCGAGATTTCCCGCACCCAAATGCCTGCGGGGTGCGGGTTTTGGCAGGGTCTGCTTGGGGGACCCCACGCCCACCTCAGTGCTTAGGTGAGGCGTGCCTTCCTCGCTGCTGCGTTTGCGTGGGTAGGAGATCAGTGGTCCCACCGACAGCGCTTGGGAGGCTAAAGCCTCCCCATTGCAGTGCCACTTTTGTGGGGCGGGAACAGGAGAACCAGCTCCACCATCTCTCTTGGGACTTTTCCCTGGAGACAAATCCAGGCTTGAGCCATGCACCGAGCCCTCACAGCTGGGAAGCTGCAAGCCACGCAGCACTCCTTCCAGCCTTTTCCAGGCCCTCTCATCTGAGGCAGGGGTAGGGACCATCCCTCTTACCACTGGTTACCTCAGACACAGAGCAGAGTGTATGTCCCATGCAGGGGATCGTCCGATGAACACACGGACAGGATCCAGATGCCACACGTTCAGGTCACCACTTGTAGCTGGTGCTTGGCACATGTCCAGGGGTCACCAATCCTAGCAGAGATAGGTGCCCCAGACGGAACACGAGACAGATGCAGGCATGCAGCAGGTCAAGGGAAGGCTTCTGTGGCTTTATTCTATTCTCATTATCTGACTCCATTCTTTTACATACATTTGTACAGGCGTCAAGAGATTGGCTACACAGGTCGCCACCTCTCCAACCTGGATGGTGAACATCACCATCCATCACATTTCTCCACCCATAGCAGAAAAATGTAAACAATAGATAACTGCTAAAAATACATATTGTTTTTGTGAAGCTGTGTGAGAAACTCCAGCTCAAGACTGTAAACAACCAAAGGGCTTTTGCATCAGGGCAACAGGTTACGCAGATTTTTTACATCTGAGCCATCATGGGTGCACGGCTTTCTGCGTCCCAGAAAGGAGTTTATTACCAAGTTGTGGGAATGCTTGAGGGTGGGGGGATTCGATTTTCAAAGAAACAGTTAAAAGGATTCATCAGGAACTTGTTTCTTCACTTCCCCCAGACGTCTCTAGGACAGGTCCGCAGCATCCAATTTTGGGATGTTGTGGGAAACAAATTAGTTGATGTGGGCAAATCTGGAGACACATCATCTGCAAAATTTGTTTTTTGGAGTCTGCAAATTCGGTCTGCCTTGGTAAAACAGAAAGAAGTGAAGAGACAACCAGCCTCTGGTGAATCTGCCCCAGTTCTCCCAGTTTCTCCTCATCCCAGCCCCAAGTTACCTTTACCCAACCCAGATATTCTGATCAGAGCAATCTGCAAATGAGTGCAGGGTTGCCGCAGTATCCCTGGCTCCCCTTGGATACCTGGCTCCCCCTGCTTGGACAGTCCTGGCCAGACTGCCTGGGAATCTCCCTCTCTCCTGAACCTCTCGGTTCCCCCGTTTATAAGCCCCATGTTTGTTTCAGTTCTGGAGAGGGCTCAAATGTCCAAGTCCCCCACCTTCACAAGCCCCGAAGTCATTTTAGTTTGGGAGGATATCTACAAGATGGCCTCCAACCCCCAAGAGTGCAAGATGGCGGACACCACATGGCACAGTTCCCTTCTTGCTCTCCTTTTTCCCAAAATCCCTTTTCCAACCCAACCAATCCTTTCCTTTCTCCAACCTCCTCCTTCCCTTGCGTGTCATCACCTCCTCCGACTCCCCCCTCCACCCACAAAACTCCATCCTTCGATCCTGCCACCAGTCACTCCCTGTTTCTGGTTCTCATGGTTCCTACGCCCTCTTCCAGTTCCCACACTCCAGAGCAGGAAGAAGAGGAGCCTGGAGCCCAGGACCGGGACCAGATCCCCATTCTTTCTGCCACATCAGTCACTTATCATTGGCCAAGGAGGGGAGGTGTTGTCCACTCTAATTAGGAATCCTTCTCTCAAAAAATAGTCTGGGAACTGTGCAAGGCTCTCAAGGAGTTTGGATGTGAAAGTGAGTACTTCCGCGGCCTTTCGAAAGGCAATCTTGCAGGGACCATGTTAGTCCCTTATGATCTTCAGCAGCTTTTCTCATGCCTTATGTCCTTGACAGAGTTTTGGCTCTGGGATGTGGCATGGAAGAGGCTGATAAGGGATTCCCTCCTTGTGCTCTGGCAAGATCCTGGAATGGCAGTACATAATAACAATCTGCCAATATGTATGGACCATCTGTACGGTGAGGGAGAATGGGCTTTAGCACCTAAACAGGCTCAAGATATTTCTTGTAACAGTCTTGGAGCATGTCAAAGACGCTGCCACAAAAGCATTTTTCTCCCTGATGCCTGACATCCCTCTTGAAACTTACAGTAAAATGAAGCAACTTCCATCTGAGCCTTTCCTGAAATTTGTAGAAAGACTAACCAGAACAATTGAGTTGCAGGTTAAGAGCGAGGGAGCACAGGAGGAGGTGCTTGAGGAAATGACTTTAGCCAATGCCAATGACCAGTGCAGGGCGGTCATCCTCAGCCTTCCCATGGAGCCCCCTCCTACTGTTCAGGAAATGCTTCAGGTTTGCGTCAGGAAAGTTCCCCTCATGGCAGTGAGCAAAAGCCTTGGGTTGAGGAACTCACAGAAGCCACCACAGAAGGTTGCTGCTGCAGACATGCCTGCTCCACCACCACGACACAAGGGCCATCAACCGAAAGCACCGCTCAAGAAGACATCAAAATCTACCTGTTTTTTGTGCAATGAGGCTGGACATTGGGCACCTCAGTGCCCATTGAGAAAGTAATTCTTAGCTTTTTAGAATAAGAAAGGCCAAGGAGTCCAGAGGATCCAAAGAGGATCAACAAAAAAACTGAAAGGGGAGTGTGGGCCTGCCCAGTGTGTGGATAAAAAAGGGGCAGGTTATAGGAGGGAGGAGGGGAAAGGAAGAGACTCAAGTGATAACAACTCTGACTTTACAGTGACCACTCCTACTGTTCAGCAGCAGTCACCAGACTCCACCAACTGAGACCATGGCATAGGTAGATCTGTTTTAACCACTAAATGTCTCCAGGAACCTTTCAGGTTGCAGCTGACAAGAGTCATTACACCTGAAAGACGCCGACTGGCATTTTTTTTGGTTGGCTTACAGGAACCTGGCTCCTGGAATCGGATTGAAAGTAAGTATGTCATTCTTGGGGATAAAAAGCACATCCTGCAGGAAATCAAGATCGTTCCAGGTCACGTGACATCAGACTCTAGATGACTTGTTTGCTGGTTGTGCTGTGCCTGCCCACCCCTATTCCTGCCTGAGGGACAAATCGTAGCCCAGGCAATCACAACATGGGACCTGTCTCAGGAGAAGGACATTGTGAGAGATCACAACCCTACAGTTTGTTGGACACAAATCGTGGGGGAAGACAAACCAAGGATAGAGTGTGAGGTCCGTTGGGGTGGGGAAGCCAAATACATCAAAGGACTTTTAGACATGGGAGTGGATGTGACGATCATCCCCTCACGGGACTGGCCGCCACATTGGGAGTTGCAAAGTGTGGCCACGCACATCCAGGGTATAGGGGAAATGCAACTGGCAAAAAGTGTCGTGAAAATTGAGGGGCCAAACGGACAATTGGCTACATTACGTCCATTTGTTTTGTATTATTCGGAACCCTTGTCGGGGAGAGACCTGATGGCCCAATGGGGGGTCTCAACTGGCATCCCAGATGCCCTCCAGGATTTTTGGGTGGCGCACACTGAGAAGTGCCCTACCCTGAAGGTAAATTGAAAGACAGATTCGCCAGTCTGGGTAGAACAGTGGCCGCTTCGCAAAGGAAAACTGAAGGCACTTGAGCTTGTGGAAAAGCAGCTGTCCAAAGGTCACATTGTGGAGACCACATCCCCATGGAACTCCCACCTTTGTCATTAAGAAAGCTAACAAAGACAGATGGTGACTCCTTCACAACCTCCATCAGATCAATAAAGTTATTGAAAACATGGGCTCTCTTCAGCCAGGGATGCCGTCCCCAGCAGTGCTCCCCCGAAATTGGAATTTGGCTGTTATCAACATCAAAGATTGTTTCTTTCAAATTCCCCTACACCCTGATGATGCCCCACGCTTCGCCTTCTCGTTTTCAACCATCAACTGAGAAGCCCTAAAGAAGAGATACCACTGGAAGGTCCTCCCCCAGGGGATGAAAAACAGCCCAACCATTTGCCAGTGGTATGACTCTTCATTGCTGTCCCTAGTACGTGCAGCCATGGGAGAAGTAATCATCCTTCATTACATGGATAATGTGCTTCTGTTTATCCCCAGTGATGACTTGTTAACCCACGTGCTTGACCTGATAATCAGTTCATTGGTTGCTGCAGGGTTCGAGCTTCAGGACGAAAAAATTCAACGTATGCCACTTTGGAAGTACCTGGGCCCGGAGATCGGAAAGCAGACCATTGTGCTGCCAAATCTGGCCATCAAAAATAACATCAGGACCTTGGCGGATGTCCACCAGTTGTGTGGATCTTTGACTTGGGTAAAACCTTGGCTGGGTCTGACCACTGAAGATCTAGCCCCATTTTTCAATTTATTAAAAGCGGGAGAGGAGCTAAGTTTTCCTAGGACCCTTACTCAAGAGGCACAGGCAGCCCTGGAAAAGGTACAAAAGAGCATGGCTACACGACAAGCCAGCAGATGCGATTTGGACCTACCATTTAAATTTATCATTTTGGGTAAACTGCCACACCTCCATGGGGTGATCTTCCAATGGCAGGGGGTGGACAAATCAAGGAAGGACCAAGACTGTAGGGATCCCCTCTTAATAATAGAGGGGGTTTTCCTCAGCCACCATTGGTCCAAGAGAATGACCAAGCCACAAGAGATGGTAGCAGAATTGATCCAGAAGGCTAGGATCCGGATCTGGGAGCTGGCTGGTTGTGATTTTTTTGAATTGAATTGAATTGAATTGAATTTTGAACTGAATTCAGGCCAGATTACGAAGGCAATGTTGGAGCACCTGCTTGAAGAGAATGAAGCTCTGCAGTTTGCTCTGGATAGTTACACAGGTCAAATTTCCGTTCATCGGCCTGCCCACAAAATTTTTGGTGAAAAAAATTCAATTTACATTATCGCTAAAGAATGTTCAGCGTAAGAAACCTTTAAAAGCTCTAACAATTTTCACATACGCATCCAGAGTGGCCCACAAGTCTTGGTGACTTGGAGGAACCCTCAAACTCAGCAGTGGGAGGCGGACATTGCCAAGGTAGAAGGATCACCTCAGATAGCTGAGTTGGCCACTGTCATTAGGGCTTTTGAAAGGTTTTCTAAACCATTTGGTTACAGATTCAGCTTACATAGCAGGTGGGGTATCCAGGGCCAAATGAGTTGTATTGCAAGAGGTCTCCAGCACTTCATTGTTTAATTTGCTCTCAAAATTAGTGAATTTGGTCTCCCACTGAGAGCAACCATTTTATGTTATGTTAGATCAGATCACATACCAACCAGCCAGGGTTCTTGGCTGAGGGCAACAGAAGGGCTGATGCTCTTGCTGCACCTGCGGAGGTGGCCTCACTCCCAAACATCTTTGAACAAGCAAAGAAAGATTAGCCACCAGCTTTTTCATCAAAATGCATCCAGCCTAGTTCAGCAGTTCTATATGACCCGTGAACAAGTTCAAGCAATTGTGGCGACATACTCCTCATGCCAACAGCACGCACTCCCAACTTTAAGCTCGGGAGTGAACCCTAGTGGGTTAAGTAGCTGCAAGGTGTGGCAGACGAATGTTACAGATGTTGCATTTTTTGGTAGACAGAAATATGTCCATGTGTCAGTGGATACCTTTTCTGGAACTGTCTATACCTCAGCTCACACAGGAGAAAAGTCCAGTGAATGCCACAAAACATTTGGTACAGGCTTTCTCCTTCTTGGGTGTCCCCAAGTTATTAAAAACTGACAATGGGCCCACGTACAATTCCAAGGAGTTCAGAGGCTTCCTGCAGCAATTGGGAGTAGAACATAAGAAAGTCGTCCCCTACTCCCCGATAGGCCAAGCTATCCTGGAAAGAACCCACCAGAACATCAAGAGGGTTCTTAGTCAACAACAGCAGGCTGTTAAGGTGGAACCACCTTCAATCCGTTTGTCCAAAGCCTTGTTCACCATCAACTTTTTGAACTGCATGTATAAAAATCTCAACCCGCCAATCGTGCATCATTTGAAAGAAAACTGTCAGCTGCACCTGAAAGCAAAACCACCAGTGTTGGTAAAAGATCCCGAAACGTGGGAGACAAAAGGTCCTTATGATCTGGTGGCCTGAGGACATGGCTACACGTGTGGGTCCACCTCCTCAAGCCTAAGGTGGGTACCAACGAAATGGGTGAAGCCTTTGGTCCCAAAAACTCCTAAGCGAAAGAGAGAGATCCCACAGGTAGCCAACGTGACCTGGAGGAGGGAGACACCGAGCTTTCTCCCGTTAAGTTATATTTCTGTGTTGTGCTTCTTTTTGATAGTGTGTAATAATATTATTTGTTCTGAGTTTTTCAGTTGTTCAACCAAGTCCTACTGATCACCCAAAGTGGTCCTAAGAAAATGGAACCATTTTGGTTGCTTCACCTGCTGCTGACTGTCCAGTTTATGACGTCGTGGATTGTCCCACAGCCCTGACAGAATGTTTGGGCGACCTTGGCCCATGTGCTGCAACAGGACCGTATGTGTTTGTCATCTTCAGCCATCGGTGATCCTTTGTCCACCTGTCTAGTGAGGATACCATTTAAGCCTCAAGAGTTCCCAAAGAGCCTTCTTGATTACCAACAGACAGAAAGGCACGTACCACGTTTTTCACCAAAATTGGCGAGTTTATAAACTCCCCTTCCCATCTGCAACCACTAGATCTCTGGAGGGAATGGGTTGAAAAGTTGCCAGAACTGCCCCAAGAGCTGGGGGAGCTGGATCTTTTAGGGTCTTCCCACGCCCAGTATTGCGTACATTTCAATTGGGTACCCTGGCGAGCATACCACAATGTAGAACAATTCTACAGAATTGTTCCATACAGAGGAGATTTCACAGCTCATAAGTGGTGGACTACAACAGACAAAGTCACCATGCCATCAGTGAGCAAGTGAAGTCAAGCCACTAAAACTAGAAAGGGGAGCATTTCTGATCTGTGGTGATCAAGTATGGGTGGGTATCTCCTGCCACTTTAATAAGAGACCCTTGCACCCTAGGACATTTGGCGCTTGCTTCCTCCAACATGACCCAATTCCTCATTGGCAAAAACAGAAAATTCAAAAGAGGGGTGCAATCAGAATTGACGAATACTATGGTTCTCAAATTTACCATTGGTCCAGATCAAAAAGAATTGCAGTCTCTGTTTTCTTCCCATGGGTGGCAGCTGCCAAAGCATTGAGTGAGCTAGGCCACCTCGAATGTTGGGTTATGAAGCAAGCCAACCTTACTTCCAATGCCCTTAGTGACCTTCTACATAATGGGGAGACAACTAGGGGGACAACTTTACAAAACCGAGCAGCCATTGACTTTTTGATTTTGGCACATGGGCATGGTTGTGAGGACTTTGAGGGGCTGTGCTGCTTTAATTTGTCATTGAGAAGTGAAAGCATCCACGCATTGATTGCCGGGATGAAGAAACTCATCCAGGATGTGCAAGTGGAACAAGAAAAATTGGTTTCAAGATACAGTCAATACCTCCGTTAGCAGAGTAAAAAGACTATTGGGTGTAGCTTCAGAAGAAGCAAAGGACTGGCTAAAAGACGCTTTTAAAGGTTTAGGACTCACTGGGTGGTGGTCATCTATGGTCAAGGACATTCTATATGTGCTTTTTGTTATACTTTTTATCATTTTAGTCTTGGGTGTGTTCAAGAAAATCATCATTAGTAACATTCAGAAAGGGCTACTTAATATAAATTGAGTAATAGTTTCTGAGACCACTGCTAGTAGCTTGTGGCCACCACACCAGCCTTGGTTCAGAGATCTATATCCCAACTCTGAGTACCTCTCACAGACGGAATTTACCTCCTCCTAATTACATAAAAAAGGGGGAGATGTTGTATTGTGTTTTGTAATAATGGTTTGCTCCTTTCTCCCCTTGTTTCTTGAAAAGTGTTATGTCCCAAGTTTATCCCTGTCCCTCTTTCCTGTCAATCCTCCTATATCCTTCCCAGCCTCCTCTTCTGAGTCCTGTCTGTCATTTGATTGCTCCCTCCGGCTTCTAAAATGTTTTGGGGAAGGGCGTTGAGTGATAGGACAAGAATAGAGGAAGTTCCTCCCTTGGTGTTCTCACTGGTTCCCCTGACAGTCCCTCTAACCCTAGTTCTCCCCTACTCTGCTCCCTATTGGATAATGGTTTGATCCCTCCTTCTGTACCTCTCCTGTTTATAAGTTGCTGTCTTCCCTGTCTCACTGCTCAGCTGGAGCAGCAACCCTGAGGCTCTCTGCCCCATCTGGGACTGAATAAAGGTCTTGGACTTTGCCCTCCAGCTGAGTCGTGCTCCTTCCTTCCCTGTCATTGTAGGTCTCTCCCGTGACAAGGGGAAGGTCCCCTTAGACGCCCCTCTGGTTCACAAGATCTGGAGGAGTGTCCCCTGCATTGTCTGCGTGTCAGGCCGGCCCAGGTGGACAGAGACGCTGCTCCATGAGGGACACTGTGACAGTTGTATCTCATATCACTAACTTTACATTTGAATGGATAGTAAAGATAATTCGCAATTTCTTGAAATATTAAAAGCTCAGAAAACCACGCTTTCTTAAGATGGGTACCAGTAGACTAGAATAAACTGGCTGTGTTTTCTGTGCAAGATTCACCCACAGACAGTCTATGAGTAAGTCAATACCACTATCAATTTTTCTTAATTAGGAGGCCTTTGCCCATGAGGAAGAAAGAAACATAACTACATCTCAAAACTGCTTTGCTCATGCTTCAGCCTGTTGTTGGCCAATTTATCTTTTTCAGCCACAGTTCTAAACAGCTTCTGGGAAAAGAGCTCATTTGAAGAGTACATACTTCTAGTTTTGGAAGCAATTGTAAAAATAGCTTAGCAGGACTTTTATTAATAAGCAAATGTTCTTTTCTTGCTTCCTAAGGGTCAACCATAACTCACCTATGGGTTTTTTTGCTATTTAAGTTAGATAATGAAACTGCAAGTGATGCTTTAGAAATCTGTATAAAAATTCTGTGCTGAATTAAGTGGACAATGTCAGTTGCCACACAGAACTGAGTTACTATCAGTTTTAGAAGACAGGAAGCTGTGCCCACAGTCTGTGGATAATTAACGTTTTCAGTCATATTTTTCACTAACAGAAATGCTTCTTTCCCTGCTATGATGTGTGAAAAGCCCAAATGAAAAAAAACAAAGATTGATGGTATGTATGTGAATGTAGAGAACTGTCAAATCAGGCAGTTTTTGCTCCCTCCCAGGGGCAAAATGCAAAGTAGAGGCTTCTAAAACCACTTGCCCTTTAGAAAACAAGGCTATATCCACCAAACTAAAGTTTGACTCTCTTTCTTGACACAATCAGCTCAGCAGATGCAAAGTCATGCCTTTGAAGAAAAGAAAAAAGCCTGTTTCTTCCTTTGCTACATATATAATAAGTTTAAGCACAACTTGCCACAAGTTGAAAATTAAGAACTCAAATTGAAGTCAGATTTTTGCTAAATTCACACGATGTTCCTTGGAAAATGGTAAAGTTAAATTCTGAAGTGCAAGTTAAGAAAATAGAGGGAACAGACTCTTACTCCACAGTGTAAAAATGGTACTTTAATTCTATTAAAAGCATTGAATGAGGCTTGCAAACAGCATAAAGAACTAACACATAATTAAAAGCCAGAAGATGACACCTATTTTTATACTCTATATTTACAAATTGCAATTATTTTAAGGACTTTATTCTCTTCTCATGCCTGCATGGACAAGTTGAATTACTCTAGTAGGAAACTGATTAGGCCAACATGTGAGAACCTAGACAGATATTGTATCTTAAGAGCCATCCAAGAACTGGATGTCCAGCTTAAACTGGCTAGCTAGGTTTTCCTCCTAGGCCATTGAGTTTTTGCTGAAAAATCAGTGTCTTGGTTTTCATCCATGGGCCAGATGAGTGTGGCCCAATAAATTACTACTCAATGCTCTGTTCTCAAATTTCTTCTGAGCGCCTTAAAAACGTAAATCAGGCATTAATCACCAATGCACTTATTACCTGCATGAGAGCACAGACATCTAAGGGTAAGGGCTGCAAAGGGTTTTGCTACACCAGACAACACTAACTCCAAAATACATCAAGTGACTTCAGCTTAAACAGTTTAAGGTGTTTATATATGTAACCACTGCCTGAATTTGGGACAATATCTGTATTTTTTTGTTCCTGAAAGTGCCTAGCCTTTTGCCACATACAAAAGATGTTTGTGACAGGCAAAGATCACGGACTTCTGGCATAGACTCAGTGTGGAGTTTTTTTCTTCTGAAACAAAAGATTTTATCAAAAAAGTTACCTGAATTAATAGATTTTCATATGGGACATATGGCAGAGAGATGCCACAGGGATGATGCATCCTCAAAGCTAGTGAGGTTCTCCGGAGCATCTCATCTGTTTGCTGCCCTTCATCTCTCCATGGCTTCCACACTGTGCAAAGCTAATATAATTAACCTTAAACCACAGCTTTTATTAAACAGAATGAACAGAAAGAGAACACCTGTGCATGGAGTGAGAGTAGAGACATCTTTCCCGTTCATGTATAATGCCTTTTGATTTTCTGAAAACCATGTGGCAGGTGAGGTATAACCAGAGAGTTATCTCTACAGCTGACCTTCTTGACTTGTTTCTGGTGCCGCACTGAAAGAGTTACGCATCAGTCACATACTTTATATCCTCCTACTGACTTTGAAAATAGCAACTTGAAACAAAGCTGTCTAAATGCTTTAAAATTATCAGGTGAGCTTCAGTAAAAAAGTTCCCAATTATGTACAGTGAAAACAAGGTAACAAAGGATCAAGAAGGTATTTTTTACCACTAACAAAGCCCAACGTAATCCAACATGCTTCAACTATCTACGGAAGTGTATATTATAAAATATATTCAATTTCTTGGACAGATTCTCAATTGACAGTGCAAAAATCAACACCCTTGCTTTTTTTCCCCCTTTCATCAGGGTCTTCTGATGCTACAGTAAGACTGTAAGTTGAACAGAAAGGCATATTGTTAGTTTTTAAGTCTCATCTCATACCTCTCTTTCCCAACACTGACTCAAAATCACCCCACTCCCAAATCCTCCAGTGCACACAAGAAGTTCGATGTTGGCTGTTTCTGTGTCAGGACAGAGCTAACAATAAGTAGGAAATGTCAGGAATGCTTATCTGGGAGTGAACTCCATTTCCCACTAACCATTCATAAAGGAAAGCTGGCATGTGAAGTATGTGTCTAAAAAAAATGTGTGAGGACACAGGAGAGGGGAAATAGGGAAACTTCATGTGACATAAAGTTTTCTGCTCTGTTTTTTCACTCAAAGATCAATACTGTAACAAACACTGATTTTGTTTGTCCTGAACACTAGGCAGCATCCCCTAACATCCTCATGAATAAAACAGTTAATATAAAATAGTATTTAAGCAGCAAGTAGAACCACAGCTCTGCCTTTAGAAGAGATGCTTTCCAATGGCTTAGCCTTTCTTCCTGAGCTGATGTTCCAGGCTGCACTGTCTGCCAGACCAGGCAACTTGATTTTGTGCAATGAGACCCAGTCACGCAGTGAGGAGATTAACTCACATCCATTATAACACCTTTTGAGGCAACTCATTAAATCAGTCTGCTGTGAAGTCCAGCACACCTGATGGCATTAATTTAATATCTCATCCTGGCCTTGAGGTTATCAGTGGACAGCACTGATACAACAATTACAATTGATTGAAAAGACATTTTCACAGAGGAGTTTCAGTTTCCTGGAATTCAGGCATTTCTGAATATTTTTCCTGTGTTGCCCAGTCTAGTCATTCCAATCTTATTATCTCCTGGCAGGCATATGCAGCTTTTTGGTAACTTGAAATCAAGACATGAAATTGGCAAAATTCTGATGATTGGCAAGATAAAAAGTTAAGCTCTAAAGACAAACTCACATAGTCTTTTAATGGCACTGTATTTATCTTCTACAACTTTCTATATCCTCCCTGTATGTTGGGGAACGGGGTGAGAAAACTCCTGCTTGGTTCACTGTCACTCCAGCTGGGACACTGGACTGGTCGCTGTTTCTTGACATCTTCCTTCTTCTC
>JBBMKD010000115.1:23757506-23767936 GCA_037834095.1 Argya squamiceps
GTTGGGAGTCACTCGCAGCCCGATCGTGGAAGCTTTCTCTGCTTTGCTCGGCTGCCAGGAAAAGCCTCCCCAGGACAGGGCTCCCAGCACGTGTACACTCCCTATAGGATACTCACTATAACGTATGTCGAGGTATAAATAAAAATCAAATTGGTCCCTTTTGGATTGTGAATTTATGGTTTAGAAGGTACTACATAGTGATACTGAAATACCTAATAATGAATAGCACCCTTGCAAGGATTTTAGTTTGATGCTTGTTTGTAGCTAAAACTGAATTAACTGGCTTTATGTCCTGAACATGGAAGTTCAGCACATGCTTTTGTATGTGAATAGTCACCTTGAAATTACTGCAAACAACTATCACAGTTGTGGGAAGCTTGATGTCTGACACAGATATGAAGCCTATTGCAGATGTTTACACAGAGCATGATTTTTAAAATTGTATGCTTGTATTTACTTTGATGTGACTATTTGCCCCTAGTCAGGTGATTAATTTGTATGGAATTTGGATTTAATCTTCCAAAGAAAGGAAAAGGGGAAGGAATTGAAAAGGAGAGTGTGCTTTAAATTTCTCCTTCTTGCAATAGGCACTTCTATCTGCTGCAAAATGTATTGTCCACCCACAGTTACATCTGAAAAATGACAACAGAGGACACAGAGTGTGTTTTCCTGTGTTTGAGAGCCTTTGTAGAAATGTGGAGTGACAGCATGATGACTGCAACTGATGAAAAAAGATGAGATATGATTATCCAGCTGCATAACCAGCAAATTATTTCACTTGCTTGGGTTTAATTTTTTTTCCCCTTTTGGGCTCTAATGCTGGCACTCAGCTTTTGGTTCACGACAAAAACCAATATATGGTCTTAATTACAGTTTATAATTTTAATAATTTTGATTACTTTGCTACTTGAATCAGCACAAGGATAAAGTCAAAATATCACTTATATCATTTGCAATAAAGAACTATGAAACCACTCTACCAAAAAATAGTTGAGTAAAAATATGTTGTCTTAATGACTGTAATCAGTAAGACATGTAGTGTGAATAAAGCAAATGCTGTCTTTATCTGCTGGCCATGTTGTGCTCTTAGCTGCTGCAATTATTTCAAAATGAGTGGAGGAAAATGCATTTTCCTCTTACTTAGAGTGACTGTTGTCCTTCTGTTCTTAAGTGTGATGTGTGCCACAGAGGAACGAACTAAAGGAACTTACTGTCTATATTTTTCCATCTCACTAAGTCCAGAAATCACTTTTAGAGCAATCATGAATAGCCATACAGCTGTACCCAGTTAAAATATTATTATGCTATTATTATTATTAGTAGTATTATTAGAAATCACTGCAGCAACAACTTGCCAAATGAACCATTAAAAGCAAGCCAGATTCACTGAACCACAGTAAAATCGATTAACAGCTGTTTGGGGCAACATATGGACTTTGAAGGTCTTTATCTTTTTAACTATTTGTCTCTTCCAGTGTTTGTGGCAGAGCCCTCCACCTCTTCTTCATTTGAATGTAAAGAGCCATTTCAAAACCTGTAACTTTCTCTTCGTGACAAGTTCAATTAGTGGTATCGCTGTTACACTGGACCTCTACGAACATGCAGAAATTTGAATTTAAGTCAGAAAACACATTACTGTTAAGGAAAATGGTGTGTTCTTTCTGCTTTGGGAGGGGACTTCACTTGAGCCTTTTTGGCTGTTGCTTTGCTCTATGCCTTGAGCACCTCTTTTGTGGGTGTTGTTTTTGAGGCTGAAGTTTCAGAGATGCTAAACCATTTTTTTTTCAGGTAACAAAAAAGGAGGGTGGAAACCCGATTCCGGTAAAGGGAGTTTCCACAGTCCTGAGCAGCAGCTTGCCTGTGCCTCAGAGCACGTGCCAACACTGCCGTCTAGCTTCCACAAAGGCTTTGCGCACTCTTGCTTCTGGGTTGCTTGAGTTCCTGTGTTAACACAGCTTGGTCGAGCCTCTTGTCGCCGAGTCAAGGTCCTGTAGTGTTGGCCTCTGTCTGGAAACACAGAATCGTTTGAAGTGGTCACAGCACGAGATGAGGGATGGAAGACGGTAGCAACAAACAGTAGAGATCTGAAGTGGCAGTGGATCAAGAAAACTCACCGTCTGTGTTTGCAGATAGGGAAATGAAACCCATCTGTCCAAACTCTTGCAAGATATCTGGCAGCACAACAAGGCTAGAAAAACTAATTCCATGTCTGCTCAGTATTTTTAATGACAAAGCATTTGCAATGTCATTGAACACGCTCTCCTGACGTATCACCCCCCTGATATGTGTCCTTTGGGCTCAGGGTTGAATCCTGCTTTTGTGTGTGTGTGTTTCTCTCTCCCTTATCCTTCTCTGTCTCATACCACAAATACATCTGTTTTACTCTTTTCCCACAGAAGCTGTAACTTGCTTCTTGGTCTGTGGTGACCTGGGAGCGACTTGTCTGAAGTAGTCGGAAGTACTGTGTTTAGGTTTTTATATGCATTTTTTGTCTGGTCATCTTGGAATTTTAAAAGTTTGTATGGTTTTCATTTACCATGAACTTGTGTTTGTTTATCAAAATCTGTATTTATACAGCCTTTAGGTCACAGATGGTATTATATAAATGATAAAGAGGATAATGAAAGCATATAATTATTTTTAAGGAGACAGAAGGCTCTGTTAGAACTTTAGTTTGAAATTGCACAATTCCTCCATTTTCAAACAGCATGCAACGCAGGAATGAAGCAATTATGTTCGGGATTTCTGGGTGATGTAACTTGTGAGAAATTGATTATAATCATATATTAAAGTGATTTAAAGCTGTATTTAGCACAGAGTGGCCTGACTAATGATTTTGTATCTTCTTTTTGCTTGTTTTCAATAGCTGTCATTAAATAATTCAGCTACAACATTAATCAGAGAATCATCAGGGCTGGAAAAGACCTTCAAGATCATCAAATGCAACTTTTGGTCAACCACCACCCTAGCATTTACAGCATTACTCTAATTGCTACATCTGGTCATTTCTTGAACACTTCCAGAGATGGTGACTTCTCCACTTCCCTGGGTAGCTTGTTCCAATGCCTGACCATCCTTTCAGTGAAGAAATCCATCCTGATGTCCAACATGGATATCCCCGGCACAACTTGAGGCTATGTCGTCTCCTCTTGTCAGTAGCACCCTGGAAAAACAGGCAGCTACTCCCCACTGTCAGGCAGTTGTAGAGAGTAATAAGGTCACACCTGAGCCTCCTTTTCTGCAGGCTAAACAACCCCAGCTCCCTCAGCCTCTCCTACAGAACTTACTCTATATGCCCTCCACCAGCTCCATTGCCCTTCGCTGGACACACTTCAGCACTTCAATGAATTTCTTGTAGTGAGGAGCCCAGAACTGGACACAGGACCTGAGGTGTGGATTCACCAAGTATAGTGGCATGGTGACTGTCCTGGTCCTGCTGGCCACACTATAGCTGCTACAGACCAGGATGCCACTGGGCCTTCTGGGCCACCACGGACGCATGGCTGGCTCATGTTCAGCCACTGTTGACCAGCACTCCCAGGTCCTTCTCCTCTGGGCTGATTTCCAGCCCCTCCTTCCCCAGCCGCAGCTGTGCACGTGGTTGTTGTGACCCAAGTGCAGGACCTGGCACTTGATCTTGTTGAACCTCACACAACTGGCCTTGGCCCATGGATCCAGGTTATTCAGAGCTTTCCTGCCCTCCAGCAGATCAGCTTGGTGTCCCTTGCAAATTTGCTGATGGCAGACTTGATCCCCTTATCCAGATCATCAATGAAGATGTTAAACAGCAGGACAGGGCCCAACACAGACCCCTGAGGAACACCACTGGTGACTGGCCCCCAGCTGGATGCAGCACTGTTCACCACCACTCTCTGGGCCCGGCCATCCAGCCAGTTCCTAACGCAGCAGAGAGTGCTCCTGTCCAAGCCCTGGGCTGCCAGGAGTCTGCTGTGGGAGACAGTGTCAAAGGCTTGGCTGAAGTCCAGGCTGACATTCACAGCCTTTCCCTCATGCTCTAGGTGGGTCACCTTGTCATAGAAGGAGATTAGGTTGATCAAGTAAGACTTGCCTTTCCTAAACCCATGCTGGCTGGGCCTGATCCCCTGCTTGTCCTGAACATACTATAGGAACACATTCAAGAAAATCTGTTCCATAACTTTCATTGGCACCAGGTTTAGCTATCCTTACATATTCTTATCAACCTTATAATTAACACGTATCCATGGGTACTGCTTCATGTTAATTAGATAAGGTTGTATTTGAAGGAGAATCTTTTGTGTCCATTCAAGCAGCTGTTGGTGTGATTCACATGGGTGAATCAACTAATCATTTCATTAAACGAAAGTCCTCTTAGCTAGGCTAATCAAAAGCATGCTGATCAGTTTTTCCAAGCAAACCCCCTGAAACCTAAACAAACAAACAAACCACTTCAAGACTAATAAACCAGTCTTGTTCTTATATATAAACTATGCTTTATTAAAAAGGATTAAAAAGAAAAAAAAAATCTGAGGGAGATCTCATCAGCATTATGCATATATTCCTTTAGCCATCTCTGGTGATGTCATCTGAATGGTTAATGCTGCCTAAACACAGTTATTTGCTGTATCATTTTGAATGTGACAGGAGACACAGGCTTTCTACTTTGACCTGCATCTTCTTGGGTGCAGAGAAGATGGTGGATGCTGAACACTGACACAAAGCTCTTCTTATTAAATCCCAGAAGCAGGTTGAGGAGTTTCTATGGGCTTCTTGACCTCTATGAGCAAGCACATGAGTAGAAGCTGAACAGAGAGTTTGAAAAAGAAGGAGAGGTGGAATATATAACACTGTCAGTGAGCAGCTTCATAGACAGCTTTTTCAGAGAGAGGTAGATCAGTGTATTAAAAAATGAGACAACTGGCTTTAAAACTTCATAGGTGTGGTTTAAGCCCAGCAGGCAACAAGTACTATGCAGCTGCTTGCTCACTCCCCCTCCAGCAGGATCAGGGAGAAAATCAGAAGAGTGGAAGTAAAAAACTGCATGGGCTGATATAATAATAGCTTAATAGGTAGGGCAAAAGACACATACAAGCATAACAAAAAAAGCAAAACAAAGAATTCCTTCATCACTTCCCCATAGGCAGGCAGGTGTTCAGCCATCTGCAAGAAAGCAGGGTTCTATCATGCATAACAGTGACTTCAGAAGACAAATACCCTCCCCCTTGATTCCTTCTTCTTCACCCAGCTTTATATATTGAGCATGATTCCACAGGGTGTGGGACACCTCTTGAGTCCACTGAGCCCAGTCCTGGCAATGTCTTGTCTTTTCCCAACTCCTTGTGTAACCCCAGCCTCCCCTCTGGTGGTGTGGGTTGAGGAGCAACAAAGGCCTTGGCTCTGTGGAAACCCTGCTCAGCAGTAACAGAAAGTGCTTTATATATCATCACTCTTTTACGTACAAATCCAAAACACAGCCCCATACTAGCCCCTGTGAAGAAAATTACCCCAGCTAAACCCAGTACATTCTCGACTCCATACTTTACTTCATACAATTTATGTCATGCTGTAGTCCTTTATGATTTAATAGAATCTCACTGACACCTCCCCCATCCCCTCTCCATCCTTTGATACAATACACAGATATCATTCCCTTAGTATATGGACAGCCCCTACAAAAGCCCATCAAATGTCAGTATATCTCCATAGAATGTCAACTGATTTCATTTCAGTGCCCATGAGCTGGGGCTGTCTGTTCTGCTGGTCACTCATAGGATAGGAGAGGAAACGTGATGTGATACCGTGGCCTAGAGCCAGCTCAAGTCAAGTCACTGCTGCATTTGCACTGTTTATTGTAAGGCTTGTCCTCCATTGGTTCATGTGGTTCACATTAGAGTAATTACTGTAAGCGAAACTCAAATAATGTGTTACAACAATTTAAAGTCACATCCATTACTATTTCCACCCCTGGGCATTTTGTGACAGAGTGAAGGGTTTGATAGTGTAATGAACTAGCAAGTCACCTTACTTCTAGTCTGGCTAGCAACAAGGAGTTCCTGCTATAGCAATTACAGGGTCCACCACAGACTTCCCTGGGATGCAGAGGGACAGCCTACCTGACCATGGGTTCACCACAGACTGCAGAGGAATCTCTGCTTCATCACCTGGACCACCTCCTGCCCCTCCTTCTTCTTCAGGAAAAGGACTGAGGACTCATCCACAGGTCACAGTCCCTATGACTCAAGTTCATACTGGAATTCCAGCCTGTCCAGTACAGCAGCAGACAGCTGCAATGCCCTGGCCACCTGCCAGCCCAGGCCCATTGTGGCTGTTATCAAAACGTTCCCAGGCACAGCAGAGTGAGGTGATAAGCACAGCACTACAGCAAACAGCCACCAACAAGCACTGGATTGCAATACACAGTCGGGCAAGTGAGCCCTGTGGGCAACCACTGGAGCCTGCTGATTAATAATTGAACAGCCATAACAGACAAAAGTTTCACTTAGCACATTCCAATCTAGACTGTCATAATCTGAGTTTTTTGAGCTCCACATTGCGTCCAAAGAAGGACTGTTGTGGTTTAAGCCCAGCCAGCAACTAAGCACCCCATAACTACTTGCTCACTCCTCCGTGGTGGGATGGGGAAGAGAACTGGAAGGGTAAAAGTGAACAACCCATGAGTTGAGACAAAGACAGTTTAATGGGGAAAGCAAAAGTCACACAAAGAAGCAAAGGAAATCAAGTAATTCATTTATTGCTTCCCATAGGCAGGCAAGTGTTTACCTATCTCCAGGACAGCAGGGCCCCATCACATGTAAGGATGACTTGGGGAGACAAATGCCATGACTGAACTTCTTCCCCTTCCTTCTTCCTCCTCCAGATTTATATGCTAAGCATGGCACCATATGGTATTGCATATCCCTTGAGTCATTTGGGGTCAGCTGTATCAAATGTGTCCCCTCACAATTCCTTGTACATTCTCAGTGTCCTCACTGGTGGTGTGGGTGAGGAGCAGTAAAGGCCTTGGTTCAGCAGAAAAAAATGTTATCAGGCCTCTTTTCAGCACAAATTCAAATCACAGCCCAATAGCGTGAAGGAAATTAGCTCTACCCCAGCCAAAACCAGTACCTTTCCACTAGATTAGAAGGAGGTATTTTCTAAATCTCTATGGGGCCTTTAATCTCATTTCAGTGTTACGGGGGAGGTAGAAGTGGCTTCTTACTTCTGCCGTCATGCTGACATGACTTCAGGTCAGTGTTAGGATGTGGAAGTGAAGGTGTTTCTAGGACCCTTGACATGTACTCTAGCATTGAGCTGTGACCAGCTCAGTACCAGACAGAGGATACAGAAAATTGTCAAGATAGGCTAGAGAAGTAAAAGCTCTTGAATGAAGCTCTCAGTTCTTTTAATATACACAGAAACATCATACAGGTTTCTCAGTTAGCTAAGGGCCATGTCATAAAAAGAGTAAGTCTCCTGCCTTCTTGTTGTCACTGTGCAAAGTTCTCACCATAAGCAGGGACATTATTGAATGTTTAATCTCCCTTGTGAGCCATCTCTGCCTTTCACTTCAGGGACAAGAGAAAACCGACAGGACTTGGTGCTCCGGAGATTTTTGCAGAAGCATCCCCGAACATGCACACCGAGCAGCAGCTAAGTTGAAGGGAGAGAAATTCAGCTGCTGCTGCTGCTGCTGCTGCTGCTGCTTCCCCGTAGTCCTGCATGGCTCCAGCCTGCTGTGAGGCAAGCCAGCTTGGACGGGATGCCGAGGAGTATTTTGCCATCTCGTGGCAGCTCGGAAGTAAAGAATCTCTATGTGATTACAAACACTCGTTGCCTGGAAGGAGCAAAGCCAAAAAAAGAGAGATTTCTATTGAGCTGGCTGCAAAGTGACACTTGGAAGGTTTGCCACAGAGCAGGCCACAACCCTGAACTGACCGGTACCTGTCCATGTGCAGCCCCAGATGCATGCCAATGGTGGAACCCGAAACAAAGGTTGAGAAGATAACACTAAAGAGGACCCAGCCTTGGGCAGGCCAGTGGTCAGAGACTATTTCTAACTCCTGCTCTTGGTGTCATGCTGCTGTAGATTCTCCCTGCGAGCCAGGGAGAGGAGTGGATAACTACGCTGGCGAAGGCTTCAACACCACAACGAGGACGAGAGTGCACTGAAGCTGAGCTCTTATGGCGTGGACAATGAAGAATGATCCAGCCAGTCAGCTTTGGCTCAGAGAAAGTCAGTGGAGAGGCAGAGACCCTGTCAGCACAGAAGCCTTTAGAGGAGCACTGCTATAGGTCTATGACAATTTTCATTGCAGGATGATGTAGCTAAGATGGGAGATGCTGAATAAACTCAGGAATTGAACAATATGAACCTTCCACTGACCTCCTTTCCCACATGAGTTGTTGCTGGGGGAGCATTGCCTGAGGGAGCATTCTCCATGGTGCCAGGCACACCAGAAAGAGGGCTGGGCGTTGTCCCTGGTCAGGGACTGCAGATACCACTGTCAACACCATGGGCACTGCCAGTGCTGTGGCTGCTGCTCAGGAAGACAAGACCTCTCCACAATGTTATTCCCACAAAGCTGGCAGGGAAATTTCCGACTGCTGACCAAGAGACTCCACAGGACCTGAGAGCAGAGGAAGGAGGGCCAGGCTCCCTAAGAAAAGGTTGTTCCACAGCTTCAAGAGGTGTGTGGGATGAGGTATGTGCCAGTCTGTGTGGGCAGTGGCAGAGGAATCACATGAGCTCTGCTCTTCATAGCTGTGTAGAAAACCAGCACCTCAAACCAGATCCATTTTACTTCCAGAATTCCTTCTTTTCAGCTCAGAAATTATAAACCCCTGAAGAGCCTGGGATGCCTTTCAAGTAAACATTTATACTTCCATGACTCAGAGATGAACTATCCAAGTGGGTCCCACCTTGGCTAAGAGCTGACACATGCACGCAGCATTTAGCAAGAGTACAACGACTTGGGATACAAATCCCTCCTATTACACCAGCAATGCGAGTAGGCAAGGGTAAAGGCCCCTGATGCCAGCAAAGGGTGCAGGTGACAATGAGGCTCTAGCCACTGGGGCAGGATGGGTACATGTGCCCAAGGTGGGAAACTGAGGCAAGTAAAATGAGTGAGTCTTGGCACTCACACACAAAGCAGGCCTGCAGGTCACAGCACATATGCCTGGTGCTGCCTGCTGTGGACACAAGAGAGGTTGCATCTACCCTGAACACCAGGGAAAATTGTTGGGGGCAGGGATGTAAATCCTGAGCAAACTTCAAGGTGGTCTACCTGGTGAGAAGTAGGCCATGGGTGCAGACAGGTCATGCAGGATTGGCCTGTGCTGCTACCTGGGGAGATCTTCAGGAGTGGAGTGCCTGTTGGGAAGTGCCAGAGCACGTTTTCTCTTCCTGCTCAGGAAGCAGGACCAGCTGGTGCGTGGGAATGAGTAAAATGGCTCAAGATATGGGGCAAGCTTATCACATGAACAGAAGGCTGTGCTGGTATTCTGGGGATCTGTGAATTCACGTGTACTTTTGCAAACTTTAGTCCATATTGACTGTGGGTAAGAAAAGGGACAGGGCTGGCTGTGCTCGTGTTTTATGCAAGTCCTGGTAGTAATATATGCAGGTACTGTGGCAGGCTGCACAGCTTGCCTTGCCTGTGTCCTTTGCATACCTCTGTCTCCTGCAGGTATGTGATAGCTAAAACCAGTATGGAGTTCTTTCATAATAAGGTTTTGTGCTTTATCTATCTCTTCTTCCCTAAGTGCTATTCATGTTTTATCTGCCCAACCACCCACACGGCTTCTTCAGCCTTCGATGGATTCCTCTGCACCCTCGGAGACAATGCCAAGCTTCCGCTGGCCCCTGGGCTCTGCCATTGCCTAGGGCAGCCCCTGCGTCAGGAAGCGGCTCTCCAGCTGCCGCAGGGCGGCCATGCGCGCCCCCAGAGAACGAAACCCCGGATGCGCACCACCACGGCAGCCACCACCTGCGAAACAAAGCGTGTTCCGCGCTGGCAGCGCCACCGCCGCGTATCCCGTCGCTTTTTTTTCTCCAGGGACGGCCGCCCCCGAGTTGCTCGCCGAGCCCCCGGGCAGTACCGCCACCCCTGCCGCTTCCCCGCCCGCCTGGCGGGCACGCAGCAGCCGGCAGAGCCAATTGGAACACCACCGCCCGCCGCCACCGTCGCGGCCCCTCCCCGACCTCCGCCTCCCGGAATAGCGTCACTGCGCCGGGCGCGGATGTGACTGCGACGGCCCCGGCTGTGCTCCCGGCAGAGCCCGGCTCAGCACAGCCCAGCTCAGCAGAGCCCGGCTCAGGGAGAACAGCAGCACAAGGACCTGGAGCCCCTCTGCTCTGGAGCCAGGCTGGGAGAGCTGGGAATGTCCAAGCTGGGGAAGGGAAAACTGCAGGGAATGCTCAGAGTCCCTGCAGGGGCTCCAGGAGAGCT
>JBBMKD010000115.1:23787242-23843360 GCA_037834095.1 Argya squamiceps
AGTCAGGATACATAAACAGGCTTCATGATTTATCAGTTCCTTAAATCCGGCTTCTGTTAGTAGAGGGAAGTTTGTCTGTTTTATCTCAGCAATATCTACTTTAACTAAAGTCTTTAATTCTTAAAAATTAATGTCTCACATGGGGCAGCCATTAGTCTGGGGTTGTTTGTGCTGGGGTGCCAGGGGTTGTGCTGGGGGCCTCCCCATCACCTGGTGCATCAGCTCAGTCCCATTGGTTTGTTCTTGTGCCCAGACTCCCAGATCCTCAGCCAAGCAGCTGTTGCCACTTGCCAGTATTTGGTGGAGCTGCAAACTGGTCCAGCTTCCAGTTACCTTAGTTTTGTGCTACATGCCTTGAGTCTGGTTGTGTACTGCTCCTCTTCCAGGTCCTGAAATATTACACTGCCAGTACCACTTAGCAGTGATCTAACAGGAGAATCTAGAAAACTGTCACAAGAACAGCTTTGCGTCAACCCTGACATACTTTCAGGTTGACTAAAAACGACAGGGAAATAAATGTCTCTGCAATGGTGAACTTTCGTGGACAGTTCCCTGTTTTCCCATGTTCTTCCTTACTGTAAAGTAAGTTTGTCCATGCTATGTCTCATTCACTTCTGAATGTACTTTTGCTCCGACTGCTCAGGCATTTTATCTTCTTTTTGTTTATTTTGAAGTACATAGATGTATCAGAAATACAGCTTAATTGCTCTGCAATTGTTAAATTTGCTGTGTGCATAAAAGGAGGGAGAGGGACTTTTTATATGGGCAGATAGTAATAGGACAAGGGGCAATGGTTTTAACTGAAAAAAGAGGGCTGTGTAGTTTAGATATTGGGAAGAAATTCTTTACTCAGAGGGTGGTGAGGCACTGTAACATGTTGCCCAAAGAAGCTGTGGCTATGCTATTCCTGAAAGTGGTTAAGGCCAGGTTGGAGGGGGCCCTGAACAGCCTGATCTAGTGTGTGCCATCCTTGCCCATGTCAGGGGGATTGGGAGTAGGTGATCTTCAAGGTCCATTTCAACACAAGCCATTCTATGAAACTGAAGATGCAAAGTGAATTTGAGAACTATCAGACTAATAATAACCCAACTGCTTATATTTTCTTTTTCATAATAGAATTCAAAGTGATATCTCTCAAGATTAAATTTTGATAATATCTGTAGGCATTTGCTTTGCACAAGCTTTCTTTGTAGGGAACTAAAAAAATCTAATTTTCAGTCTTTTTTCTAAAGACAGCTTTATTTATGATCCAAATTGCATCCCTGATTAATAGAGCTTCTCAAGAAGTATGCTATTTTCATACATTGTACACACTGGAAATACTGTAGAGCTGAAGAAATTACCTTTTTTTCAGAAGAGAGACATATCAGGATAGAGGAAGTAATTTTTCAGCCATCTGTCTTCTCAAAACACACCACCAGCATTCATGCCTTAAGTTGAACCCCGTGACATCATACTTTCTAGAGACTAAAAATTAGAAAGCATGGACAAAATAGGTCGCAATTCTTGGTCAATGTGTTCTGTCTGATTCTGACTCTATACATTACTATGCATATAAACAATATTTAGGTGCCCTCTGAAGACCTGCTGAAGTGGAAACTCCTTTGGCAGCCTTGCACCTTTTATATCTCTAGGGTAAGTCTTGTGAAAAATGTAGCATGTAGAACAGAATCAGAAAACATCATAATGGTAACAGGGTATTTGAACAGCGGTATGACTTTTGAGCTGAATCTCATAATTTTTTTTGTAAATCAACTGCTGCTGTAAATTTTCACTGAATGTCATTTAAGTGAGCATTTGCATGTACAAAATTATATCAGACATAGTGAAATAGACTTACAGAATTTCTGATGAAGTCTGTCAAATTTACTAGTGAATTATTTTATTTCTACAGACTTTGTGAACTATCTTATAGAACAGCATTTTTGTTGATATAGAGTTTGTGAATGGTTTAATAAAAGGAGGGAATTCCTTTTAAAGTCAAAGATACAGTTTTCCAAAGACCTGAGTTGGAGTAGAGCTAATTCTAGATAAGCCATTCCTTCTGAATTAAAACATCTTATGGGAATGTTAGGAATATTTGTTTCATTCTGGCATACTTTAGGATCTCAAAAATGCTTTCTTTTTCTAATTTTCCCCTTCTGGACTCTTGACTCCAGACTCCTTGTCATGTTAGTGAGAAAAACTCAAGAGTTCTATGACAGCTGTTGATGTGACCAAAGAAGGGCTTTGTGCAAGGTGGAGGTACTGAGGGTGCTGTCAGTCTTCCTGGGGAATGGATATAAGAGGCAGTGGTACCCTGTGCATCATTAGAAGTACCAACACTTGTCTTCAGCAACAAAAGAGCACCCAACAACTTTTGGTGTTCTCTGCTGAGTCTGGAAAGGACTCTAGTTGGACAATTATTTTCCCTTTCTCCTTGTCTGCCTGGGCTCAGCTTTTGCCAAGCTTTGGGGTCCAAGAAAAAAAAGAAAAAAAAGAACATGCAGAGAAATGCTAAATCCTTTGGTTGCATCTTTTCATAGCATTTCATGACTTCTTGCTGTTGTATTTATTTTAAGTTTAAGCTTAGAATAGGATACTTGAAAGTCCATCTTATTGAATTGAGGAATTTCACATCATTTTTGGAAGTAATTTTCTTCTCTTGAAGTATTTTGTATGATGTTTGCACAGCACAAGATAAAAATGTCTCCTCTATCCTCACACTTCCTTCTTCTGGGTAAAAACAGACATAATTGCGTGACTATCTTTATATGCAGCTTTTATTACTATCTCCTTTTCTTAAGTCTTCTCATCTTTCCTGATTCCATTACAGACTCTGCATGACTACTTGATCCATCTTCATCAGGTTGCCATATGATTAAATGATTGTCACAACGTACTAATACAGTGTTTAATGCACAGTAGCATTTTAAGAGATATCGTGCACTTTCACTTTATAATAGCAGCTTTTTATTATTAACTGTACTTATCTTTAATCTATTTGGCTGGGGTTTTTTTGCAGGAAAACAAAAAACAGATCATAGCGTTTTACCTCCAGTACTGTTATGATTTCCTTACTTCAGTCTCTGGTTATTATTGGTGCAGTTAAGTATGTGGACAGTGAATTCTGGAAAATTGGTTGTCTGGGATATTGTTGATGTCTTTCAAATATACTCTGTATGCTTTTGACTGTGCTGGTGTGCACATTTCCAGACCTTTTTAGAAGTATTTGAGTTTTGGCTACGGTCTTCATGGTCATAGACTAATGTCTGGTGGATTTGGCCTTTGATGGTGCTGAAGTCATGAGCAGAGCCAACCAGAGGCTGGCTGTCAATTTTATTTCCAGAAACTTCTCACTAGCACTCACTAGCAAGTTTCTGTTGCCAGAGACTTCTCACTTGCTGTTTCCCAGCAAGAAGTTTCCAAGTTTGTGGTTTCCATGCATTTGAGCAAAATAGTGATTTTTTGCAGGGCCTGTGTCTGCCTGAGTACTTCAGCTGTGCAGTGGTACCTGAAGTATCTCCTCTTTTGCCAAAGGGATATGTATCTAATACTGGGGTTTTTCCCCAGTCTATCCAAGTGTCCATTGGTAGTGTTTGGGCTGTGCTCTCAAGAACATGCAGCAACTCTTGGGATGTCCTGTGAAGGGCCAGAGGTTGGACTTGTTGATCCTGATGTGTCTCTTCCAACTCAGGATATTCTATGATTCTGCAACTCCAAACCCATGCCTCACAGCACAGGAAATGAGAACAGTGATCTGATTTCTTGGCCAAGCCTTGACAGACTGCTTCAGGAGGAGACGCTGGGAAACTGGTTTTTAGCAGTGACTCAATGGCATCATCTTCAGCCCAGCCCAACAATCAGCCTGTACTGAATCAGGAAGAAATCTGCATCCCAAATTTCCTGCACGCAAGCAAGTTCATGTCTCCTCTAATGCCTTGTGTGGATTATAAAGCTATGGCTTTGCCTCTTCCCCCAAGACTGCAACACTACTTACATTGCATCTTTAAGGAAATTTTAATTATTTTTGAAAATGGTCTTTCTAGTTCTAATTACTCTTAAAAATGTAGCCAATCAAGAGTATCATCTGTTTAAAAAAAAGTCAGTCGGCCAGCCTTTGCTGCTCAGCTTTTGCTACACATACAGTGTAGCACATACAGTCTGTTATGCCTGTCACAACAAGTTGACAGATTGTCACAATAAATGGCACAAGTTTAGGATGTTGTTTTGTTACTGTGTTGTGGTGTTGTTTTTTGTTTCATACTTCATATGAAGTACTTTGAAACACATTTTAGTGGAGAAGTATAATTAAAGTATATCAAATGGATTCTGAAAGAGGGGAATAAGTTACACAGTAGTTTAAAATTGTTAGAATAGTGTTTTCTATTATTTTTTGTTTACCTGGGGGGACTGCAAATTACTGCAAGTGATTGTGAAATCTGAGGAAATAAATATTGATAAGGAACTTATTGCCTGAAAGCAAACTAGGAATGTGAACATTTCATTTACTTACTCAAATTACTTAATTGATAATTACTACTCCTAAGCAAGTTCAGATAATGCAGCCTGCCAAATTCTCCCCATAAGAGGAAGAAAACCTGGTGACGGTTCTAAGAAATGAAAATGCCCAGCTATTGGTATACTTTTCATTAGGTATTCCTGTTCTGTCTGATTTTCCACAGAGTTTTTCTCCTTTTTTACATCCTGGAGTCTCTTGGCAGAGATAGAATTGCCGTTTCAGTTCTCACTCCTCTTACAGTTGCTGATGCATCAATGGCCCTTTAAAAGTTATGTTATCATGTATCCAACTGTATGTGTCAACTGCCTCTACTGCCATCCCTTGTGAATTTTGTCTCATTTGGCAATGTTAAAACCAAACCTTTTTGAAACCATTCTGTTCTAAAATCACCTTCATATCTGTCCCAAACAAGTGTGTTTGAGATCGCTCAAAAGATCAAAGCAAAGGTATGAGCAAAAGTCAGATTTAATATTAAACTACAAAGCACAACAGATTTGTTGGGAAGATTCAAGATTCACTCTACTTACAAAGGACAACTGAGGCACAACAAGGAAAGCAAGTAAGAATAAAACCAAACAAAATCCAAGCAATTAAAACAGAAAGTAATTGAAACTACCTAGCTGTATTTCTGCATCAGTGTGTAAATACAGTGTAAACAAGAATGAAAAAGAATATGGCCTAAATGTTAACAACACTTAAGCTTAACAGTACTTTAACTTAACTTATACCTTAATTTATAGCTTAACCTTAACTATCTAATACAGAAATGACACTTAGCAGCATTTATCCTAAATTATAACTATACCTTAATTTAACTTCCAGATTTGCTGTAGCAAATGCACAAAAGGTATGCATGCAGACATAGTCAGTGCAAGATAAGGTACCTGTGGAAAAATTCCCCTCAGAGGTCAGTAATTATACTCACTTGAGATGCTTGTGCATCTCCTCATGGGCCCCATTCTGGACCACTGTTTATAGGGTTGCAAGAGTGGGCTTCAGTCACAACAATGTTCCATCCTGGCCACAGTTTGTGCCCGCACTTTCTTTGAAAGTGTGAGAATAGGAATGTTATGCCATTCGGGCCAGAGAAATATTTTCCAAGGGTGGGAAAAACAGAAGCTTGTTAGGAGTTCCTGAGAGTGGAGGGTGTTATTCGATAAGCTTAGAAAGAGCTGAGCCCAGGATGTATTTTCAAGGACGAGGCCTAACAAGCATTTTCTCAGAGAGCACTGCAGCCTGGAAAGGAGTTAAGGAGGAATGCACCTCCACAATTCCTCAAGCCATCACTGTCAGAAGCATGGGCCATTTGTCATTCAGACCTATGACCTTGTTCAGCCTTAATCGCTCTTCATCTTGAATCGGAGCTACTTCTTGTTCTAGTCAAATGCTTTCAGAAGGACTGTTCTTTACCTGACTGTACACAGAGGATTTCCCATCCATGCCCTTTCTCTATCTTGGCTTTCTGCACATCACATTTTTCTTTCTCACAGGAGTTTACTGCCCACTGTTTTCCCATCCTTCTGAC
The DNA here is from genome assembly GCA_037834095.1 of Argya squamiceps. Classification (NCBI taxonomy): domain Eukaryota; kingdom Metazoa; phylum Chordata; class Aves; order Passeriformes; family Leiothrichidae; genus Argya; species Argya squamiceps. Next base: position 23,793,269 of record JBBMKD010000115.1, read on the forward strand.
TGTGTCATTGGTGTTTTGGCTAAGCTCATTAGTTCCTATTTAATTACTTTCATTTGACTTCTTCATGACTGTTTAATTTCTTCTTCCCACTGTACTTCTCATTACCCCCTGCACTGTCTGGTACTGTACTAGCATGCTATGGTACCAGTTTCAGCACCCCTCTTTCTCTCTCTCCTTTTGTTCTTACTCAGTTTTCCATGTTAGTACACAAGCCCCTGGAGTAATAGAGCTTTCACTGCATTTCACTAAAAATTTGAATTTTCAAACATGTAATGGGCGAGATTTCCAGCTCAGAGGGTGGCTAAAATACAGATTATCAGACTATCACTAGATTCTGATAGGGCAAAAAGCTCACCATTTGCCAAATGCTCACCCTTGCAGGCTGGACAAGGAAAAACTTCCCAGTATTCTGCAACTGGTATAAATGGAAAAGTGTTCCTGGACTGCATGGTCACTTAACTCCTCTCCTAAAATGCTTGCCTTTCACATGTACCAGCCAGACTGCAATGCGTGAGGGTGGAAAGTTTTACCTTTAGAGTTGGCATATTGAAGAAGGTACCAGAAATTATAAAATAACAGTATTTCATATTAAAATGCTGTTGTTTATATTAGGTTTCTGTACATGATTACATTTCAGAACGTTGCCAAAGCAAGCAAAATTAATCGCATTTTTCAAAATTAAAGGAGAAAGAACATTAATTATTTTCAGTGTAAGGAAGGGACAGGAACTGGGTACACCATACAATGTAGTTACCTTTCAAAATCAATGCAATTTTAAAAAAATTAAATGAATTAATATTATCATTCTTCATTTATACGTTTGCAAATTTTCAAACTAAATAATCGTATCACAAAAATAGATTAAGAATTCCCTTGGGTTTTTTGTGTTTTTGCAAAGAACAAATACAAGGACTGGACCAAGCAACCTATATACACACAGCACTGTTAAAATGCCTACTCACGCCAGGGAGGGCACTGCTGTGGATGAGCCTTGCAGAGGCTGATCATTGGGTAACATTTGTGAAAATATCTCCTCACTGAACCAGTTCAGCCTGCATGGGTTAGTGCACAGATCACCCTGTTCAACCTTGCTGTAAGATTCAAAACTTAGGACAAAGGTTTCCAGGGACTTTCTTTGTCTTGGTTAAACACTGGCCATCTCTCTGTACTGAGTCAAACAGCTGCAGTATGACCTCTCAGCCATTTTGTTCAAGTCCTTACAGGCCGTATTGTAGTGTTTACCAAGAAAGATGGTGCATGTTGCAGAGGTCTTGTCCTTCTCACAGGGAAGAGTCAATGGCAGCAGAAAAGACATATTATCCCCACTCTCTTTTGGTGATGTGGAATTGGAGGATGAAACTGGAGGATGAACTGAAATATGATGGTTAGCCAAAGTCAGAGAGTATTGAGACACATCACTCTGGTTCCTTGGCCAGGATCTAAAACAGAAGAGGTTTCCTCATGGTTTGTCTCAATGAGAAACTGCTTGGAAATAGTGTGATTCAGATTAGTAAAATTAATAGACATGGTAAAATTATTTCCACTAGCAATAGTGCCATCAGTTTCATAGAACAGCAAGAAAAAATAGAGTTGATGGATAAAAGAATCCAAGGAAACAGGTAAAGAATGAAGTCTATTAATTTAGATACCCATGGGACTTTAACTAAGTTCCTAGGAAATAATGAACTACAGGCAGTGGCATCTTCAGTGGTGGTAGGGTTCTAAAGAAATTAATGTTAAAGTATTTGGTTGGAAAACATTTGAATAGTTTAAATGAATGTTCAGTAGAAATAAAAAGAATGGCTCTTCAGACCTGGTGCTTAGATACATAAAATCAGTGGAAATAGTGCCATATAATTATTTTGGTATGGCCTCAGTTTCCCACTGAGGTAAGCAATGTGATCTAAAAGCTGCAAAGACCAGAGGGTGCACTAGACCTCAACAGGCCAGCTGTTTACCTCACATCAGTGGAGCAAAACCTTTTTACAAAACCCAAACTCTAAGTAGTTCCCTGTAGTTACAGGATTTGGATACCCATAAAGACTGTTTTTGACACCTGAAGTCTTACGCAGTTCCCGTAGAACTTGACAGACAGGCTTGCAGAATTGATCCACAGCGCATCCCATGTCATCTCTTTTACCCACATTCTGTTGATACCATCCTCACAGTGCTTATATATTAGATTTTCAAATTACACAGCCCTAGAAAAACAGCAAGATTTCCCTTCCAAGGCAAGACATGGTTTATAGAAAGACACAGATTTTCTCAGAGCTCTGTGGCATTGTGTCAAGCACTGTTCAGAGCTCAGGAGGGCTTCTGTTGCTTCACATTTACTAAACAGCTAGCTTCCATGAAATCTCCTGTTTCCTTCTTCCCTCTTAGGTCTCTCACTTTTAAGAGAGACCTAAGTAGTCTTTTCCCCACCACAAATTCTTCCTACAATAAGCACTACAATATTTATATATTGTATATATTGTATATATTTATATATTGTGTATACTATATTTAGATAAGACAAGGCAGAGTAGAAATCTAAACATTTATATTACCATTTTTTACCTTAAATGAAATTCAATCTTAGAATGCATATTTCCCTTCTGTGTTTTGGTGGTTTTTTTTTTCCCTAATCTCTGTTTTTTTAATCTAAGGTTGTTTATTTACAGAGCTACAGCATTTAAATGACTAGTACCTCTGAGACCATCTAACTGATCCATCAAAGCAGGGTCTCTTAGAGCAGGTTGCCCAGGACCACAACCAGTCAGGATTTGCATATGTTCAGGAATGAAGTCCTCAGAACATTTCTGAGCCACCTGCTCAACTGTTTGATTACCCTCACAGCAAAAGTGTGGGAGTTTTTTAATGTTTAAGTGGTATTCATTGTGATTCTATTTGTGCTATTTGCTATTTATCTGGTCACTAGGTATCCTTGAGAAAAATCTCTGTCTTCTTTACTCTCATCTGGAGTATACACATATGCACATGTGTAATCCTCCCCTCACATCCACCCTCCCTCACCTTCTCCAGACTGAACAATTGCAGGTCTCTGAGCATCTCCTGACAGACAAGGTAGCTCAGTTATTGCACAAGAATATATATAATTCTGAAGTTATATTAACCCAAAGCATATTAATTTAATTTTTTAAAATTATAAATGATGTGAACGGACACCAGAATAAGCCAAAGTCAATTGAAAGAATGATGGGATAACCTATATGAATGTCAATTCAGATTATTTTGGATTAAAGCTCCTTCTTCTGTTTAAATAAAACTGCCACCATTTCTGAAATTTGAATTGGTCTCAGTTTTCTTGGAAAATGGTTTTCTGTATTTTGTTTCCTCTCATCTATTTTTGTCTACCACAACCCTGTGTTTGACATTTGTATGATTTTAATCCTTTAATCATTGTTTCATTGTGGCACTCTCAGACACCTAGAGATCTGGTGCTTCATTGCTTTGTTCCTCACATGCTCCTTGCATAACTTTGATAACGGAAAGAAAAATGTCATCACTGAGATTCACTTCTGTTTCACTTTACAGAGATGAAAATTAACAGACAATCTTTTAAGAACATCAAATTATCCATTTTTCTCATTTTATCTATGCATTGTTATGAAAACAGACTAGAGGACATACACACACTCCAGTCTGCAGCTGCTATCTAAATTTGTTCCAAATTTTTTGTTTATTCTGGCTATTCCAGAGCTTAATTTTTGATTATAAAGATACAAGCAGTCTCTGTTAGATTAAGATTGCCTTTCCATAGCTAAGAGCTTCTACCTCTAATGTTTTGTATGCAAATGCAAATTAAATATCTAGAAGTGCAGACACTCTCACTCCTAAATACTCTCCATTCTGTTTGTAAGAGGGCAGAGCTGATCTCAAGAAAAACTGCTCTTTAATCTTCTCTGAAATGGCCTGTGTGTCATAGTGTTTGGGCAGACTGATCATCAGCTTTCCAGTGCAATGAAGTATTTTATGAATTGAGTGCAAAAGCTCCTCAAGCAGCAAAGTCTGCAGTTCTGCCTCTCAGCAAGGAGGAATATTGTTTCCTCAAAGAGAAGGTATTTGATTGATTTGTAGGGAGTGGGAGGTAGTTGTGGTATTTGGCACACTTCAGCATGGATCCTCCAGAGCTTCAAGAAAATAATTTCAAAGGGCATTGCGTGTCATTAGATGGCCAGTGGGAAAAGAAAGAAGCCCAGTAGCAATATAACTGTTCTCCTGCTGGTGTTGTGAGGCAGACAGAGAAAAGGAAAGGAAAATTTGGCAGTTTGAACAATACAAGTTTATAAAGGCAAAACCAAAAAACTGCTATTACCAGCACTCCCATGTTTTTCAGTTAAGCACTGCATTGCTCTTGAAAGCTTAGACCACTGTCAGATTATACCCTTTTTTGACTCAGAGGTGGGGCAACTGAGAAGCATTTCAAAAACTTTTATTCCATTTTCAGTCTTGTGTGAAGGGTGAGACAGTATAGATCTTACAGTTCATGCCATCACAATCAGAAGCCAACTATTTCCTAATTACAATACATTATAAGTGTTTCTTGGCCTATCAGCTTTTGCCACACAGTGCTGTGAATGCCTTAAAGCCAATCATCCAAAATCACCCCTCATGGGTCCTACTACAATGCACCTTTTATAGTTCTATTTCTCCAAAGTATCTAGGCTTATTTGCAAAGCCATCCTTTGAAACTTGTTTCTAGTTCCATTTCTCTCTCAACAATGTCTGTCCTATTCCATGGCACTTCTAAGTCAGCATTTTTTATCTCAAGGTTTGCCTACAGATGCACATTATGCGAGCCTTCTGTCAGGCTTTGAGAATTCTCTACAAATCCATTTCCCACATTTCCCTGTCTCTCCTGAACGGAAAAGACTTCTTTGATGGCTTTGTTTATAGTTCACTGTGCACAATGAAGTACACAAGGCACTATCACTAGTATTATCACTATAACAATCAATGTATGACCCAAAGTAGAAACTTGTTTATGAAATCTTTCATTTCTGCTGCTGGGTGCTTCAAATTTTACTTCATAACCCATATTACATTGAGAGATAGAGGATCTCTCTTTTTATTATAAAGGGAGATGCCACGTGCCAAATGCCCATTATATGAGCAGTGGAGCAGAGCAAGACTTCAAGAGGATATTAACAAGTCTAGTTACTTCATTTCATAACTGGCAGTGGTAAACTTATTCGAAGTGAATTATCAACATATTTATTGAAAGCCAGGCATTTTTAAAGTGTGTCAGACTGCACATTAAGAACTCTGTTAGCATTGAAAATATTTACTAGAGAGTCTCAAAATTTTAAGAAAAGTTAGCAAACCTTTTCAGTGAAATCTCTCCTCTGTTCAGGGACGGCAATGGGAATTCCTTAATCAGAGTAATCAGTGGCTTATCAGACTCTAATGGATAACTCAAGCTGCACAGGGGTCTATAAGACAACCAAGGTCCTAATCAATTCCTAACAACTCTGACTGGTAGTCTCTTATTAGTACTGGTTTCCTCTCTAAATTCCCCTTGAAATTCCTATGTTTGGAAAAATTGCTGGACTGTTTCTGCAAAATACAAAGAATTTTGACAAACTTCCCTAATGTATGAGGACTAGTTAAGTGCTATGATTTTTAAGGTTTCTAAAGTTAGCAGTAGAAGTGTATGTTAGTAATTGTGTTCTTATTTTTTATAAAATATAAAAATATTTTTTCTGTGCTATTATTTTGAACATATTTTGCTGGTAAGCAATGACAAAGGACCTTTGCTAGCAGGATTTTTATACTTCTTTGCATTTTCTTACTTGACAATCAACATGAATATTATGTTTTATGTGATTCACTTGGATGGACAAGAGATTTTTATTTGTCCAACAGAAAATTTCTGAACCATTGTGCAATGGATGTACACAACGTGTCCTTCCCTCCCACCCCCAGATAATGAGTGTGCTAAATCTGCACATGTGGACCTTAGGAAATATCACTGGTTTTGGTGTGGAGAGGAACTAATGAAGTGGAAGCTGACATCTTCCCTCCATATTCTTTTACTAGCTGAAGTGCTCTCCTGCAAGAATTTGTTTTGGTAGCTGCTATCTCCAATGGGATATTCAGATGGCTGATTTGGATAAGCGAGGCTTGGCTGATTAACTTGGCTGATTAAGCATGTTGCTGATAATGCCATGATTGTGGATTTGGTCCCTGTGTGGGCCATTCACCTAGGAGTTGGACTCAGTGATCCTTGTGGGTCCTTTCCAACTCAGTACATTCTGTGGTTCTGTCACTCACAATGATGCGGTGTATAGGCTATGCTTTTATCCCTGAACTCTCACTTATGTTTGTCTATGGGTGAAACTTTTTTGCCTGCTCATTCCTCTTCAGCTAAGTCAAGCATTGTAGGCTTTCTGAAATGTGATAGAAGGGAACAACTGATTGGAGATGCCAAACTGAAACTGTGCATCTTGAATAGCAGCATCTTAACTAAGGCAGTTATAAAGACAACCTTAGCAGATGACACCGAAGTGCATCTCTTCAGGAGGAGTACTGGGAGGGCAAATAGATGTCTATCCCTCTCACTGACCACTGTGGGCTAAACCACAAAATACATATGCTGTGGTCCCAGGCGGATTTTTTTTGTCCTGCTTCTCATCTGTCTTCTCTCCTTTAGCTTGCTGTCTTGCACAGCAGAGGTGTGTCAAGGGTCACACAGATGCAATTTCACCTGGTCTACACTGCTGCAGACGGACTAGCAGACAGAGCTGCCTGGACACCCCTGCCCTGGCATCTCCCACCCACTCACTTAGTGTTGTCACTTCTGGACCTGCTCATTCTGAGTGTTCACTGAGGTACAGAGGAGAATAAGAAACCTAAGAAACAAATGTCTGTGCACTGCAGACACTTCCCAACAGCAGCACCACACTGTCACTGTCCCAGCTTTGGCATGCAGACACCATTGTCTCAGCCAGAAGGCTGTATGTAATGGAAAATAAAACATCTCCAGGATCATTGTTCTCAACTGCAGTTCCTGTCATGTTCTTTTAATTACTTGAATATAAATTGGCGTGTCTGTGGGGGTGCTTTTGCTGGCCAGCAGTTCCCCAGGCCATTCTATAGCAGTTTGTGGGTCCTCCAATTAGTTGGTTGAAGCATGGATAAGCTTGGAAATGAAGCGGAGCGGACTCTGGTTTGGGTAGGAAAAGGTGTTTATTTCTGTCCTGGCTCCATGTGCAGAGAGAGCCAAGACCAGAAGCCAGAACAAGCCAGAAGATGTGCGTCCCCCTTAAGTACCCAGGGGATGGGCCTGGGCAGGGAAGGAACCTCGGACCAATGAGGAAAAGGGAAGGGGGCAGGGTTACATCAGGAGGAAGCCAGCTGTAGGGGTAGGAATGGGGGGGTGAAAGGGACATACCATTACAAACAAATAAGAAAATACAAATACAAATTCAAAAACCTAAATCACGTGCTGCAACACTTGAATTTGTTTTGCAACTGACCAGGTAATTTTATATTCTAGCTTATTCTGTTTTAAAAATGTCTGCTCTTATTTTTCTTTCTTTACTAAATGTATGAACCAACTGCTGTGATACCAATATCTGTATAAAAACAGTAATGAGATATAGATCCCCATCAATTTTTTTTCTATCCACATAAAAAAGGTGAAAAAATACCTAAGTTTTTCAAAGTTTAAGCAGTTGACAGAAGGCAATCTATTGTGAAAAGGTTTCAGTGGAAGGACCCTACGCCTCTTTTTTTTTCTTTTTTTTCTTTGCTAAACAAGTATTATTCAAATTTTCCAAATGTATTGCCATTACAAAGGAAAATAAATTATAATTCTTAGGGTGTCAGCCTTGGGTATTATTTGGTACCTTAGATTCATGTAATGTTGTTCTAATGCATGTATACACATGCCTTTACACCTCTGTGTATGTGTCAGGTGTGGGGAACACTTTGCTATGTTTGTTTCAGTGAAAGGAAGGCAAGTTGTCAGCAGAAAAAAAATACAGCCTTTCAGCTAACAATAAATTTTTGGACCTCCACAGATTCATCTGAGGAGCTGGCCAAGTGGGTTCATAATCTCTAGATCAATCTGCCTGGTATGAGCCTGCTCTGTACAAGTGAAAATAAAACTATGCAGTCCTCAGAAGCTAGGGGCATATGACTGACTTTTAACAGATAAAAGCCTGTGATCAGATGGATGTGAACTTCCTCTTAGTGTACTCTGATTTGGTTAGTTGAAATGTGCAGCATCAGTCCTCTGAGAATGCCTGGGGGAAAAAATAACCTCTGCTATATGACTGGATGGCAAAACCTTTTTGTAGTTATAATCAAGTAGCAATTATTTTGTTGGAGAGTAAGCAAGATAAACAGTCTGTGAATTAACAACTGCAACATAATTTCTTGTTTCAGCACTAGAGATATACATCAGGGCCTAAAATACATCTGCCACTCACTTTTAAAGCAGTTCTTATTAAGGCTGAACCAGAAGGGTTCTGGGTTCACCAGTACTAATGTTGCTACTCTTATCTCTAAAGAGTACAGACACTTGTGTCCTGAGAGAAGCTTCCATCCTGCTGCTTTCCAGCTTGCCTCCACCTCTCTCAAACCTTAGGGTCAACACTTCGATGGACTCTAGGAATCTCTGTGCAATTTGTTTTGTGAAAAATTCAGTTTCCACCAAGTTTAGCTTTTTCAAACTATGGCCCACTAAGAAGCATTTTCTGTGACCATTTAGCAACCAGTGCCTAAGAAATGTTGTTGTTCCCTTTCCCTCATCTGCAGTGCTTGTGATCTCAGTGAGGATCACAGAATTACCTGTGCAAGTCTATGCACAAGCCTTGCTGACAACAGGTTCAAGTATCAGTCTTGACAAATGCATCAAGCTGACCTCTTCACTTGGCAACTTAAAGCCTGCACCACCTGTTGACCTGTCTATTATCTATTTCAGCCCATGGAGAATCTCAGGAGTGTTTCTTTGTGCTCCATATTTGTTGAGGATCAGCTTGAACCGTTTTGCTTTGACTGCACAGACAGATACTTTGGTATGAGTCATCTGGCACTTTTACACATTTTATTAATACTGCTATTTAAGTATGAAACCCATTATCTGCTGCCAGTAGATCTCTCCTTCTGTTTTCTGCTTCTCTTGCTTTATTTTGCTTTGAACTTCCTCTAGTTTTCACCTTCTGCTTTATATTCTTTACCAGCAACAGCCCTTTTCTTACACATAATGCACATTCATAATAACCCCTCCCACCATCTACAGCTTTCCCTATTTTTTTATTCACTTGGATTTTTTAACTACTTTGGCCTATGAGATTGTAGCACTTATAGAAGGGGATGGGAGCTGGAGCAGTTGCTGCAAGCCTCCTGTAAATTTCTATTGCAATGGAGGTTAAACTAAATGAGCTATCAGTCTTTCTTTGCCTGACTATGTGTCAAGAAAGCGTGAGGTGGGAGAGGAATTCAGAAACAAGATGCTGTATATCATCTGGCATGCTTCCACTAACTTCTCTGGAGCTAAAAAAATTACTCAAGATGATTATGGGCCCTAGATGCTTCATTTTGTGAAGTGCATTTTTGAGTAGGTATTTGGTGCCAACACAGTGAAGCATCTTTTAAGGATTGATTATCCCTAAGTCTGATACAAGTTGAGGAAAAAAAGTGGGACTGATTTTTGAGAGTAACAGAAGTAAAAATACATTGTCTTTTCATGCAGTAATTGATGTTGTATGCTCAGTTAATATTCAGTAATTCATATTCTGATTACTGTATTTGATAATTTTAGAAAAATCCTAATATATTTTGTCCATTAGGAAAGCATTTAACAAACAAGTATATAGTCATTATCACTTGAATTCCTACTTTACCTGTTTGTAATACCTAATAGGCTAATCATTTTTGAGGTTAAAAATTTAGAGCTGCACAAGAAAAGCTGTTAGGATATGTGTTGGGAATTAGTTCAGATTTGGTCTAGATACATTTCTATTTCTATTATCTTAGATCAAGGTTTTCTGAGCAAAACATGGGAGTGCAGATGGTAGTGGTGATCGATCCAGCTCAGTAACATGTTTCCATACCTGAGGTTGAGGAACACATTCTCTGAGGCATCTCGGGGTGCAGCTGCAGTGGGAACTGCAGGCTGAGCTCTGGCTGCTGGAGCCCAGGCACAGAGGCCGTGAAGAGCCGACCCTCAGCACACCAAGGGCCCGGGGAGCTGCGGCCCGGCCGGGACTGGACACTGAGACCCGGCCGGAGCCGATGATCCCAGACCTTCCCGCCCTTAGACTGGGGAGGGGATAAAAGCCCAGGGGTTCCCTTGTTCAGGATCCTTCCTCAGAGACACTATCTCAAGCTGTTAGTTTGTTATTGTTATTGTGATGAAATTATTTAATGGTTGGGGCGCCTGAGACTCCTGTGGGAAACCTGGGGTCCACGCAGTAGGGAAACCTGTTCTGACTGTGGGAATGTGGGGGCTGCAGCTGGGAAGGGGCCTCAGTCCCAGCTCAGGTGGTGCAAGAACGACTGCCAGAGGGGATCCTGGATGGTCAGACTGGGAAGTTTCCTTAAACTGGGCACTGTCAACTGCACTAGAAGAGTGTAAAAAACAAATGTTAGACTCCATAAAAAAGGTTCATTTTCATCAAACCTGATTCAATTATGGACAAAAGGATGACAGTTTGCTTCCCTCGTCATGTTCAGAATGACCCTGAGTCCTCCTATGGCACAAAGCTTTGCAGCTTTTGAGTCCTGCAAAGCTTCTGACCCTAACTTGGCAATGAGTTCCACAAGGTAACTGTGCACTAAAAAAATGCATTTCCTTGCACTGGTATGAAATGTATTGTCTGTCAATTGTACAGGCTATTTCCTTTCCTTTTCTTTTTTGATATTACTGGTGGAGATGTTGTGGTTCGGATTTTTTTCTCTGTTTGGTGCCTGCCCAGCCCAAATGGCCTTTAGGAGTCTTATGAAGGTGGTGAGTAAATGGACATTATTAACCTATTAAACCTTAGCTATCTTTTATGTGTGTTGAGTCATTATATAACTGATTTACTCTAGAAAGTCTTTATATCTTGTATGTAGAGTCTGCATGAAGAGCTAAAAGCAGCTATACAAACTGACCCAAGAGATGGTGATGAGCCCTCAACAGACAGGAAAAAAAAATACTGGAAGAAAATATTTAACTGAAATAATTTATCGCTACTGTATCTGTTGAAATAAAATGCAAAGGTACCTGATATGACATTTGATAAACAAACACTTCAAAATCTGAAGTAACTTTAGAGGCATTTTCCATTGAAAGAATATGCAGTACTTTACAACCAGTATTCAAGCAATTAGAGTGCCTTGGTAAGCAAATTCTTCTTGACATTTTTTGTTAAACCCCTGCCATCCATGACAACCATACCATTGTTGCTGTACTTTGACTCTCTTCAATGTGATTCTGTAATTCTACACTTTTTTCTTTTTAGTTAGAGGAGCTAGAAGTAACAGCATGTGTGCCTTTGGTGTATTATAGCTACTAAATAACTGTGCTTTTAAGTTGGCTATACTTTGCTTGCAAAGTATCTCTGAATTATTCAATTGACTCAGAAAAGGGAAGTAATACTTTATTAAGCCCTTTCACCTCTTCTATTTGTCACAGATACTTGGGAGTTCTTTTGATAGCAACATTAATATTGCTGATGACAAGTTTTGCAGTTTTTGCCTTTACCATGTGCAGAAAAGTGACAAGACAAATAAACCTGAATATGATCATCAGCATTAAACTTTCTGGCAAGCAGGAATGTTCCTTTAGGTGCAAGTATTTTACTCATAATGGGTGTAGAGGAGTTGAGTGAACTATTAGTGTTCTGAAGTCTAAAAATAGGTGTTTTGTGCTTTGTTCTGACTGTCATTAATTAAAGGCCATGATTCAAATTGCACCACATGGGAAAAACTGGTAGAAATAACAGACAGAATTGACTTGTTCAGTGTTGATTCTGTAAAGATAGATTTATTTTACTTGGCCATGTGGATGCTTAGTCAGTTCAAAAACTTTTGTGTTTCAGTCAGGGTTTATTGTCCTCTCTGCCTATTTGCCTTGTTGCTATTCAGCAGTACTAGTGGATAACAATGTAAAAATTCTAAGGCAAAATGCTTTGAAATGTTTTTTATCACCTAATCATCAAATAGTTTCATTCAGAATTCTTATATGAACACTCTAATTGCTCAGAGTTCTGATGTCAAATTTGGTTACTAAAAGCTATTATTGAAAATGCAACTGGTCCAGAGTTATGTGCATGTGTCATGGCAGTGTTTATCACACAGTTGCTCATACCATCTCCAATACATCCTTACCAGTAAAATGTCTAAAGCCCCTGATTAAAAGTTTAATACCTGGAATAAATCTGATAGTGTATCTACATGGAACTACTTTGTCTGAAGTCATCACCAGCAAAAGATTCCTGATTTGATATCACAGAGACAACAAATGCAGAAAAAAAAAATAAAGGACTTTTTAATCTTTTATTGTATTTACTTTAAATTAGCTGATACAGTCTACATTCTGATCTCTGAAAGTCTTTATAACTAGAACTTGGGAAGATATTTATGCTGTAATAATTATTGACAGCTGAGATATATATCCCTCATGTACTCTAATCTCCATGCCAAAAAAACTAAATGATGAGGACATACTGACATATTATTATTAAAAATATAATATTCTGTGACTAGTTATTGAATAAGGATTTCTACATACCTCTTTTGTTACAATGATTCTACAGTTTTCTTAAATTGTCTTTAAAAAATCTCGCCTTATTCTATATCATTATGAAGTAGTGAGCAGTCATATAGCATCTTGAGCAAATCTGTTTATAAACATGAACACTGCACACAGGAGCTCTATAAACTGTTCAGCCAGGTAACAGGTGTTTATAACTTGCTGTTATATAACTTGCTGTAGTTAAAATATATTGCTTTTAAAGGCTTGAATTCCTAAAATTCAAGAATTTAAAGAAATCAATTGATTTCTTTAAAATGGCTTGCTCACTTGGAGAAAAATGTTCTGAGCTTTATTAGCTGAGAAATCCTTCACACTGGTTTTAGATATTGTCTGCAAACCACCAGGATGACTTGATTTTGTTAGAGTTGGTCACATCATGAAGTTGTGGCAGAGGATGATTTTCTCGAGTGCATCTCATGCATGATGAGTTTGGTAGAAGTATTGTTAGGAGGAGTGTTTTTCTTACTTAAAATGTTCTTCTCTAACAGTGAAAGTGCAAGATACAGTTTTATTTGTAAACAGCTGAAGTGTAGTATTTGCAATACACCATACAAAAGTATAATCACTTTCAGAATTACAAGACAACATCACAGACAGTGACTGCTGGAATTGACAGAGGTGACAATCAGGCTCTGAAACTGTTTTGTTCTGATTGCATATTCATGATTCCTCTCTACAATGTGTTACAGTTACTGTGTGAGTTGTTCTAAGCAGATGTTTTAACATGATTAGACTGACACCTTGTGCTTTGAGATTTGCAAGTCTACTCTTTCCCACTTTTTTTTTATTCCTTTCACCTTTTTTCCCAATGTCTAAATCTTGACTTGCAGGCTTAGTTATGGGACACAACCAAGAACATGTACATACAGGAGGAGTACAATAAACTGTTGCATCCCATCCAGGGATGGTGAGTTACTGGGGCAGCAATAACCCAGTCTGACACCATACAGCCCACCCAAAAAATATCTGTCAGTAGCTGGTGAACACTCATTCAGCAGAAGCTGAGAAATTTCATACACCCCCATGACCAAATAATTTGTCTGAATTTCTCTCTGACCTTGGTTAGTTCTTTGTAAAATGGCTTTCTTGTTTGCTGTTTATTTGACTCATTTGGCTTTTAGGAAGTGTCTTCCAACATGCTGTGCCATAACACTGACAGCAGCTGGTAAGTGAATGATAAAGCTGCAAACATTTGTAGAAATAAACTGTTCCATTTGCCTCTTGGATAAGCAGAAGGCAATGTTCTCTCTTCTTTATGGTTTTCATTCAAGTTCAAAGGGAAATTTGGAGGGAACAAAGCAAACACATTATCTGTTCCTATTTTTTCTTTCATTGTTTGTTTTTCAGACAAAGTCAAAAGAGTTTGGCAATTTTCCAAATAAATGATGATTTTTAATTTTTTTTTTCCTCCCAGGAAGCGATAGTTTATCAAAAACTGAAGTTCTATATAACTACATTCCTGAAGACCAGATTGTATCAATACATAGTCAGTGGTCCAGAAAGAAAATGACTGTAAGGAGAATTTATGGAATATGTGCAAAATGACAGATGTGCAAATCTCACTTTTATTTCACATTAACTCCCTCCTTTTTCTCATCCTCCTCTTAACTGAACACAGATAAGTTTTAACTTGATCTCAATGCAAAAGTAGAAAAAGTGGGTTTTATAATTAAAAATATCTTGTGCAATTAAGAACTACTTATTCCTATCCATCTTCATTCATGAACACAGGAAATATGTACTATGGGATATAATTCAAGACTCAAAGGCATGGGAGGGATCCCAAACTTCCTGTTGCTTTGTCCAGTTGCTGCCTTACATCTGACCTTCCTCACATCACAGTCTTTCCACCATTTTCCTGGGTGCTGCTGCCTATGTTTTCATGGCAGAAAATACAGAAATCTTACATTGGCTAATCTTTCTCTCCATGAGGTTCACATCTAAAGGCCATCATGCATCACACTCATATGGATTTGAGTATTTTTTGAGTTAAATATGCATTGGAGTGAAAGAAGAGTGGGGCATCTCTCTGCAAAGTGGACAAGCTTGCATAGAGTTGCACAGACAGCTGAAAGCTGATTTTATGCCTGAGGGACAATGACCAGAGTAACAGGCCAATCTCCTTTTGCTGTCTTTGAGCATACAGTATAAACACGTCTGGATGAGTAAGTTGCATTAGTGAAGGAACTGCTCTACCCAAGATTAAGGCAATAGGTCCTGGTATTTTGACAAAGCCAGTCAACAGCAAACCTAGGCATTTCAGACTAGACCACCTGGATCTAAGGGATTTGCAGTGAGTCAACCAGACAGAGAACATTGTTGAGCCTGGTTCTTTAATGGGGAATAATTCACATGACAACAGATTAGACTTTTGTCAATGTGTCTGCAGTACCAAATCAGCCTGGAGCAGCAGCTGCAAGAGTATTCAGCCTACCAGAAAGTGCATTTTGATGTCTACTCAAATGGGAGAATGCATTTTAAAACTTGAGTGGAACTTCAAAAAATCTAGTCCTTTCACGATGCAATATGCAACATTTCAAGTGTCTCCATGTCCCTCCCAACTCCCAGACCTGCCAGCAGCTGAATAGAAAGAGGGAAATCACCTAAGACGGCAGAGCTAATCAAGTCTTGCTGTTGTCAGAGGGAAGGCACAAATTACCTTTCTGTCTGCCTGTCCCCTGCTGTAGAGACCTGCCTCCTCTTTTTCAGCTGCTGTGAGTCCCCAGTGAGCTCCAGGTCCAGCACTGACATCTCTTTTTTTGTTCATACAAACCAGAGTGATGCTGTGCCATAACCTGTTACAATGACTCTTCCATTAAGTGAGGGGGCAGATAGCCATTTATCCCTCTTTAAGTTTTTTATGTTAAAAACATAAGGATATTCTCTTTCCTCTAGATGCACGGTCCACAAAAGTATTTGTGGTCATGCAAATTTTGGAAGAAGTGTCAAAAAGGAAGATAACTTTTGTAAGATGATGATGTATTCTTGCAATTTTACTGCTTTTTAAGATATATCATACATTGACATGAAACCTTGTAAATTTTCTAATTATACCTGTAATGTTTGTTCTTTTAGTGTTAATGCCTTTATCAATTTTTAGCATATGCTGGTGCTTTCTTGAAAAAAATAACAAAGATGGTAAAATGCAGTTTGTTAAAATTGAAGCATTTTTTAGAAATTACCCCCCAAAAAAATATTAAAGTCTTTGAGCACATTTTCAGTTTTCTTATGTCAAAGCATTTCATAAATGTCAAAACAGCTTTTCTTCAATTTATAGAGTACATTAACATGCTATATGTGCATAGAAATTATGTTACTAGATGTTTAATGTAACACCCTTTGAGTTTTATAATAAAAGGGGAACAAAATGTTTTAATGATATTGCCAAATACTTAGATATTACTGAAATTAGTACTTTCGGGTTTTAATTTCATGGTAAATTTTTTATTTCATGGTAAATATACGATTTTTATGACTTTTGATTTGGATATGAAGTAATATATTTCTGCTAACTGCTAGGAATATCTTCAGAACACAAATTGTATTTAATTAGTTTTCTTCACCTTTGTGTGAAGAAGTAACAACACGTTTTCCCACAAGATGGCAGAGGCGAGCTGTGAAATTTAGGGGCAAAGACGTATGGAGACACGTGAAAATCTGAAATTAGAAGATACAGGCTTGATAAACCAGCTATAATGAGGATATTACGAAGTCATAGGGAAAATCCAGCTTTAATTCATTTTTTGTGAACAAACAGAACAACATGTCTTTTATTGTATGATGATATACCATGGCTTTCCGATAGCAAGCCAAAATTTGCTACGAGATCTAATTACAGTTATCTAAAATCTTTTTTTTCTTTTAAATGAAGTGTTTTCAGGTACATATTTCACTCTCAAATGATTTCACTCTCATATTTTTATACTCATATGGCTGAAAAGTGTTCATATATTGCCTGCTGTTAACTGAGTAGTTAGAATCCACAACTTATTTTACTAAAAAAACCAAAAACAAAACCAAAACCCAAGAAACAAAGAACAGAAGAAGAAGAAAAGATACTTGAAAAGGTATTTGAAAAAAAAAAAATCACTATATGTGTAGTGATAAATACATATCAAATTTATATTTTATTATTAATAATAATTAATATTTTATTATGCCAGATCTTGTTCTAAATCTCATTAAAATTGACTTTAAAGCCCCCCATAAGTAATTAAATACTGCATAGCAGAGTTGCCATAAATATACAATAAAGTCCTTGTTCAATCATGAGAGCAATCATCCATCATCAGTGGGCATACAGTGATCACTCCTGTTCCTAACTGAGAAATAGAAACACGTTTTTCACTAGCTTCATAAAAATCTTGCAATGCTTTTTATTCTGATTTAATTTAAGCTTGGCAAGAAAGTGAGTGGAGTACAAAAGCCAAAACAGCAAATTCCAAGCCTTAAGTAAAAGCTGGTTTTTTTCCCTGTTTTTTATGAAGCAGCTTGGACTGTGCGTCTGTCTCTCTCTACATGTGTGTGTCTGTGCACACCTCTGCCAATCCCCCCGCCTGTTTCCAGCTTTTCCAACCCTATTTCCCAAAAACATGTTGGGAAAAACACCTATATTGCTAATGATGAATACTTCTTTACCATGATAGTGCAAAAAATGACCATTTTCTGAAGATGCCTGTGCAGAGTGAGTCTCCATGTGGTGGAAACCACAAGTGCTGCAAATACAGGAGACAAGGCCAGCAGCAGCTGCTTGCAGCAGCTCAGGAGCTCCACATGGGTTCTGCCCTTCCTGGGTCATAACTCTCTGTGAGAGATGGTAGATTTACTCAAGGGAATGTAAAGCCTTCCTGTGAGGAAGGCCTTGCATGAGGAAATGGTTCATCCAAATGGATCCCAGCCGAAGTTAGGGATGGTGGTTCAAAAGGCATGGCTTTGCCCCACCCAGCACAAGCACTTGCTGGTAAAAGGGTCACACTTGGATGCCTGTGTCTTTCCAAAACAGTATGGGACAGCTGAGGATGTCTGCTCCACAACATAGCAAGGAATTCAGGCCGAGACAGACTATTAGTCTTTTCTTCTTGTCAAGTCAGGTCAAGTTCCTGCTTTGCAGCTTTCAGATGGGTTTCTGAAAAGGCAAAGTGATATCACCTTGCCTTTGACAAGGAATGAGAGTTGTCACCCAGCCTCAAAACCAGCAATGCAGCAAACTGACTGTCTCAGCTGCAGTAGGGGAACAAGAAGAATCATGGTCGGCTGCAGGGGACAGGAAATTCTTGCACTGAGATAACTTAAGTATTCCTGTCTGTCCCTCAATTGCTGTTACTCTGTTGGGTCTTTGAGAGTACTGTGATTTACAGAAATGCATGTCTTGATGTCAAAAAGACTGTGTAAATCACCTCCCTATTGTTGAGCAAATACACATGTTGCTTCCCTAAAGTCTTGGAAAAGAAATTCCAGTGGGATGTTCCACAAGTCACCCAAAAAGTTTCCACCTTAAGTGTTTGAGAGCTTTTGCTAATCTTTAGCACAGCTTTCTTTAATGGTTGTTTGTGTTCATAATTTGGAATTTGGTTTGGATTTTTTTTTGCCTTTGACCAAATTCTAATTGCTTTGCAATTTCTATGTCAATTGAAGGCTTTGAAAGCTGATTTTTATGTCCTGTAGTTTCTTGATCTTGACTACAACAGTTTTTATTTCTTTATTATATTTTATGGCTTTCCTGCTTTATGCAAATTTTTGTTATCTGCATTTCCTAAGAGGTAGATGCCACCTCTGCTGAAATCACCAAGGGCTGCACTATTCTCATGAATGAAAGTTAAATAATGTTATGGATGCCTTAAAGGTAATTGATGCATCATGTAAGTATTACATTGGCAAATACAAATAAGATGCAGGCTTTATTCTGGCGTCTTGGTATCCTTTAGTTTTAACCTGCTACTGAACAAAAGTGACTGTCATGTATTTTTATGTTTTCAAAACACTTTGTTGCAACATAGACTAAGAAGATTTTGTTTGCTCAAGTGAAAGCTTACTTTATAGGTGTGTTTTTTGACTCATTACACTTTTAGGTTGCCACTGTTGTTTAGATGTCTCAAAGAAGATTGGGAAGAGTCTAATTCCCATAACACTACCATAGTTTGTACAAATTAGTTTCACAGAAGTAAAATTCAACTTGGCTCCTGAAATCACTTGTCTGCAAGAACAACCAGAGAAGGTGAAATTAAAAAGAATTTGCCTAAAATGTGTTTTCAGTTTTCTTCTGTTTTGGTATCATCTTTTTGTTGTAGGGTTTATTTTATCCAAATACAGATTTCCAAATGGAAACCACTACTGCTCAATGATAAATAAGAAATATTCTTACATTTCCCAAGTGTTCTCTACTGTGTCCTGAAGAGTTTGAAAATGTTGCCTCTGTTGTGAGTTGATTTAAACTATTTTGACTGCATTGTCACAGAAGGAAAATATGTTCATAAAAAAGTCACCGTAAAGTTGCATTTGGAAATGCATTTTTTAAAAAAAATCTGTATCCCTGACAAACTTGATACCACTACCACTTTTAGAAAGTTAAATCAAAGGATATAGGAATAGGAATCGCTTTTGTGCTTTTTAATTTTTCTAATTGTGAAAAGAAGGTGTAGCTCACAAATGAAGTTTCAGGTTGTTTGCACTGTCTCAAAAGGATGTGGTGGCTTGTAGTTAAGCATGACAGAACAAATGGAATTGGCATGTTCTTTCAAATTCCTGGTGAGAAAGTTGATTACAAATTGAAGGAAGTAGTAATTAAATGGATAATAAATTATTACTTTTTAAATTCTCGCATGCACAAACAAGAATAAATATTGCTTAGCTTTCCACATTTTTTACACATTGGAGAATATAATTGTCTTGTATTACTCTGTAAACTCCCAAAAAAAGCAATCTGCAAAAGTGTCAATAATTCATGTTTATATATCACTTGGTTTTGGAAAGAAGAAGGCTGAATCTATGATGTAAGTCAGGTTCATATGGTAAAGAAAATATTTTAAAGAAGCTTTCTATTTTGAAAACGAAATAAAATGCATGATTTCTTGGGCGTTTTATTTATTCCAGCATCTCTGAGTTTGGGCCATTTACATGTAACATTAAAATATTTCATATCTGGCTCCAAAAAGACCTTGGAACTGGGAAGTGAAATTTTGCCATTTATATTTCACCAGAAACAAGGATTCTGAGATCATTGTTTTTTCAACTATTCTGTTGGTAATAGATCAGAAAAAGATTTGATCCATTCTTCCAGCTCATTTCATCTACTTACTGGGAAAAGAATAAAAGTATTTTGTTCACATAACACTACAAGCAGTTGTCTGAACACAAACAAGGAATAGAAATATCAGTACTTTGTCATTACTTTCTAAATTAGAAATTTTACCAATAGTGCAAACTAAAGAAGGAGGAAAAAAGATTGAAGTTCTTATTACAGTGGATTAAACAGTTCTGTTTGACTTTCAGTTTACAGCTGAAGTAAAATGTTTTCTCTCTCCTTCAGGTACTCTCAGAATTTCAATCTGACTTTGACTATATATGAGGTTTTTCCAAGATCTACCTTCCTCTGATTGAGAGGTTCCACATTTTCAATTATTGTTTACAGGTTGAAAAAGTTTACTTGGATACGTAAA
This sequence comes from Argya squamiceps, assembly GCA_037834095.1. Classification (NCBI taxonomy): domain Eukaryota; kingdom Metazoa; phylum Chordata; class Aves; order Passeriformes; family Leiothrichidae; genus Argya; species Argya squamiceps. The sequence continues at coordinate 23,813,675 of JBBMKD010000115.1, forward strand.
AACTTCATGAGGTTTTGTAAAAAGACAGAGCAAAAAGACATTGCTGTCTCCAGAAGAGCTTATTGCTCTCTTTAAGAAATTCTGCAAGGAAAACAAATTTTTTTAATTTAAATCAAATTTATAATTTAAATTCAGGGATAATTTCACCTTTTTCCTTGGTTATTTTGAGCAAAGTATTTCCATTTGTCAAACAGTTTCACTATCAATCTAGGTTACTCTGAAAAAGCCAAGGAAAAATGCCAAACCACTTGCATTTAAATACTACAAATCCATTTTTATATCTACCAAGTTTTGCTGGGCTTCACACCAAAATTATGTGAAACTACAGATTTCTTACTGTACCACTCTGGCTCTCCAAGGATTAATTTAGAAAAGAGGAGTAATAGCCCACATGTGTGTACTCTCTACTTCTTTAAAGTTTTAACAGCTTTTTAAGCTATTTTCTATTTCTTTAGAGTTTTAGAGAATAAAATCTTTTATCCAAAAGTTTTATATCTTGCTGTTAACACGTGAAATCCTCCTAAGTTTTAATCAATTCAATAGTATGAGCTCTCTTTCACTTGTGACAAGGAATTTTACCACAATACTATCAACATTCAGCTCATGCAAAAACCCCTTATATGATTAATTTTTTGACAATTGTCCTTTCCTTGCCTTCTTGACAGAGCAATTCGGTAGTTTCTTACTAATTATGACATTTAAGCACTTCAGAAAACACTTTTCATCTTCAAAGTTTTCTTCAAGCATTAAGTGTTATTTGTTACATGTTAAAAGATTGACATTGGCCAGGCAGAGAAGGAGAGCAGCCTCTTTGCAGGAGCAGGTGAAAGAGTGGACAGGTTTGGGACTTGGTTCCATTTGAAGTTGTCCTCACGCAGCCTTTTCTGCAGCCAGGCATGTTTACACAGCCTGTAAGTTCACACTGCCGTGGCCCCTAGAGCTCTGCTGCAAGGTCCTGCAGGAAATAAAGCTGGACCCGAACCCCGGCCTGGATCCCATCATCTCCTTCCCTGGTGTCTGAGGGTCAGCAGATCCCTCCTGCTGCATCCTGCCGAGCAAACTTAGCACCCGGACCACGGCTCCACCACGCCCTGCGACACTGACATCCCTCCTCCTTGCGTGTCCTTTCGCAGAACAGAGTCAGCCGGTGCTCCAGCGGTCGCATGGAAATAGCGCTCCTCCTTCGAGCAAATGGGGTCCCTGCAGCCCTTCTCAGCTCCTGCAGAGGGTGGTAGCTTCTTTATGTAGTCTGTGAATCTCACTGAGTTACATGATATGAGCCAGAAATAAAGCTATTACTTTTAATATATTATTATTATTAACATATTATTATTATGTTCAAGTCATTCAATTGCAACAGCCAGTATCACAAATCTGGGGTTTTTTAGTATGTATAGTAGTGAAAACCCCATTGGAAAAACTTTCAGGGAAATTTTATGGGGTTGTGTTTAATCTCCTGCAGCACACAACACCTGCAATAAAAGAGTTGGATATATGGTTCAGTAACCAGCATGACTGATGTGTGAGCCAGAAAATCATAATATTGTGAACGTTTTTACTGCAGGCTCTTTTCTTAACCTAACCTCCTTTGTGTCCTTTTTATCTTATCACTGGACACATTATTTATTTTACCCGTGCCTCAGTTTCTCTTACTGTACAATAATGAAATTCACACTTCCTAAAGTGCTTTAAAAATCTCTGGACAAACTCAGTACTTAAAAATCTCTGGACAATTGTCAGATCTGTATAACAGCTGTGGTAAAACTTTGCAGGCAAAAAGATTTCTGCAGGTACAAGATATACCACATTATGAGACTTTCTGTGATTGCAAAAATTACATTGACCTAATGGTCCTTGACACGCAGTTATTTTCACACTGGCAGTACAAATCCAGTCAGACCTAAGAGACCAAGCACTGTGTCCAGGGTAGCTACTAAACATCAGACTAGTAATGACATATGCATCTAAATAGAAGTAGTTCCTTTCAATATGTACAGATTTTTCCTGATAGTATTAACGATTTCTGGTGACTAAAGTCTATATTGAGAGTTACTGACATTCTCCACACAATTTAGAATTACTGTAGTTTGAAATACATCTCAGTATTTCCCATTCATTAGAGTATAACTCATATATCTGGTTTATATAATCATTTTCACATGCTGTTGATCACAGTACATCAATCATGCCCTCTGTACAGAAAATATACCAACTCCCTATTTTGCATTACCTTCAGTAGCATATAGTGGTTCACCCTTAATGCTGAACCTGGACTTCCCTGTTCATGACTGCCAGCCTCTCTGCACAACAGTCCTGGTGGTGCTCTTATGGTGAAACAAATTCGGTTTCATACTGACTGCTTTAAAATTCACTCTTTTTTCCTCTGTCTTTGAAATTCTGTTGATTTGTGAGTGGAGGACTCCTTTCATGAAGTATTGAAGGGTCCCTGCAAGGACTCTGATATGTAGAAGGAGCTGGAGCTTTTTGATCAGTAACTTTGTTTTCTGCTTGAATCCTGAATGTATCAGCTTGATAATTTTTTTCGGGTTTAGTTTTGTTTTACGATGTCTCCCATTTTGTATTCTCCATCCTATCTAGCAGAGTCTTTTGAACTCTCTGGCACTCCAACAATATTTGGATGGATAGGGAGCTCTATATTCTAAGAGATTTTTTGATATCAATATTTAATTTAGTGAATTCCACCTAATGAAGCAGTTCTCCAGCAGATCTCCACTCATGCCCCAGGAAATTATTCTTCTACTGCTAAGGGTCAAGAATCCAAATCAATGAGAACTTTGAATTTGTCTTGCATTTGCACTTGGGTAAATATTTTTAGAAAATTATAAGGTATGGAGAATTTACTTTCATGCAGAAAACTTGCCCATAATTTCCCTTCTTAAAAAGAGATGAGGAAATATGCATTAATGTACTTTTCTCACTGATATAAATACATACTTAAATGAGGGGGTAGTAATAGTAAATGGGAAATGCAATTTGCAGTGAAAATCTTGCTTGAAATAATGGTAGGAGGAAATTATAGTAGAAAAGGGGAACATCTTATTTTATGATGCTGAATTGGAACTTGTGTTTGCATTCATTTTTATGTAGTGTTTACTATTGTTAAAACTGTATTCCTTTAAAGAATAGAAATATTAAGGCAACACACACCCCAGGGTCTTTATTAGACTGTAGGTAGTTCTATTCCAATGTAAATTTCAATACCATGAAATTGAGATCATTTTATACATTCAGTTATCTCCTGTTTTCCAACATACCACACAGGGGAACTTTCTTTTTCGTGCATTTTTGCAGCAGCAAGCCTGAAGAGAACTCATGTTAAATATCTGGTGCCTTACAGGAGCTTTGATTCTTGATTTTGTCATCTTTCTCATAAAATTCAGTTGTTATAGCATAAAGTAATGAAAAGCAACTTTTGTATTAAATTGTAGTTATGCTTATTGATTAATGCTAAAACCCAGGCATTGAATTTCCTTTCACTTTGGGAAACAGATGAAATTTGTTTAGCTCAATCTTTATTCTTTCAACAAAACCAAAAAAAATTCTCCAGTGTAGTCTGAAAACTGACTATTTATGCTGGCTTAGGAATAGAAAGATAACTTGGTACTATGGCTCTCTTAAAAGTGTTTTTTATCCTAGCTTTTTACTTCTAAACTCTACCCTTCTGCAGCGTTTCATTAAGCATTTTGCTTCCTCATATGCAACACATGTGAGTCACGACTTATATACTTACCAGAAAGAAAGGTTTAATATACACGTGCAAAACTAGCAAAGAAACAAAGAACCTCTGCACATCTTGTCATGTTCTACAACAAGCTCAAGGACCAGGGCTTGACTTCTGCAATATGATAAATTATAGTTGTGAGCAGTCTTTTGGCCTCTAGGCTCTGTAGCAAGTGAATATTAGGGGAGCAAAAGAAGTGGAGTCATGTGTATTCTGCATGTAGCCAGCTTCTCTGGAAGTCCTACACCAGACCTAGTGGGATCAATAGGATGTACTTTGGTTGGCCTCTTTTTTTCTGTGAAGTTAGCCCTCCTTCCCCTCCTGGAACAAGGGAGATGGTCTCCAGAATTATGCAATGTCCTTAAAAATGTCCTTTATTTTGAGGTCTACAGCAGATAAATAATCATTTGATATCTAAAATCACTGCTTGTCTTGTTGTCTGTTATCATCTCCCTGTCTCTGTATTATTTGATTATTATTAGAATCTGTATTATTAGAATCTGAAAAAGTCTTTCAGGACAAAGATCATTCCATGTACATACATTATTTCTTAGGGTTGCCTCACATCTACCTACTCTCAGGGGTGAGACTATGAGCCATGTATTCTTGCCCACAAGGCATTTCCATTATTACAGTCTCAAATATTATTAAGTTAGTGATGGAACAACAATTTTTTGTTGTTGTTTTGTACTTTTGCAACAGTTATCCAGATAGGGAAATATCTGTGAAAATATTTCTCAGGCACCTGATTAGCAATCACTGGCGTTTCAAATAAATGCTAGTACATTGCTGTCAGAGGGGTATTTATATTTCCAAGTACTGCAATCATCCTAGTTCCTTTTAATTGTGTAGTGCTTAGCTGACTTTTTTTTTTCAAAGGAAAGGTATCATTCAGGCTCAGTTCCATCTTAGCTAAGCTTCATCAAGAGTAAAGTTTTTCCAGCAGGTGCAAATAGGACAGTTCTATGTATTGGTGTGACGTGTGACATCACCAGGAAGATGAAAAGGGAGATGCTGTGGACTTGCTACTGCCCTTGGACCATCAGCATCTCACCAGCTTGAAACCTCCTGCCACCTCCTGGTGAGCTTAATGCCTGCTTGTGAGGTGCTGACAGAGAGCTGGTACTGGCTGAATAATAACAAAATTGCTAGAATAATTTCAAAGTGTCCCTACAGAAATACCATGTGGATGTTGCATTGCACAGATGGAAAAAGAGGACCAGTTCAGACCTACTAGTCCTCCACCTGTGATCAAAATTAGCTACAAGTACATTGCTCCCCTGGAGAAAAAGCCAGTTCATTAACCCACTGTACTAGGCAGACCCTGCATTGACACATTTTGCTAGTGATTTCTCATGCAAAACCTGTCATTCCAAGCAAGAAGCACGTTTGTGTGCTTGGAGTTGGAACTAGAGAAAATGTCACTGTGATTTAAGCAACACTGATCAAAAGTAGATAACTCAAATCAGTAGTACTCAGTTCCAGCCCTTTATACTAATCAAAATAAGTAAAGAACATAATGTTCAAAGAAATGATTTTGTGTAAGACTTGACTTTTAAGTCGGTGTGCAAAAATACTCTTTTTGATCTGGGTTCAGTGTTTTTCCTCATTTATCTAAAAAGAGTTAGCAACACAGGTAGTAAATCAAACTCAAATATAAAACAAAAACACTAGACAACTGTTTCTTTATGGCTTTACCAGCTTGAGAAAGAACCATGTTGAGAAATTAATAATAGTGCTCTTAGGCATTTGTTTTAGTACATTATTGTGGCAAAGAGAAGCATGGGCAGAGAAGCAATGGACTCTGGACCAGGTTTTGCCCTTGGTGTTGAGCTCCAGTGACTTGCAACAGCTTGAGCTGTCTGCATGACAGATGTTCTCAAAGGTCATTTGTGCTGTCTGTGTTAATAGTACTTTTTGGGACACATTTACAAATTCGTATGGAGACTAAAGAGGTGAAGTTTCTACAGAGTTTCTACCCTGTACCCTGGGGTGCTGAAGAACCAAAATTCTGACTGGGTTTCAGGGCAAATATGGCATGTTGGAAAGTAGGTATTAAGTGCCACTTTCTGTGACAGTTGGAACACCCTTAAATGAATCACAGATTACATGTCTGTACTAAAAGTTCACTGAGTAGCAGCCTCTGCATTGTTTTTAATTGCTAATGAACCAAGCTATGCATTCCCAGATGTTCAAGCATAGAACAGGCCAATGGGGTTTATATATGGTAGATTTTGTAGCTTAACAGGTATTAAGGGATTTCAGGATTGTTGGACTCAATCAGGTTTTGGTCAACAGACATTTCTTTGCATAGTACTACTAAATATGGGAGCCAAGTAGGACAAGGCTGTAGCTAGACTTTTCTTTGTTCCTTTGTCTTTTATAGGTGAGAACCTGCACACTGTAATGTCTCTTCTTCATTTCAATCGAGTTATGTTTCCCTATCTAAGTATGTGCTGAGTTATTGTAACTCCTCCTGGATTTGCTCTGATTTATTAACTTTCTGTTTTCTCTAGGACTTTAAATCAGCAGGAGATATACATATCACAAAAACATTTACTCCAGAACAAATTTTGAACTCACTGGAATAAAAATGTGTATGTACAAAAATAAAGCCTTTGTATAATATTCAGAAAAGAAGGACACATGAAATTTCACAGTGAGGCTGATATGTGGTGGATGGAAGTCCTTGTTTTAATAGGAAAACTATGGCAACAGCTGCAACTGTGCAACCTGTACTCTAGATGAAACAGCATAAATATTGCAAAGCCCAGTCATTCAGCAGGGAAAAGAGTAACATTTGCCAAATGGGATACTTCTTTTCTCAAACTGCCTTCCATTTTGCAGGGGATAGCTCCTTCTCTCTGCTTGTCCAGCTGCGGTTCCCATCCAAACACAATGCTCTGGGAAATAATTTGTTGCAACAAATCCCCTTTACAAATAAATCAAAGCTTTGTCTCAAAGAACACCAGGACAGCTGTCAAAAGAGGTGAGATTTGTTTACAAAGACAACAAGGAGATGTAAATGGATGAGGCAGGAGCAGGAGCAGTGTGAAAAGGAAGCATGGTGTCTTAAAGTTGATGTACAAAGAAACAAAACTGTGGGGTGTGATTCAAGGGAAAAGTCAGAGGCATTTGCAATATGAGAAACTACATCCAATAAATCACATGAATGACTATGTCATGAAATTGTGAGAAACTTTATTTTTGTTCTGGAATAGCAACTGACCTGGCTTGGAGAAAATTTTCTTATCTATTCAGCAATAGAAGATACAAAAATGTTTACTTCCAACTTGTATTGGTTGGAAGACGGCAACTACATTTATTCTTTTCCAAACGTTTGTTGTTCCTGTATACATCAGCCCAAAGATGTATAAAGCTATAAAAAGCCATCTACAGTCTGTGTGACACCTACCTTTTGAGATCTCATGGATATTCATGTTTATAATGACTTAAATTTATATGATGATTTAGTGTGATGCAATAAAAACTTCCCTGGGCTTACACATTAGGGTGAATTATCAGCTCCAAATAACATTACTGACTCAAAATGAATTATTTTTAGTTTCTATTTTGATAACTACTCTGGTGATTAACACCTAAGAAAATACAAGTGTAGGGAACAATCCATGGCAACTTGATGCTCAGTTTTTAGCTCTTGAACATGCAGAAAAGCAATTAGATTTTCTTTATGTTTTTATGATGTATAATAGCATTAGTGCTCTCTAAGTCAAGCATTTCCTGGCAGCTAATAGTGGGTTGGGTTAAGAGCCCTGGGGTTTATCTTAGACCTTTTACTCTTCCAACTAGTCATTAGCTGCCAGGAAATGTTTGACTCAGGGGTCATTACTGCTTAAATATTGCCTCTAAAAGCTTCTCATTGCTATCAATTCATTTTGATTTTGTGCTGTATTAGCAGGCATAACTAGTAATACTATTAGCTATAATAATAAATCAGGCAAATAATAAAGGCTCTGCAGGCTAGGGACAGGACCAATACAAATTGTTTTCCACATATTTCTAGTTTAGGGTTGGATATTGACACTGTAATATATCCAAATAAGAAGAGCAAGTATCATGTGACTACTAGAAGAGAAGAGGCAAAATGTGAAAAGGAGAAAAGAGGGAGAAGCAATGTCATGGCAAGAGAAAAAAAGAGTCAGAGGGAAAGAGTAACATAATGTCAAAGTCTTGAGTGAAGAGTTTTGCATTCCTGTCAATGAGAAAAATTACAAGGACTTATTGCAGATTGCCAGTAATTGCACATATTTCATCACCTGGATCCTCTTTTTTGTATTTTCAGTTTTATATATGCAAACAATGACTTGTGGCTTGAGAGTATTAAACAGGTCACTCTGATTTTGTCATAAGTTTTCTCCAAGAGAAGACCTCATCTGAAATCCCCAGAAGCAAAAAAAAATAAAACACTGCCTCAGTGTGAACCAAAACTTTATTCTTTTTCACTTGCTGGAATTGCAACTCAGTTTCTCATAAGACTGAATCCATTATCATGCCTATTCCTTTATGTTCCCTCCACCATTTATCTTGTATATTGAGCAGTTCAGCTTTTCCTATCATTTGTTCCTTGGGAGAGAAGCTGACCCCCACCTGGCTACACCAGTGGTAGAGACTGATAACATCTCCCCTAAGCTTCCTTTTCTCCAGGCTAAACAGCCCCAGCTCCCTCAGCTGCTTCTCATCAGACCTGTGCTCCAGACCCTTCCCCGGCTCCATTGCCCTTCTGAGGACACACTCCTGCATTTCAGTGTTTTTCCAGTAGTGAGGGGCTGGACAGAGGACATGAGGCACAGCCTCTCTAGTGGCAAGAACACAAGGACAGTCACTGTGCTGAAACAATATAATTGATACAGGCCAGGATGCTCTTGGCCTTCTTGGCCAGATCAGCAGACTGATGGATCATTTCCAAAAATACAAAATATTTCTTGGTTTTGACTGCCTTTATGTACAGCCACCAAAGAAAAGCATTGCAAGCTGAAGACACTGTAGGTGCACAGTGCATGCCCCCTAAGCAGTCACCAGGATTCCTAGGCCCTTTTTTGCATTGTCTTCACAACATTTGTTCTCTTCAACATTTACTCATATAAATTGTCTATGAGTCAGTGCTCAGCAGTGAGATCTCCCACTGAGCTGCATTTTAGCGAAGCACTTTGGTAAGCACTCAAGCTCATCAATATTTCAGTAAACTTTGGGCAAATATATTTCTAAATTATTCCGGAAGCAGACTGAAAGTTGTGCTTAAATTAAGCCTATATAAGTTAAAAGCACATTTAGGGACCTTGGATATCAAGTCTAATATGTCCTGTTACTGTGTCTGAAAAAAAAAACCCAAATAAGAGAAAGAATTAATTCTTTAAACATCAATATACCTATTCTGGAGACAATAAAGAATATACTGCCTTCAAGCTTATTTATTTGATTACATTATGTTATCAGTACAAGCCTCACTCAGAACTGACAAGATCTATTAACCTAGCCCTGCACGTTATTCTGCAAAAATTATTGGAAGCCAAATTAGCTACATTTAAATTTGATGTCTGGAGGAATGCGCTACAAACAGGACACTCTTTGATTTTCAATCTCAGATGAAAGTTGCCCTAAAAACAAAAAGTGAAAAAAGTAGTATAACAAGATGATCAGTTCTTCCAAACTGATGCATTTTAGAGGTAATTTCAAGTTAAATTAATTAATCTAACTCAGTATTATGAGGAAAATTATTCAACATCGTGAGGAAACATACATTCTGAGTGAGGAAATTAGTGTTGCCCACAAATGAAAATCCCATTCTATAGAACAGAACTGGGGTTCCAGCCAACACCTGCAGAAGGAATGGTTCCCTGAGCTCTGGATTTGAAACAGGCACATTTATTCCTAGCTGTATTTGGCCTTTCAGGTGTAGATAGATGTATGAAACTCTCATAAGTTTCAATTTCTGTGTTGTCTCAAAGGCAGCATGAAAAACGTCCACCTGAATTAGTAAACTGCACTGAGACATTGCTCCCTCAACAGTTTACTGAACCAGTTTTCCAAATAAAGTAAGTAAAATCTTAGTAGTTTTAAACTTACCACAATGTCCACAGTTCCAAACAGTCTTGAGCCCACAATCTATCTCAAACTGACACTGCAAGGCCACTAAGAGTGTGGAGTCTAGTGCTCAGAATATTAGGAACTACTAGAATAAAGTTGTCCCTGATATTTGCATTTACACACTTATGCATATGCATTACCTTGCAATCCTTTAATACATAACAGCTGTTCCATGGGATGCCTGAGTAAGTCAGGGAAGGGTAATCATTTGGTTTTCCCTCACTGGAAAGGCCCCAGGCCTCACTTAATGCATACAATGGGAAAACTTCACTGAATTGAAAATTAATAATTTCCTCACTAATATTTACATGGTAATTTCTTTACAGTCTCTAAGACAGGGATTTTTTAAAAATATGTTTAGATAACTGTTCAGACTGCCAGTTACCTCCATAAAACTTCCAAAATTGTCTTTGTCGCAAAACTCTGCAGCAATTGAAAACATTTGTGTGGTGGTCACCTCCAGTAGGAGCTACACAGAGCATTCATCCATTTCTTGCTGCCTTGGAGGAGGATTCACTCTCCCATGGTGCAGCCCCAATGCACTATCTGGCGGAGATCAGGGCTTTTCTCTTTATATTTCCCTTATGTTTGTGCTGTACCTAGCTGGTACCATAATGTGATTGCTTGGGTGTGGCCAGGGTGATGAGGAAGAAGCTGTGAGTGCAAAGGGGCTCAGGTGCAGCTGAAAATGCCAGGCAAGAGGAGAAGTAGCCAACAGGTCCAACAGTGACTCTGTCTGCCTCTGTTCTCCTAAGATCAAGGACTAGACACTCTGGGATGTGCATTCATCAGTTCCTCAAATGCTGCAGAAGTGCATCAAGAGAGATCAGTCCAAGGTATGAGAATCCTGGCTGGGAAAGGCATTAACCGAGTGAAGATCACAGATGAGTGACAGGGAAGTGCACTCTGTAGCTCAACATAGTAGCCCAGATTCTTGAAAATTCATTAGAAAATGATAATAAATTAGCATTTTTGGTAATCTGCAGAACACAATCTGCTTTGGGATTATTTCTTTGTGCTTCTAGAACACATTGCAGAGATCTGCCAATATTTCAGCCATTTTCCTTACATTTTTCACATAATATTTTACTGTCATTCTTCCTTGTTTTCCAATTTGTCACCATCCATTAACTATGTTTTTCTGGTGCACTAAAAGGTTATAATTTTTGCTGCTTGTGTCTTGCAATCCTGCTCTGAAAAGAAATAAAAACAATCAAACCAGTGCCTTTAAGCCTCAGCAATCTGTGGCTCTCTGTGCCAGCCCTCCAAGCTGTAAGGAGGATGTTGTGCAGCTTAAACTGCGGACAGAAACTTGAATTCCATGTTTCTGAGTACTGTGCTAGGGTCTGCAGTGCTGTGCAGCTCTGAGAGGTGTGTGTCTCTGTGTCCTGCAATAGCAGCTGAGGACTGCTTGCCCAGATTTGTGCCTGGAACTTGGAGCAGCTCCTTGGCTTGCCTGGCAGTCCAGATTTGTAATTTTGCTCTTCAGACATTTTGAGTAGGCAGGGAGTTGTTGCAATGAAATTGTAACTGACCCTCCCCCAACAAAAGGGATAAAAGCAATGCTATACAAGTCTTCTAATTATCCTGCATTGTGGTGTAGTTGGTCATAAAACCATCCATTTTTCTTGTCATATTATCACAGCCTGTAACACACAATGTAAGTAACAAAAAGGAGTAAAAAGGCCTGTCTTGTGGTGCAGAGTAATTGATCATATCACGTGAATTAGGCAATGAAATGTCTTGGTGCTGCTTATATTTTTAGAGATTCACTGTAACACAGCTTGTGCAATGTGAAACTGATGCTGCCTTCCCTCTTCTTGAGATGAATCCTGAAACATACTGTTTCATTACCTGCTTTTTTGTAAATATAAGATAGGGCAGGACACCATAATTGGAGTTTTGTGTGATCAGTTCTGCACACACAGGTAATAAAGGGCATGACTTAGTCCAGAGAGTACATGGGGAAGCTGCACAAATCTGTGAGGACTGGAAGAAAAAAAAGTGGGGGAAACATGGACTCTTAATTCTTTGTCATGAACTGGCTTCATATAATGTGCTTCTTTTCTACCAAGTGTTATGATCTACTAATTTTCTCTAAATAACAATACAAAAATAGGTCTTGAGAAAAATAGGGTATTTTATCTATATAGAGGAAAGTGAGAAAGCAATATACATGGATACATAGGAGAAGCCATATGTACATAACTGAGAGCAGCTGAGCAATGTACCTTTTTATTTCAGGATATGAATATGATGGATATGGTCTATAAACAATACATGCAGTAACAATGTTTCTGCCTGAAAGACATAAATTAGAGCCTGAAATGAAAGGTTAGGGTTTTTTTCATTAATTTTTACATAATATTGAAGAATTAGCTCCCATGGATTTCAAAACCATTGAGGTAATAATGAACTCAGAAATCTCTTACATCTAGTGCAGATAAAATAAATGTATATTGAAGCTCTTAAGGTACAAATAGGAAATATCAGTTAATGCTAGATATTTTCAATGCAATATTACATTTCTATGGGATCACAGAAGTTAAAACATCATTAATTTAAAGCTCTGTAGGCCCTCAGGACCTGACTTAATTATACCCTAACAGTCTTACAGTGTACACAAGGTTTTGATTTTCCACAACCAGGTGGAATGTCTCACTTGCTATGAAGTTGTTCCTCTGACCAGGAAGGAGCTGCTGCGTACTGAAATGGTTGCTTGATCTTGGCCACAAGGAGCACAGACCAACATATTGGCCACGGTATTTTCTTTGCAGTTGTGGCCCTGAGGTAGCTGTTCCCATGACAGGACTGTAATTGTTCTTTCTGCAGGCTGGTTAGGTTTTTCTGTGAATTTGATGGGGAAAATGGAGACATGGGCAGGAACTGTGAAGACATTTCCATAGGTAGTACATGAAATTTTCATGCCTACCAGTGTTTGATTTTAAGTCATGTTGGGATCCCGTAGGTTACAGCAGTGCTCCTTCAGGAGCTGCCCAGAGGAGCTGGCCCCACCACAACTGGGAGGGATATTTAACCCATTCTCAGCCACATTTCAGGAAGACTGTAGGGAGATAACTACTTTTCATTCCCATGTCTTTCATAGACAGACTTGTAAGAAACAGCCTGAGTGGGTTCTTCTTTGGAAGAACAGTGATTTTCTGGAAAGAGGGGGAGTGTACTTCTCTCTTCTCTTTTCAGACCCAGGACCAAACTAATGTGAGTCTGCAACTGGAAACCTTGGTACCAAACTTAAGGCCACATACTTTCACTTTGCAGGCCAAAAGGACACAGCAAGCATTGCTTTCGACTGTCCAAAACAAAAGTCAGAGCAGCCACAGCTGCTCAGAACAGCCACAATCCTTTATGGTTTTATGGTTTCCAAAAGAGCCTTTGATATTATCTCCAATGGCATTCTCCTGAAGAAGTTGCAGTTCATGGCTTGGACTGTCCTCACTTGGTGTTCTCTTCACATGGCGAAGAACTGGCTGGGTGGCCAGATCCAGAGAGTTGTGGGGAATGAGTTACTTTGTTTGTGCCCAGTCATTATAGAGATTCCCCAGGGCTCAGTTTTGTGTCCAACCCTGTTTAATATCTCTGCTGATGATCTGGATGAGGTGTTTGAGTGCACCATCTGTCAGTTTGTGGAGCTGGGTGTGAGTGTTTGTCTGGAGGGCAGGAAGGGTCCACAGAGGGACATGGGCAGGCTTGGATTGATGGTATGAAGTCCAACAAGGCAAAGTGTTGGGCCCTGAATTTCGGTCACAACAACCCTGTGTGCAGTAGTACAGCCTGAGGCAGTGGCTGGAAAACTGCCTGGTGGAAAAGGACCTGGGAGTGCTGGTGAACAGTGCCTGAACATGATCTAGCTGTGCGCTGAGGTGACCAAGAAGGCCAATGGCATCTCGGTTTGAATCAGTAATGGTGAGTCCAGTAAGACTGGACAGTGCAGTGACTGTCCCCCTGTACTGGGCACTGCTGAGGAAAGTGGAAAGGGTTCTGGAGCCCTCACTGTAAGAAAGACACTGAGGAGTCTGTCCAGAGAAGGGCAAAGGACCTGATGATGGGTCTAGGGGTTAAGTCTTATAAGAAGCAGTTGAGGGGAGGTGGGGTTGTTTTGTCCTGAGAAAAGAAGGTTCAGGGGAGATGTTATAAGGCTCCAAAAATCCCTGAAAAGAGGGTGTGAGCAGGTGGGGTCAGCTTCTCTCCCAGGCATCTGGCATTAGGAGGGAAAGTGACCTGACACTGCACCAAGGCAAGTTCAGGCTGGACATCAGGAAAAATTTCTTCATGGAGAGTGTTATTCAGCATTGGAATTGACTGTCCAGGGAAGTGGTGGAATCGCCATCTCTGGAAATGTGCAAGAAATGACTGGACATGGCACTTAGTTCCATGGTCTAGTTCACAAGACAGTGATCAGTCAAAGGTTGAACTTGGTGATCTTTGAATTCTCTTCCAGTCTAAATAATTCCAAGAGTCTGTGATCAGGGTCCTCTTGCATAAATAGTTTACTTGTGACCATTAATATCAATATAAACTGCCTTTAAAAATCACCAGAGAATCAATGTATACTGTGTGTGAACAGTAACTCTTCAAGCTACTTCAAATATTTGCTGGTAATAAGAAACTGGTAATTTGAATAACTTTAAAGCCAATAAAATAACCTTATAATTTTTAATGTGTTTATTATAAATGCTTGAAGGTTTTGGTTTCATCCCTTTTAAATAAGTAGAAATGCTGCTTTTGTTCTAAATAAATGTTCAGTCCCTCTTCAGCTAAGACAATATTTACAAGAGCAAAAGCATTATTTACACCTTTTTTAAAGTTCTGAGCAATTTTTCTTTATATCTTATATAAATATGGCAATCGTCAATCCTTATTCAGAGCTACACAATCACCATTTTTCTGAGGTTGGCAAACACCTCCAGAGACCATCCAGTCCAACTCCTACAACCTGCCATCAGATGTTTACACACACAGATAAAATACCAACCTGAACAGCCTCAGCTCTCTCCTCAGTTTGTGTAAAGCTTGCTTCAGTTCCCTGACTCCTCTGTGGCTGTTTGCTCAGCTTCTTCCAGGATGTTTATGTCTCTGGTACTGGAGGATCAGAACTGGACTTGTCGCCCTACATTTGTCTCACCACAGCTTAAACAGAGAGGATCACCTTCCTTGATCTGCTGACAGTCTCCTGATGCAGCCTGGGATACCCACTGGTCTTTGATAGGAGAGTACATTGCTGGCTCATACCAAAAAAAAAAAAAAAAAAATAGAATGTCAAGGCCTTTTCTGTGTTGTTATTTCCCAACTAATTGGCTCCCAGTGTTGACTGATACCCAGAGTCATTCCTTTGGGGGTGCAGAATTTGGTGTGTCCAAGAAAATAAACTTCAAGAAGTTCATATTGGCCCATTTCTTCAGCCTATCCATTGAGGTATGTTTTATGTATAATGATTTGTTCTGTTCCCCCTGTATTGTTGGTTCAATCTAAGTTGTATCCTTCCATCTAGTTGTCTATCTTGCCCTAGACATGCCATTTGTTACAGAATGTTCCCTGTCCCTCCTCCAGCTGAGTTGTCAATCCTGCCTTGTCCCAGCCCCTTGCTTCTGGAAATCCCCTTGGAAATCCCCTGTTACTGGAAGACACATTGGTTTGTGTGAACTGTACCCCTCCCCCTGTGCCTCCTCAATGGTTTATGTATTATGAACTCTGCCTTGTGCTCCTCCCCAGTCCTTTCCCTATTGGTTGAAAATTAGTACCCTCCCCAAGATCCTCCCCTGTATAAAATTCCCTGCTCACCAGGGCTCAGTGTCTTTCGTCTCTGGACTCTCTTTGGTAATAAACTGCCTTGGAATCTATATGGAAGACCTATTTTCCTTGTTCTTCTCTCTGCCCTCAGCACTTCAACACACCACTGTGCCCTAGAGAGCGAGGCCTGCTCTGCTGTTACTCAGATCACATTCCATCTGGGAGCAGCCACTCTTGGCACATTGTCAGGAGCCAGCAGGCGATTCCAGCACCACATCAATCCATGTCCCTCTGGAAGGCAGCCCAGCAAGCCAGCCAGGCAGCCCCTCCTTCCCCTTTTGTGTCATCGACAGAATTGTTAAGAGTCTGTTCCATCCTGGTCACTGCAAAGGGGTAAAACAGTATTGATTTTAGTGGTCTTATTGACCACTGAGAAGGACATGCCATTGGTGATACTCCTCCAGCTGAAGATTTTGTGCTACTGGTCACAACTCTTTGAGCCCAGCTCTTTGATCTTCCTGTTCTCTTCCTTTTTCGTTCTCAGAGACAGAAGTGTTATTTGTTTTCTCCCAGTCCTTTGGAACTATTCTGTTCACCATGAGGTGAGCAAAGGTGATCAAAAATTGCCTCAAAATGGACTAGTGGCTGAATCCTGTGACACATGATGAATTTTTGACTGTACAGTTTGTTTAAATATTTCCTAAGCTAATTAAATTGCAGTTGATGATAAGTCCTAATATTTTGCCGTATTTCTTTCTCTCAGGACCTTGGATTCCACCACCTCCTATACTGCTTGTTCCATGCTCTGTTTCCCTTCCAAAGATAGTGGGGTGGTCAGCTCACTCAAGAAGACCTATATCTGCCAGAATGAAGCTTCTTCCATTTGTTTGAAAAGGACATAATCCAATTTTTTCCTGATCAGGTCACTTGTAAGCAGTCATGTGGTCCCACTGCAAGGTTGTCCATGCTCATCTTCTGTCTGCCCCAATCCATCACATCTGGATGGCTTAGGATTCCACTCTGGGTGGAGGATCGTGCATCTCCTCTGCTCTCTCATTGAGTCAGGATGCACTGCTACATCATCTGCTTTGGATAGGAGCCATTGTTCAGAATCTGGGGCTTAAATCTGGACCATAGCTGGTGTGTATATAGCTGCTGAGCACTGGATTGCCTTTTTGTTTTTCTTGCTTTCATAGGCTTTTGTGGTGTTGGTACATTTAACAAGTGTTTCTCCTTAGTTTTGTGGTCCAAGTAGACTATATTTAAAATAAGTCTTCTGTATGAGCTACAAACAGTTGTTTTTTTTGTTGTTGTTGGTTTTTTAAATTCTTTACTAATCCTTTCTATTTACACTTAGTTTGAGTCTGCTTCTTCTTGAAAAGTGGAAGAGTAAACTTCACAGTGTGGCAGTGACACACAGCAGACTGGATGTGTCTCATTGAGAAATCTGTCCAGAACAGATGCTACCGCATATCTAATCCTATTTATGGGAACTGTGTATTATTTCAGAGTTCTATCCAAGTTCAAAAGTGTTTAGAAGGTGATAACTAAGTTGCAGAGTGCCTTAGGGAAAAAACTCAAGAGTAAAGTTTAGTTCTTAGAAATATTGGTAACACCCTCAGCAACTAATTTTAAATCCATTCATTGATTTTAAGGCAGGGTTTAAGGAACTGTGGGAAATTTCATAAAAGCAAAACATGCTACTTTGTTTATCTAAAATGTAGTAAATATTTGAAAACCTTGTGCAATACCCTCAGAAGCGGCTAACATTTGAATATCAGTCATCTTTGCATATCAGCTTTTGAAACCTCAAGAGCTTCTGCCATTTGTTGTGATTAGGTCTGTCTTCAGGAGATAAGTCTCTCAGGTCATTTGAACCACTAGCACTAAAAGTCCATTTGATTGTCTGAGACTAAGAAATGTGTCTTACCCAATTAATTAACTCCTTTTTTTTTTTAAATTCCGTTTCATATTTCTTTTTTTATACCATTTCCTCAGATATCTGAATAGCAGCACAATTATTTCCGGATTTTTTTCAGTGTTTCTAAAGAGGTGCTCCTTATGTAAGTAGCAACATTTTTTACCATGAGCTAAATAGTGGTCTGAATCCCTTTCCATATCTGTGTCCGCAGTGGCACACTCCCACCAGAAAATTTCATATAATGTCTGTGCAGGGTTTAAAGTTAAACTGACCTCTTTTCTCCAATATATTATACCCACCGTACTGAGGATTATTTAACACCAGAAGCAAGCAGAGCACAGAGACAAAGAAGGAAGAGCTAAGCTCTCATTCTTTGTAATGTTGCCTGCTCCATTTCCTCTTAATATTACAATTGAAGTTCCATGATCAGAGGATTTCCTTTAAATTTCAAACTTTTTTTTCCTCATTGAATCTGTGGCTGCTAGTGCTGAAGAGCAAAACTGATCTCCAGCTATAAAGCCAGTGCATTATTTAAGCTCTTATCTCTATTATGTAGTTACTTTATTAATACCTTTTTAAAGATCATGACCTTAATTCAATGTTTAAAGGAATAACAGGAAATGTCTCAGTCAGTGGCACATTTCTCATTTTAAGGAGAAATAAACCTCCTGCTCAGCCCAGAATTATGGAAGCTGGAAATGTAGGAAGCATTTCTCAGCATGTATATTCGACAAAATGTGCTCCAAGGTAGCAAATGCCACTTCTGAACCCACATCCCTTGTCAACCATTTTGCAGACGAGTAGCATTCCTGTCAGCATGGCAGACATCTTGCAGAGAAATAATAACACTTGTGCGTAGGAACCAGCAGGAGACACTGATAAACAGTATCCACTGTTCATTAACGCTGCTTTAATGAGCAGGAAAAAGATACTGTTTTATTTCTGAGCACTGTGAAGGCAGTAGGAAATTATATTGCTCTTGGAGGTGGATAAGAATATTAAAGATTTTACTTTTATTACACACGTATCGTAGTGCTGTGAGGTAATCAAAGATAGATGAAATTAAAGTACTGTACCAGCTAAAGAAGTGCTGATACTTTTCCTTAAGTCAGTGAGTTTTATATTGAAATGCCTGTGAAAATAATTCACAAATAACTCAGACTGGATCTAACCCTTGATTTTCCTATTCCCAGCTCCTCCATTCTCTTTCCTTTTTTCATCCATCATACTTTCATCTTAATGGTGATCTAAATGTACGCAGTATGATGAGATACTGGAATTGGTAAAATAGAAGTGTTTGCCTTTAAAACGTATATTCTCAAATTAAAATAAATAAGAAGCAAAGAATGCTGTTAGGGTTTGATAAATTTGCCAAAAAATTGGCAATTTGCACTATGTAATGTGGTTCTTTATTACCACTGAACTTGGGTTTTTTCAGCTTCTCTAAAGCAAAATTGCAATGCCAAATTCATTATCAGAAATTAAAATGGTGCATGGGGTGCACTTTTAGAAGCCCAGAATTCTGCAGAGAGCCTTGTGTAACTGAACAAACAAGGAGAGCTTAGAAATAAAAATAGAAGGGAGAAAGCCAGCATTGTCAGATACAATTTGCCAGACTTTTGATCAAAAAAAACATTTACTATGAAGTTTTCTTAATCAGTAACTAAGATTGGCAATCCTGTTCACTGTAGGAACCATAGGAATTTTAAACTCATCAGTGCTTTACTTCAGTATTTTTCTGAGGCTATTCATTCTGTTTAAAAGATAATGTGGGAGGGTGTGTGTGTGTGTATATGTTTTGTTTTCATAAGGTCACTTTGTGCATTCTTTTTTAAATGGAATATGCTAGCCCATTCTGTGTTGTTTCATGTTTGTGTAGTTATTGCCACAATGTAGTTCATCCTGACAGCTGTGACACATCTGTGCCCCCCCTGCACAAGTCAAGCATTGATCACCACTGTGATACCCAGACCTACTTACATCATTCCTTCTTAACGTTTTCCTCATGCTGCACCACAACCTTGTTAATGACAAAGAATTGTTGTATTAATTAAACTTCTTTGATTTTGCTGAAGATTTAGTATATGATATAATCTGGAAAAACTGGTATTTGACCTCTTGATGAAGTAGTAGTACCAGATCATTGCAAAAATCTCACTAGTGAGTGCTTCACACAATACTGTGCATGTTCAGATAGCTTGTTTTAACTCATGACCCTGTATTGGTCTAAAATTCTATGAATAAAGTCCTACATCTCTAAAAAGCCCCTTGTGAAGCCTCCCGTCATGCTACTGCCCCCACATCTGACAGACTCTCCTTGTGACAAGAGCAGAACCCCCTGTTCACTCATGAGCAGGAGGAAGACACTCGTTCAGTGACTGGTATAAACCAGCAGATATCTCTGGAGACTTGTCCCACAGGAGATTATAAGGGTTTTAGAAAGGATCCATGTCGCTGGAGAAAAGATGACTGACAGCCTCAGCTGCCAGGACTTTGGAAGAAAGAGACCTTTCATCCAAAGAAGAGAAGTCAGAATGGAAGGCAAGGAAGCTACTACAAAAGACTGGCCAGAAAAGTGAAAGGGACTGCTTTTGCACATTCATACTCACCAAAATAAGACTTGCTGCAGAAGGCACTTGTAATGACAAAGGGAAAAGATCAAATCTGTAGGGAGTGAGATGAAGATTAAATGAGAATGTGAAAAAAGATTACTGGAGACTTCCATGGCACAGGGGTTAATTGAGAAGAAGAAAAAATTTACTGCTTTGTAAACATGCTGTCTATGGCATAGATATGTGAGACTGAATACAGAAGACTGTTTCTAAAATGCTAGCAGACAAACAAGTGAAAATAACTGTTTCCCCTTCACTGCCCCACCTGAAGAATTGCTTTTTATTCCTCTTGAAGTTACATTTTCCTTGGCTAAATGAAATAAAAGAATATTTTTTTCTGAACCACCAAGAAATTGATTTGACTCAAAGTCAAACATTTTTAGTTGGGAGATTATTTACTTTCTAAAACAAAGAAAGTGTATTTCAGAACATTTCAAAGCAAAGACTTTTTTCTTTTTTTAATGAAAAGTCTTATGACTTATGAAAAGTGAAATATTTCTGTTTGGAAATATAAAAAATTTGCTTCTTTTCTTGCTTTCCTGTCCTATCACAGTCTTTTTTTTTTTTTTTTTTTCATATTTTCCTTTTTCCTACAGCTATTTGCTTTACCTTCAAGAGTATGCCTGGTCAGACTGAAAACCAATTTATTTGAAATATAATTCATCTGGCTGGTATAGCTGCACTAATTTGAGAGGTTACAAATATACATGAAGTTGTAGCACAAGTATTTCAGGTAGCAGGTTCAATAAACATACTATCCTGCAAGAGCTCTTAGAAAGGAATGAATCCAAATAATAGCAAGGGTGTTAATTGATCTAGAAAATACCTGAAGAGGAGTACAATTGTGCATACAACATTCAAATCTTGGACTGTGATTACTAACTTCATTCCTAGGCTGAATGCTGTACAACTTCAGTTAAGGCCTGATTGGACAGAGCTCTGAGCTACCTGGTCTAGTGAAATATGTCCAGGCCCATGGCAGGAGGGTTGGAACTAAATTGTCTTTAGGGTTCCTTCCATGGCAAGCCATTCTATGATTCTGTGATCTATGAATTATGAAGTCTACTGCATGGCAAAGGATACACGCTTCAAATGTGTCCTGTGCTGATCAGAAGAAAGCTCCAGTGGTTAATCTCTTCAGTGTTGTCCTGCCACATGTTAGTGAAAGATTAAAAAGAAATGAAATTTAAAGAAGAAAAATTTAGCTCAGTCAGTAGTCTCAACAGGTACAATATTGGCCATGTGAAAACATTCAAACTAGTAATTTCTTACTGCTTCAGATCTGGTAAACTTCTGCTTCCAAAAGGCACCTGTGCCATCCACCCTAAAGTTACTTGGCACAGTATCACCAGGGAACAGTTGTTGAAACCTGTCTGAATCCTAGAGAGCAGAAGACACATTTTCTTCAGCCTCTTGAGCTTCTAAATTATGGTGTGACTGAGTTGGCAACCTTTACATAAGTCTCCAATGCTGAAATGCTTTAGAATATGCAGGCTGCAGAAAATCTTCTGTAGCACAAACTGTCAGTGAAGAAATTACCTTGAAAAAAGTATGTCTCACATCAGTCAGAAAAATATCCTGGGTCAGTGAGAGTTGTTATCACTTGGTAAGGCTGTGCTTATTACTCTGTTTTGTTTCTGGGGGAGTTTCTGTTGTCAATAGCACCAGTGAATGATGCCTCATATCATGTCATCTAGGTGCTGCAGTCTTGGCTTTATGAATCAGCTGTTCTTATGTTTGTTCTCATTAACTCTTCTACTCTCTCTACTTCTGTCTCTTTCATCCTAGAGTTTTTGATTTGATTAAAAAGCTTACACTTTAACATTGCAGTATTTCTAACATCTGATTGATTTATTTTTCACTGTTAAAAATACTCACTATTTCTCAACTCAGAAAGAAGACAGTGTGAATCCATTTATGAAAGTTATCTGCTGCTTGTCACCTGTTACTTACAAAAGAACAAATCCCTCTACAGCCTACCAGGGACTTTCTGCTGGTGAGATGCAAAACCTCATGATGAGGCTATGTTTTGGAGAAGGGAGATTGGGTAAAACTAAACCTCACCCAGCTTTGCAAGTTTTCCCTTTGAGGAGCTTTCAGGAGGTTGATTTATCACAGGAAAACTAAGAGTGGAGAGAAAGGACAGGGATTAGGAGGCAGAAGGAAGCAGAATGTGCTTGAAAGAAAATAAGACAAAATTTCCTTTGTAGTCATCAGGAAGTGTCAGAACAAAGATGATGCAGCTTCCTCTATATCTTAAACCTTATGATTGTCACACCACTCAGAATTTTGTGGACTTGATTTATGCAACCTGATCAAGCTCCAGCTTTGCACAGATTTTGAAAAATATTTCATAGAGATAACTAAATGTTGATCCTCTGCAGAAAATCCCATCCTGTACTCTCCATCCTCCAAGCCATACATCACAAGTATCATTTTATTAACTTTTTTTTTTGGTTTGATTTCTTCAGGCATTTGTGTAAGTACTTTTGTGGGCTGCTGTGAATCTATTAATGTGTATGATTATTTTGAAAACTTATATTGGGGAGCTTGCATGGAAACCTCATTAGAAGAGTTACACTTACCCAGAAGAAGATGTGATTTTAGCCCACTATTGCAAGCAACAGAGATTTGAAAGGGTTTTTTTCTCTTTTTAAATAATTACAGAAAAGGTAATAATTTGTAAAAAGCCAGTAAAACTAAAAACACACCATAGGCTTCTGTGAGTAAAGTAAATACAAAATGTAAAAGACATTACTTTTATTTTAAATATTTTCTTTTCAGATATGGGTATTAGATTAAAATGATTCTAACAATGAGGTGGTGAGTACTAACCCGTATGCATTGACAAAGTAACTCAAATGACTAAGTAGAGACAGAAAATGTTTTTATTGTTTGGTTGATGTCTCATTGTGGGGAATGAAAATATCTGTGTTAGATGCTGATGTCTTTCTAAAATATAGTGGAAATGTACTCCCTGATTGGCAAATTAAGTGAGAAATCTGAGACCAGTTTTAATTCTCAGGAGTTCTTCCATTCCTATCTTCCAATTAATAATTAGCTTCCTCATTGTGTTTTACTTTTTGTCCAGGTTCTGTAATGAACCAAGTTTTTCATTATCTTTATCACTTTTTAAAGAGCTTTTCTACTATCTATTTCCTGTCTTTCTTACCCGTTGTCCAAGAGTGAGAAACATTATGGATCTGTACAGTAGCACGAGGATGATTTCTACTTAACACCCACCTAATTTCCACTTCCACTTCCATTTCCGTGATTTCTCTTTCCTGTATTTCCATTTCCCCCTTCCTTTCTGTTCCATCTGGAACTCTGAAAAGGCCTCTTATGAGAGTACTGATTGTTCTTTGACCTAAACCACGGCAGAATACATGTGCCAGATTTCCTTGTTCACATTGTAGGTAACTTCTTCAGCAAATTGTATTTTTAGTATCATTAAATCATAAATATATATCTATAAACACACACATCATCACCAATACAACATTCTCACCTCCTCACTAATTACTCCTTAGAATAGATTCTCTCTCTTTTCTCCAATAGATCATGATACCCTTACCTGCAGTTCCCATCTCCTCCATCAAACCAATAAAATAAAATAAAATAATATAAATTTTAATACTACACACCTTCCAGTCCTTTGGTACTGGAAATATCTCTGGAGACTTGTCCCAGATCATTCCAGGATTTATCTGTAGAACCTAAAGTTCAGTTGAAATGAATAGGAGATCAACAAAATAAATGTCCTAAGTGCTTGAGGATCAATGAAGTTGCCCTCCTTAAATTAGCGGTTTCCTCCAGACAACTTTGCCTAGACCTATGACTTTCAGTAAGGATAGTTTTTTAAAAAGATATTTGCAAATTTTAAATGTTTTTGTTCATTGCAGATTTTACCAACTTGTTGAAATCTATCAACTTTCTGCTAATGCAGCACAAAAGTTTCCTGCAGGAAATATGATCCAATCAGTTCTTGGCCACTAGTAAATTCTAATTAATACTGAACATTTTAAGCTTTATGGAACATGTGCTTTATGATAGTGGCAAATTTGTTATTTAGTTTTGCAATCCTGAAAATTCATCTCTGTACTAGAAAAACTGATTTTTAGTACTGAGGCAATTTACTACAGCTAGATCATCTTTGAACTCAAGCTAGTTTTTTTCAAAGGAGGAATAAATTACATTTCAATTCTAGTCTGGATGTCCAGCATATGGAATTTGATTTGCAGAAAAGTCTTTCTCCAGCATGTTTTAAATTGCTGATCAAATTGTCTCTCTTCTGAGCAAAAGATTTCTGTGACTTTTAAATATCTCTGTCAAAGCTCACAGCCAGGATGGTCTTGCTCCACTAAGAGTTACATGTTGGTAGACTTTAATCACAACAGCTGCTTGCAGCTGTTGACCACTTCCAAGAAGGAGCCATCATGGCAGCTGGTTACTCTGCTGCAGTGACCAGCCTGCGTTGTGCACTACAGTGTCTTTTCCAGTCCAACAGAAATGCCTGCCAGGCATTTTTTTGAAATGAAATATTGCTGCAATATTTCTCTGAGACCAGTGCTTTTGTCTCAAAGATCAAACCTGAAGCTCTCATTAGAATATAACATTCTTAATTACTCTTTAGTACTAGGAAAATTTGAAGATATCATAGAGTCATAGAAGCATTTATGTTCAAAAAACTCTTATGAACATCGAGTCCGATTGATAAGCTATCACTGCCAATTTCACATCTACAGTTAGGGACTGCACATGTGGAATGAACAATTCATATTACTTGTAGATATATTTATGGTCAAAATGTTGTTGAGGATCTGAGGTGGTAAAAATGCTGAGTGATACGGTACTTTGGATACTACCCAGCAATATCATGCATAAGAAAAATGAAATAAACTGTATATACAATAAATGCATATGATTTGATTATTTTTAAATTATCTAGAAGATAAATGTGAAAATATACACTGTGAATTATTGCCTGGGAGTTTGGCACATACAACAAGGTAATGGAGTTTAGGGTTCCACATTAAGTATCTACCATGGAAAGGGCAATATTTCAAATCCCTAGTTTACATGTACATGAGTGCTGAAAGAAGGCAGCTTGGTGCAGTTCCCACTGACTGGAAAAGGGAAAACTTAACTCCCATTTTTAAAAAGAGTGAAATAGAGGGCCTGGGGACCTACAGACTAGTCTGTCTCACCCGTGGTCCTGGCAAGATCATGAAGCAAAACCTCCTGGAAACTCTGCTAAGGCACATGAAAATCAGAGAGGTGACTGATAACCCCAACATGGCTTCACTAAGGTCTAACCTTGCCTGACAAATTTGGTGACCTTCTGTGACAGGGTTAAGGTGCTAATAGATGAGGGAAGCTACTGAGAGTTGTGCAAAGCGTTTGATACTGTTCCACATAACATTCTTGTCTGCAAGCTGTAGAGACATGTATTTGTTGGGTGGACCACTCAGGGGATAGGGAGTTGTCTGGATGGTCACACTCAAAGAGTTGCTGTCTATGGCTCCATGTCCAAGTGGAGACAAGTGTGAGGAGTGTCCCATGGAGATCAGTATTGTTACCAGAACTGTTCAAGATCTGTGTCCCTGACATGGACAGGGAGATGGAGGGCACCCTCAGTGGGTTGGCTGGCAACTGGAGCTGTTGGGTGCAGTCAACACTCTGGAGGGAAAGGAAGCCATCCAGACAGACCTTGGCAAGTTTAAGAGATTGGCCTGTGCAAAACTCCAGTTCAACAAGGCCAAGTGCAAGGTCCTGCACCTGGGCCAGAGCAATCCCAGACACAAATACAGGCTGGCCAGAGAAAAGATTGAGAGCAGCCACAAGGAGAAGGACTTGGGATGCTGCACCAGCCCAACAATGTACCTTCACAGACCAGCAAAGCAAATGTGTCCTGGGCTGCATCCAAAGCAGCATGGACAACAGGATGAGGGATGGAATTCTGTCCCTGCTGGCTCTCATGAGACCACATCTGGGGTGCTGCATCCAGCTCTGGGGTCGTCAGCACAAGGAAGATATGGGTCTTTTGGAGTGAGTCCAGAGGAAAGCCATGAAGAAGACCAGAGGCCTGGAGCACCTCTGTGAAGAGCACTATGAAGACAAGCTGAGAGCTGGGGTTGTTCAGCCTGTAGAGGAAAAGGCCTTGTGGAAATCCTCATTGTGGCCTTTCAGTAGTTCAAGAAGGCCGTAAGAAAGCCAGAGGGAGGTTATATATGGGTCTGTAGTGACAGGACCAGGATAATAGCTTGAAGAAGAAAGAGAATAGATTTAAATGATATGTTAGGAAGAAATTCTTTAGTGTGAGGGCGATGAGGCACTGGAAAAAGCTAGAGAAGCTGTGCATACCCCATTTATGGAAGTGTTCAAGGCCAGGCTGGATGGGGCTTAGAGCAACCAAGTCTAGTGGAAGATGCCCCTGCCAATGGCAGGAGTTTTGGAACTAGATGAAGTTTAAGGTCCTTCCCAGCTCGGATTTATTAATGATTCACTGTTTATGACTTTCTGTTTTCTGTGGCTTTCTTTCAGTCAGTTAATTGAAGATTGATAAATGAACCCTATTCAGAGTGAAGTCTATGCTACAGGCACACCCTACCATTTGCCAGTGAGATACCAAAGTCACAGAACATGGTCTCAGTGCTTGGTTCTTCTGGGAGCTCTGCAGAGATGATTTCTCCCAACCAAAAGGTGATTTGGAAGGGAGCACACATGACTGAGAGGAATGATAATCCAGCACGTTCTCCCAGCAATTTACACAGGAAGATTCTCAGAAATCTTCTCAGAAATTATTGTACTCTTCATTTGGTAAAATCCTCTAGAAAAGGCAAAGTAAGTGTGGTCAATCCACACCTTGGATTATATCCCATCCCGGCAGAAGTTTCCAGTTTTTTCCATTTGTACCTGCTTTGATATTTCTGTCTCCATCTGGATGTTTTCTGAAATTTCTGGCAATATCTGTTTGAATAATTTTCTCTTTAAATTGATTTCAACTTTAAAGAGTAAATCCTGATAGAGACTACATAACATTTAATTCAGTTTCAACTTTTTTTTATAATCTGTTGAAATTTGACTCAGATGCAGTTATTGTGACCAAACTAAACTATGCAGCAGGTTTTCTCTTAGCTGAATTGTGCATTTTTAAGGTTGTTATACGATTCTGCAGCATAAAGAAGGCCTACGAACCTCTCTGCTTCTTATTACTCCCTGCTTAGACATGGATAGCAGCTTAGATTGTGGGATAGCAGCCATGAAATATTTGACAGATCCTGAAATCACTGGAACAATTTAATATACATGAGTAGCACTGAAATGAGGAAAGAAATTAATATTTAAGATTCAGGCTGAATAAATTTTATTCTCATCCTATATATTCAAGGTAGAGATCAAGAATCTTTGTATGTTCAAGTTATGTACACACTTTGAAAAATAAAAGATGGAAACTACTATTTTTACTTTGTTATTTTATAATGATTTTAAGTTTCCAAACCTCCTCATGAATTTGCTTATTTCAAAAACATATAATGCTTTTTTATAGTTCTATGTGGTTACTTTTTCCTTTGTGGATCTGCTAAAGACATTTGAGATTAATAAGAAGAACTGAGTCGACTAGAAAAGAGGAAACATTGAAACCAGTTCTATGAAATTGTAAAAAACATGTAAAGTAAGCAGTAGGGAAAAAACATTGTGATGCTTTCAGTTACCACAATCTTAAATTGCAAATAGAAACATAAACAGGTTAAAAAATTAATATTAAATGATATGCCATTTTAAATCATTGTTTTTATTTCAAATTCTGGCCTTCAAAAATAATACTCTTTTACTAGACAACAAAATTGTATTTACCTGGTAAATGTGTAAATTTGCTGACTCTGATTCTCAGATATTCCTGGACAGGAAGACTTATGTATAATCTCTGGCTGAAGACTCTTTTTTTCTTTATTTACTACGCAAAGTTTCAGGCAAAATGATATACACCTGAAAGTGTTTGAGTGAGTGATCTGTGTCCATGATGAAGTGATGTTACTGTGCAATTGCACTCACAGGATTGACTAAAATCCTAAAAAGATTAGTTAATGAGGGTGCGTGTTCTGTGTTATTAATTACAAGAGCTGTGTTTAAGTTCTTTTTGTAGATATACTACTGCTGCCAAGTAACATTATTAATGCTTCCTAGCACAATATTAACTCATTCAGTTGACCTCTAAACCAGTATTTTTAGGGACACACAATTGCCATCACAATAGTCTGTAAATTGTAGGATTTTTTTTCTTCAAGCTTGCCTTTGAAATCAAACCGTTAATTCCTTAAGAAGAACAGTTTTTTATCTTTAGTGGTATCAATAAAATAGTTAATATCTAGGAAACAGAAGTGGAAATAGAACTCTATAAATTCAGAGGTACCAGAAGTTGAGAGAGAAAACAGGGCTGGCATTTCAGCAAGCTACTAAATAAATTGTATCTGTAATAAAATGTAACATATCAAGTAAGCA
The DNA here is from genome assembly GCA_037834095.1 of Argya squamiceps. Lineage (NCBI taxonomy): Eukaryota > Metazoa > Chordata > Aves > Passeriformes > Leiothrichidae > Argya > Argya squamiceps. The sequence goes on from JBBMKD010000115.1 coordinate 23,842,305, forward strand.
AGCGGATCTGTTTTTATAAAAATGTGGAACAAGTAGTATTAAAAGGAAATAAAAGATACTTAACTAAAATAAACTATGTTAAGACTTGAAAGAATTATATTTATTTTAATGTAAATTATGTCCCCAAATCCACAGACCAGCTTGGTGCTACAGCTGGATCCTACATTTAAAAGTTTTAACATTGACTAAGAAAGGATTTAAAATCTTCAGATCATGAAGAAGTATTCATTTTCTCTGTAATATTTTCATCCTAAAATTGCTTTAACTGCTTGGAATTTTGCTGCATGTTCAGTCCAAGGAAGCTTAAAAACAAAAAGAAATATCTATCCAAAACTAAGGTTTGCTGAAGCATCACTGGGAACAGATATTGCTGTTGTTATACATGTCATATTGAAGAAGAAAACCTTTTATACCATGCAAATGGTATAAAAGGAACCATCCTTTCAAATCAGTCTTGAGAATAAAAGACAAAAAGGTCTGATAATGTGGTTTTATTTATATTAAAAATGGAAAATTAATATGCGATTACACTTCGCAAGCAACAAAATTAATGCAATTGTAGGATGTCCATCAAAGAAAAGGAGGCTTTTTTTCCCTTGGTACATGCAGCTATAGCCAGTCTTATTTGCAACAATTTATCTATTGCTTATTGCATACCTTTGGGACAGTAAGGCAAATGTTGGGGATCACAGAGATGGAAGGTTGTTAAAGTATGAATAGCTAAAAGCAGTTTTAGATTCTGAAATGTAATGTGTACGGGAAGAAATATTTAGGCAGTTCAATTATTCTTAGCAATAAAAGTTGTCTTTCATATTTTCATATCAAGCCTTATGCTTTTCCAGTTTTATTGCTTCTTGTTGTATTTTACAAAGCATGGCTGATTCCACTTAGAAAACCTGGGACATTAAACCTCTGAAGGACAGAAGGATGGTGAAAAGACTGAAGGGGGAGAGAGAGAGATGGAGGAAGGGAGGAAGGCAGAGAGGGAAAGAAAGAAAGAAAGAAAGAAAGAAAGAAAGAAAGAAAGAAAGAAAGAAAGAAAGAAAGAAAGAAAGA
>JBBMKD010000115.1:23844749-23856942 GCA_037834095.1 Argya squamiceps
AAAGAAAGAAAGAAAGAAAGAAAGAAAGAAAGAAAGAAAGAAAGAAAGAAAAAGAAAGAAAGAAAGAAAGAAAGAAAAAAAGAAAGAAAGAAAACTGAAGAGACCTTACTATATAAATCCATTGCTAAATCAATAGTTTCTGGTGAGACATTCTACCTATGTCCTCAAAACCCAGCGCATTTATTTCCCCATGGAGAAAGCTGGTCCAATGATTTTCTTTTGTGCCTTTACATTGTTTTCTAACTCTGAAGTCTGTAATAGCTTTTCTGCAGATCCTGCAGCACTATGCCTGAAAAAAATCATTTTCTTCCTCTGCCACAGTTTCATCTCAATAATGTTATTTGAACCCTCAGTGAATATACAGTTTATCTTCTTCTTGTACAGATGATTTTGAGATCTCCAAATATGTACATTAAATGTTTGAATAAAGTTTTGCAAGGGCAGATTGACTTTCAGGATAGTACAAGTCAATGAGTTTCAATCTTCATTTATTTGGTCTCTGCCATTTCATGTCTCTTCATTATACTTGGGTCAGTGATTTTATCCCCTGCTTGAGAACTGAATTTGCCTGTAATCAGAGAATGCTAAGTGTTACACTCTAGTGTAACTCCACAGTGGAGTACTTCCACGAGGAGTTTGGCTTGGGGTATTTGGCATATGTGTTACCATAGCTTCTCTACACCTCTTTATTTTCCTTATCCTTGGCTACTCTGCTTGGTACTTAAACTTCAGTAGTGGTCAGATTTATCTTGGGTCTTTAGACAAGGATTAAAGCAAACATGACAGAGCCTGAATTATTTCCTAAAACATTCTGTTTCTTACTCAGATCTGTCTAACACCCTCACATATGGCCAAACCTGCAAATCCTGAATGGGAGGAGGAACTGAGGTTATAAAACATGCATCAAAATTAAAGGAAATGAGGAGGATTTCCTATGTCACACCTGGAGAATAAAATGCAGGGCATAATGTGAGCTTTTTTTCCAATGTTGTGAATTGCACAATGTTACTTTCTGTCAAAAAGAGGCCAAAATGGTTGAAATTTTGATCCTTGTGTGGTGAAATTTCACTTTATTATAGATTTATATACTATTCGATATAGCAACATAATAATAATAATGATTTTATCCTTTCTGTTCCTCCACTGACATCACTAGAAACTCAAAAAGATTTAGTTCTGTTCTGTTATTTTTTTGTGCTTTATGCAAAATATATAATTGATATCTTTTTCCATTGACAAGGAAATTCTCATAGTGGTCAGTTATGTCAGTGATATTCGTCCTTAACCTTGAAATGAAGCAGCATAGGCAGAAGAGTTAGAAAATACAATAAATTCCTACTTTTTGTACCGCATTTGCTTCATATGGAGATACTAATTTAGGACTCTCCTGGATCGCTTGTAAAGGCCTTTTGGGAATTTTTTTCCATTGTAATGTAAGAAGATATCTTTTCTTTAATGGGAGAAAAATACAGGAGTATTTTTTCCTTTTCCTATCACATCCTTCAAAGATTGTGAATAGGTCATTTCAGGCCCTAAATTAGCTAAATGGCATTAAAAACCTCAGACTTATCTGGTCTATTCACAAGATTATGTTTAGAAAAAAAAACAAACAACAAAACAGATTTTTAGGTCAGAAAGGAATCCATCTCTTGGTTAGAGTAGTCCTCTGCATGATTTGGGAATTTCATTTAGCATGTTCCTTCTATTACAGCAAAGTAAAATTTTGGCAAGTAATGACTCTAGTATCTTATATGCCTCTCTCTCATTTGAGTTCTGCATTGTAGCTGCTGCACTTGTTTTGTGTGGCGTTTTTCCTCATCTGCATAATTTTATAATAGGATATCAGTGATATTGCTACAATGCCTGGATCTTTTGTAGCAGACTCCCAGACAAAGGGCCCTGCTAAATCATTATGTTCTTGAGTGACTTTTTTCTTTTTCATTCCAGCAGTACTTGTTATTTGATTTTCTATGCATCTTGCATAAAGGATCCATAGTGGCTGCTGCATCTGAAACAATACCATGTTTGACATACTTATGATCTGAAAAATTTAGTTGCATGGTTTCCAGTCAGATTGTTCAAGTTCTCCCTGATATTAGGCTGAAGACTATTTAACCATGATACCTTACAAAGACAATCAAATGCAGAATCACAGGCTGACTTATTTGATGAGTGTGTCCATATTCATCAAGCAATTTCAATAAATAGCATGCATCTGGTTAAGTATAAGCAAAAGCAATGTGCTGGATATACTGTAAAATAAACACAAAATAGGAGAAACAAATCATGTTGAACATCCTGTGGCATTACAGGGTTTGAGGTTTGAACTAAATGCTTTTCTAGGCCATCAAAAGCCACTTGTAGGACTGAAGTGCCTCTTCAGCCTCTGAGATAGAGTGAAGAGTGAAAAAGACATGATGTTCATGTGTTTCTTCCAGCATAAGTCAACAAAGAAACCAATAAGATGAGCGGAGACTAGCTTGGACCTTTGCTGTCTGACATAGATATATTTGACAGAAGAGGTGGTGTATACAGGTCATATTTCCTGCTGCTGGCCAGATGTAAATGGCCATTGCTCCTCCTGAGGACCATTGTACAAGAGACATATCTCCAAGCTGGAAAACTTTCCAGAAGCTGACAATATCAGTCTGTGGAGAAAAAGCAAAAATTTCATCACAGAAAGGTTGGTGTGTAACAGTGTGCATTCAGTCCCATACTCACACATAGAAAGAGCAGCGATCTTCTGGGCAGTAATACCTTGAGAGAAAATTGAGTAATTTCATAGAAAAGAAAGCACAAGAACAAATCTGTTTTCACAGACACAAAGCATATTCCTGCAGAAGATTTACCAATTAGAAATAGATAAGCTTCGTAGTTTACCTTTTGTATGTAGTAGAACACAGGGATATAAATTTTTTTTCTTAATTATTAATGTGCTTTATATTCCTGCAAAGGATCTTCATTGTATTTTCCTGTATTTTTTTTTAATTAGCGGAAACAGAAATGTTTCTTTCATGGTTATTTTCCTTTCATAACTGTTTGTGGGACTGACCAAATTCTCCCTTACTTTGAGAAAAACCTCTTGCATAAGAGAAACAATTCATTGTTTGTGTTTGAGTATGCATGAATATATGTTGATGGTGGTTCTTCTGACCCTCTTTGTGGAAATTACACACAAACACCCTGCAAGTAGCAAACACTGGTCATTTTGAGAGTTATAATAGAATTTTGGGTACAGGATTGAGCTTCGTAACTCAAGAACCTCTAAAATAGCAAACAATTATCTACCTTGTCTGCAACAGTAAAGATGGATAATATAGCAATGTGATTTAAAAATTGATCTTAGCTCCACTCACACTTAGCTGAGCATAAAGGAAAATAAATGACCTGCTGAGGAGACATGGTGAGCCTGCAGCATATAGTATATCACTGCCAAAAGTTAGAAAAGCCTTTAAAAGACCTTGCTATTACCAATAAAGTTTTCCATCAGATGCAAATTTCTAGCTAAACTTTCACTTGACCTTGAAAAACTTACACTGTAGTCAGTGATCACCTCTTGCCAGCAGTGCACCCCCAATTTTCTGAAATTTTTGTTCTATGCATGTTTTAAGAAATGCCTGCTCCTGATTCAGCTGGAGAAGCTGAAGACCTTTTTTTGGCAGAATCATAGAATTTCACAGGGCTATTTTAGACTATCACTGCTTCAGACTACTGGATCTTTTAGAATTTGGCCACTATCTATTTGTATCTTTACACAAAATATAAAGGACTGGACATATAGAAGACCTGAGCAATTTGAAATATCCAGTAAAGTAATTAATAGTGCTACAGATTTTCTGAACTCCCCTGACAGTGATAGAGGTCAAGATTCCAAAATGCTGTTGGATGTTCTTGCAGCTGGAGATTTAAAAGTGCAGACGTGTTCCCATGCATTTAAAAATGTGAAAGAATTTAGGCAAAACTTCAGCAGAAAAAATTAAAGCTAAAGGGCTTTCCATATCACTTGCCACCAGCTCTGGCAGCATGTACATTCAGTTCCTGCATGCTGGCTGATGTGTCTTTGCTAAAATATGATAGCTTGACAGTGTCTCCCATGCTGCCATTCCGTTTGCCTGGAATACTGGAAGCTGGTGGGTACTTCTAAAAAGCTAATAGCAGAGCACCTCATTGCTGAGTGCACTGCCAGCTGGCATCAGTTCCAACAGCAACGACAAAAATGTGGGCTGGGCTCATTCCTGGCAGACACGTGGAAGGTGTTCAACAGATCGTTATCTCAGATCAGGCAGCAAAAATTTCATATTTGTACAATTCAAGCTATATTTGACTTCTTTCACATAAAGGACATGAAGATATTTTTATGTCTGTCTCACTGCCTATTGTTGCTCTGACTACAAGCTTTAATAATGCAATAGAAAGCAATGAAAATAATGAACAAAAGCAATAGAAAAAAGTTTAAATTTGTTATATATTTTCCTGCTCATGGTCACTTGGGACCCCACAGTTTGTCACTAATTATATGAAGGAAAAAGATATTGAATGGTACTTTCAGTAAGCAAAGAATGAACACTTTGCTGTTCAGAATTTTGGGGAAGTTTGTTCAATATAATGTGAACTTTGTATCTTTTATTCCACGCTTTATGATTTGGGTTTTTTTAAAGATAAGGTGACCTTTTTTGTCTCTAAGGAAATTGCACTGATTGCTATTCACTTTTAAAATATCTCAAATTTTTGTGGCTTTTGTGAACAGAAAACAATCGTAAACTATTGCTACTAAAAAGTGTATATGAGGAAATAAATACCATATAAAGCTAACGTGGTAGAAGAGTTGAGTGGTCCATGACACAGATGTGAAAAACACTACCATACCATTTCTTTCTCTTTCTCCATATTGTTTGCCAGAGTTGAATTGGAGGGACTATTTCTTCATCTACACCCTCACTACTGCATGTAAGAAATCTCTGACAAAGTCCATATTTAATCAGCTCAAATCAGACCAAAGTTCATACCATATAAGCTGCCAAAAGTTGAGAAAAAGATGCCTAATTTCCAAAAATCAATTTGGCTTTTTTAGCTGTGAACTATTAGCTTGCAACTGTGAACTAACAGGAGGAGTAGTTGATGTAAGTTATTATTTCTCTGTAATTTTCTGGTGGCTCAAGATGTCTAACTGGAAGCAGACTTTGGTTCTATCTTATGTTTCTGGACTGTTAAAACACGTTTATTGATTTAGACCCTACTGCTTAACATTTAATCTATCAACTTAAGGAACCTGTATTTAGCTCTGAAGCAGAGTAACAGGAACCATTTTATAAAAGATTGAAAATTATAGTCCTTCTTTCTTCCCTGAGTACTGCTGTGTGACTTCAGATGCCTGGAACAGTACTGCAGTTCTTCATATTTAGACCTGTTCACTTTGTCTTTTTTTTTTTTTTAATATACCCATCTCATGATATTGTTCTACTAGTCATGTTTTGAATCCTGAACATACCTTAATCATTTTTCAACCTCTTCCCTTATTTCTTCAGCACTAAATAGTTACCTCTCCACAAGGATGTGGAAATGGTGAGGTTTTCTTGATTTTAAATCCTTAAATGAATGAAAAAACTCAGTAATTTGGCTTATGATCTCATTACCACTGCTTTTAAACTGAAAAAAACCTTCTGAATGTATATGAAAATAACCTGATTTTGAACATGAGTGAGAGAAAATTCCATCTTTCTAGAATTTTTTAACACAGGCCAGAGTGACTAACAGTCTGAAAACTGATTAAGAAAAGGAAGGTGTTATCTATCTTGAAAGGTGTGCTCTTAAAACACTCTTAGAGGCACTTATGGAAAGTATTACATAGCTTAGGGGGCTGACATCAGAACAGTTAGGAAGAAATTATTTTTTGAACTTGCAAAACTACTGCATAATATTTTACATATGATATTAGCACATCCTGTTGTTAACACAACAGTCTCTGATCTTTTTCAGGTATGTTGACTGTCTAAAAAACGTAAAACCTATTGCATTGCCTGTTAACTTCTTTAAGATTTATATTAAAGAAGCACAGTGAACATGCCCATTCAAAACCCTAGAAATTAATTTCTGTTAGTTTTATTCTCTGTTTAATTTTCCCTTTTGATTAACTCTCCCTGGGAATAGTTTGGAGTCCTTCTTTGGATAGGCCACTGGAGAAAAGCACTCAGTAAATCTTTTAAGGAGTGATTTCCCATGTGGGAAGCTGTGCTGGTGCTACACTAGGCATAAAAAATGCTGAGTGTACAGGGGTGTGTTAAATGAGAATAATCTATCACTACCAAGGGAACACAGGAACTTTCAGCTGCTTTGAGATCTATGATTCATGAATTATGAAAGATACATATATTTTAGCTTAGTGTTAGTGTTTCCACAGTGTGGATGTGGAGTCTGTCTGGAAGCCATACCTGTGGTGTCCTCTCCTTGACCAGTTCCATGTGACATCCTTACAGCCAAATGTTAATTTTGCTGTGAAATTTACTGTGAGTGACTTCAAGCTGAAGGCTTCTGTCATGCTAGGAAACTAATTCAAATCTCAGAGATCACCCATACAAGAAATGTCATAGATACTGGAGTAAAAATGGAGTGAGAAGAGATTCCATTGCATGGCTATGTTGCTGGTGTTCTCGTTCCCTTTTTTAATGTATTTCATGTTGCTACTTTATCCCTGCTATTCTTCCCTTTCATTGAGTTCTGTGAAAGCCACTTCACTGATTGTCATCTCAGGAAAGGAAAACAGGAGAGTTTCTCATGTATCCAACTGAACTGTTTCAATGGAGAGGAAATATGGAAATTATCTACACACCCATGTGGTGCACCATCCCTATGTGTACTCACACCATGAGGAAGGCAGTGAATGCTATCTCATCCTGGGAGCACACAGCTGCTGCATTCAGAGGCATTTCACAGGTGGCTGAGGTCTTTTCCAGCTTTTAATTCCTACTGGGGACATTGAACTGCTCCTGATTTTGGGGGAGAAGGGTGTGTTTGGATCAGTTTTTTTGTTTTGTTTTGTTTTAAATATTTTAGCAGTAACTAGAACCTGGAAGAGCCTGAAAACATCCTTTGAAATGCTTCCAGTATGTCAGCTGTGCACTGGGGAAGGAAGGAAGGAAGGAAGGAAGGAAGGAAGGAAGGAAGGAAGGAAGGAAGGAAGGAAGGAAGGAAGGAAGGAAGGAACTGGAGGTTACAAAAGAAATAAAGTTACCTCACAGAAAATCTGCAATATTTGACGTATTTTCTTAGAAAAGCTTGCAAACCTTTTAAAACATTGGGTTTTTTCCTATGAGCTCTAGGAAAAGATGGCAAATTGATCAGATTTCTTACACTTAGACAAGAATATAAGAACATTTCTTGACTTATACCAGTGCTCTGCCAAGGTCTGGACCCTGTCTGACAGCCTGCAGGAGTCAATGGTGCCTGTCTAGTTCAGACTGCAAGAGGAGAACAAGCAAGATGCACTCCCCTTGCATGGTCCCTGCTTCCTCTGGCATGAGTCTTAATGGATTGATGCTCAAAAGGTACACACCCTTTTTAAGAGATTTCTTCCAATAAACTAGTACAACTGGTTTGAATGCTAATGATTTGTCAGCATCACAGCATGCAATGGCTTGGCAGCTTTCTGTATATTCACAGATTTGCTATATATTCTTCTAGAAAACATTCTCTTGCTGCATGGAAAAGACATGGGAAGTGTCCAAAGGAGAGCCATAAAAATGATCAGAGGTTGAAATACTTCTCCTGTGAGAGAACTGGGATTATTTGGTCTGGAGAAGAGAAGGCTCTGGGAAGACCTTACTGTGGCCTTTCAACATTTAAAGGAGGCTTACAAGAAAGATGGAGACACAGTTCAAACAGGGTCTATTGCAATAGGACAATGGTTAAATTTTTTTTAACTAAAAGAGAGTAGATTAAACTAGATATAGAGAATAAATTTTTACAGTGAGGGTCGTGAGACATTGGGATGGGTTGCCCAGAGGAGATGCCCTATCCCTGGAAACATTGATTAGACAGGACTCAGAGCAACCTGATGTAGCAGAAGATGTCCCTGCTCACTGCAGCAAGGGTTGGACTAAATGACTGATAAAGGTCTCCTCCAACACAAGCTATTTTATGATTCTATGATTTTGAACCCACCCACTCATTTCTATAAATTTTATGTTTTTAAAATGTTTTATCACATAAATTATGTGCAGCTCAGGTGATGAAACTGTTGTTGTGACGTACCAGTATTTGACAGATGAAGTAGCCATTCCGTTATTTTTTGATGCTGTTAAAATTTTACATTTGTTACACAGAATTTTGTGTTGTGGTAGGTATAATCTGATTCCATACATTTTTGGATTTTGCCCAGTGCGTTAAGTATTTTTAAGTTAAGTATTTTTATTCATTGTAGAGGTAAAATCATACCACACAAGAAAATCAGTAGAGTCAATTTCTCCACTATATATGATGTCAACTACTATGTTAGCACAATGTTAAGTACTTAAATGTTAATGAATGAGGAGTGCATGAAAAACTCAATTACAGCTGTTTGGATGCAGGTCAGGAACTGCAAATTGGGAGCTCTGCATTACCAGATTCAGAATAGATGGCCCAAAAAGTTAAGGCAAAGGAACCCAACCTTACTCCTACTATGTAATTTGTATTGCAATGGATCTGGAAGGTAACAATATGATGCCAATGCTGAGGAAGGAAGGAACATAAACTAGAAACCCATTCTTCTGTGACTCTGTATTGCTTTAGTTTCTTTTAATTTGTTTGTTTTTTAGTTTGTTTTTCTGATAGATTTGTTACCTTAAGGAACACAAAGGGCAAAATACTTATTTTATCCAAAAGAACAAGATAGGGAAATTTCACCAATAATGCTGGAAAAAATGCAACCTTTTTTTTTCCGACCACAACCGATTGCACTTTTGAGAACAAAGTGGTATTTTAAATGCATGTAAGTGAATTAGTTGCCAGTTTTCCACTGACAGAGAGCTTAGAAATACATTATTTCAATGCCTTTTGAAAATTTCACTCTCAATAGAGGAGCAGTTCTGAGAAAATATAAAAAAAACCAGTCCTCCAAACCAGTCAGAACTGGACTTTGAGCTAAGTTCAAAACTGTAAGGCATAACACATATCCAAAATAGCAACATATAGGTAGCATGATATTAAACAAAGACAAGAAAACTATGTGAGAAAACATTTTTTTCCATAGATAGCTATTTCAATCAACAGAGGTGGAGGTTTTGACATTTGGGGCAGCTTTTGTGTGGGAAGAAAACTACATCTTCAGAAATAGTACATTCCAGAGAACAAGAGAGGCGCATGCTAAAATACCACAACACACACATCATGCCCACACACACACTGCCCTCCCTGAAGAGGCCCAACAACGCCCCTGGTCTTCGGCAGGAATAGAAGCAGTAGTGAGCAAAACCCAGTCTTAATACCCTTGGAGACACCAAAGCCCGTGAACTCATACAACAGTGCAAACATTGCAATGCAAAGCAATTCTAATGATCAGTAGTAACATCCTCTATCCAAAATTTTGTTTAGGCTCATGGAAGTGTTGGATGCACTCTATTAACTGGTAACCAATTTACAGAAGATAGACTGTCTTTAGTTTTTGGTTTTTTTGATTAACAGCTGCTTAGAATACAATCATTTTTGTTTTTGCTGATTTTCGTCTTGAAGACCTAGTCTTGTTTCATTTTGTTTTACATATTGGAATTTCAGTAAATTCAATGCATAGATATGTAATACGAAAGCAAGTTCAAAATAACTTCTCTCGCAGATGCATGCACTGTTAACAATTTGCACACTCTTCTCCAAAATAAATGTGTTTCTTTCATACAGTATACATAGCATCAGGCCACTGCCACTTATGGGTATTTTGGTGCATACTTCAACTTTTTTTTAATGCTATTTTCAGCTGTTATTAGAAGGATAGAATAATATAATAAGGCATAATAATGCTATATTAATGTACCAAGGGAAAAAGTAACAATTGCCTTTGATGCTTGCCAGTGGTTCTCGAAATCTATCTTTATAGTACCCAAACTCAAGTTCCAGGGTAATCTGTCAAAAAGTTGACTCAATGGACCAATGCTCCTGTCCAAATTTCCAATATATTTTGACAAAAATACATCAGGGGTATGTGCTATATGACATCTCTTCAACTGCACAAAAATAAATGAAACTAAAGCAACACACAGGTGACTAGTTAATTATAGAATCATAGAGTCATAGAATAGTTTGGGCTTGAAGAGACTTTTAGGGGCCATCTAGTCCCAACAGCCCTGCAATATGCAGAGGCATCATCAAATGCATCATGTTGCTCAGACTTCCATGCAATCTGACTCTGAAAATTTCCAGGGATTGGGCATCCATTACCTTTTTGGGCAGCCTATCCCAGGGCTCTACCGTCTCATAAGGAAGAAGCATTTTTACAATATTTAATAAAAATTGACCCTCTTTTAGTTTGAAACCATTCTTCCTCACCCTATAGCAACAGGACCTGCTAAAATGCTTGTCCCATCTTTCTCATAAGCCTTTATTAAGAATTGAAAGGCCATAATAAGGTCACCCAGGAGCCTTCTCTTCTCCAAGATAAATAAGCACAACTTTCCTTATAGGGGACCTCTCATCATCCTGGTGGTTCTCCTCTGGACTCTCTCCACAAGATGCCCATGTCCTTCCTGTGCTGGGACCCCAGACCTGGATGCAGGGTTCCAGGTGGGGTCTCACCAGAGCAGAGCAGAATTCTCTCCCTCCCCTGCTGCCCATGCTGCTTTGGATGCAGCCCAGGACACATTTGGCTTTCAGGGCTGTGAGTGCTCATGGCTGGGTCATGTCCAGCCTCTCACCCACCAGCACCCCCAAGTTCTTGACGCAGCTGCTCTTGATCTGCTCATCCCCAGCCACTTGTGATACAGTGGATTGCTGGTATTCTCGTAAACTTTAACTTGTTCTCCTGTGTATTTGCTTTTGATCTGAAGATAAAAAAAATAGCCTTAGTGAAAAGCATCTTATCAAAGCAGGGCTTTTTATTCTTATGGAACTTACTGATAAACTGATTTTAAAAAATCACCTAAAGTATGTTTGAAAGGTTTTATGAAATTCTAATTAAGGTGGTGTTGAAGTTATTACTTCTATTCATTCCTAAGCCATGTGACCACACAATGACAAGAAGGCTCAAGGCGAACCATGAGAAGATTTTATCAGCATCTATTTATGCTGAAATTTGTGCAATATGTTACAAAAATCACACAAAGGAAATTGTAAAACTTCATAATATACTACACTTGTGGTTTTACAGATGATCTATTCTTATTTTGCTGTAAAAGATATTACAGGCAAGAGGAGGTGCAATGTTGAAAAGGTAAAATCAAGAATTTCTCTGACATTCATATCCACCTTGAAAGGTTGCTAGGAAATCGTCATAGTGGATACCCAAGACAGGTTTTTTACTTGTGTCTGCTCTCCATATAAAATACCCACAAAAAGGGTGTTTGGAAAGCAACAATATTTTCAGTTGATAACTTAAAGCCAAAAGAAGGGGATTTTAGAGACAATCAGTATTTTATTTGTTTGGAAAAATTGACATGAAAGTGAAAATGTGGTGTTAGGCTACCATAACTTCATCTCGAGGAATCAGTCCAACAGCTTTGTTTTATCTCATGTCATTCTCAGACCTCTCCAGAGGTCTGAGACCTCACCAAATTCTCAGACTTTGGTGCAGCTGACATTAGCTGGAAGAGCTGACAGCAGGAACAAGAAGAGATGGAAATGAGGGAAAATGTGACCAATGCCCCATAACCCCAACCAACCACCAGACCCAACAGGCTAGCAGGAAATCACTGAATGTGAAAGGTTTGATAAAGATACAAATCACCTAAAAAGCCTCAGATGTAGACAGTATTAAAGTAATTTTTGTTGCTTCAAAGATGGCTGTCCACGATGCACTTGCATCTGGGACCATGTCCTGGGTTGTAGTATAGGATGTGCACTAAGTATTCTATCACCATCTTCATCAACTGATGAATCCAATTGCTAGAGCAGTGTTTTCCCAGGCCCCTCCTTCTGGGGTGTCTTCTGTTAATGGCCCCATCAAATGCCTGCTGCATGACTCACAGATAACTCCCACCGGGAGCTATCTCTCTTTAATGGGCCATCCAGGACC
>JBBMKD010000115.1:23857042-23881062 GCA_037834095.1 Argya squamiceps
TTTCTCCCGAAAATCCTATCTCCCAGAGAATAAACCACTACACTTGATTTGGCGAACGTGAAACCACGACACCTGCTCAGGTTGTATTCCTTTGCATTATTGAATATATTTTATTTTATTTTACTTTTTTTTCCCCTTTCTTCTTATTAAATTGTATTTCTGACTTGGAGCCTCTCACTCGTTTTGCTTTCAAACCACTACAGACTAGAAGGAGACTTCCTCATTTCCTCCTTAATTTCACTTGTGCACAGCGGAGTGAGTTTAGCTTTGGTGCCTTTGCTCACTTGCCATATTTGTCATGTGTGAGTGGTTAAGCATCTTTCCAGAATGGAGTTGTGCTGTCCCACTCATAGGAATCTGCCTCCTAAACAGTAGGGTTGAGGGAGTGAGGGGCTAGGCTGTGGGAACCTTGTGCCTCAGCTGCATCCCATCCCACCAAAAATACTTTATGTAGAGCTAATATTTTTGTGATAAAATCATTTCAGGGGTGGCTACTGGAATTATGATACTTGAAATATGAATTCAAAATTCACAGCTTATCAATAAAACTACATTGACTTTGATAGAGGTTGTCTGGTGAATTTGAGTACAGCAGTGCAAACATTTACTTACATCATGTCCACAACTGATAAACTGCAGTTGCTAATTAGATCTTGGTTAAGCTTTGTCCTTTTTGCTTTTCTGCAAACCTTTAACATTTGAGGATGTATTTGCATGCTTCAGTCTACACAAGCACTGAAGGGAGAGCTTGTTTAGGTAACAAGATAAGGAGGTGCTCACTCCATTTTTGGATTTTAGCTGCCACAGAGGTACCAGTTCCCAGGATTCACAGCTGCTGCTTATTCAGGCTGCTCTGTGGCTTGTGCTGCATATTAATTTCTGTCCAACATGGGAATTCAATTTGTACTGTACATTTCATTTCTTCACAGATTTAGATTTATTTCATGTTCTCTGCTTTTAATTAACTCTCCGGCACAGCTGCTGGACGGGATATAAAAACTCATTGCTCTCCCTGTGTTAGGAGTACACCACCAATCATTTAGCACTTAGATGGTGGCACAGGAGCTATCAGTTTCCATGACAACCAAGGCCATGGTGTTTGATTCCTTGCCAGTATGGCATCACCACAGGGATCAAGGCTTGTAATTTTTGTATGCTTGCACCATCCATCTAATTAAAATGGGATTAGAGAATCATCCCTGTGTATGTTCAACAACTGCACTGCAATCCATTTATGTAAATGTCATCTCTATTCACCACAGTAGTTGGAGTGTTTATGAAGAAACAGTTGTTTTGCTCCTAGTGTCTTGCAAAGGGGAGGAGGGGAAGGATGAAAAGAGTAATATGTATACAGCATTATTTTGACTACTAAATAAAAAAGTAATTCTTTCACTGAGGCACAACTGCTATGCAAATTGTATTCTCTTTCCAAATCTGAATCATGACTACAGGGAGCAAAGATGGCAGAGCTGTTACAGCTCTGCTCATGTGCTGATGGCTAACACAGGAAAACGTACTAAGCCTGTCTTGAAAATGCATTAATTAATTTAGCGTGTATGAATTATTCATTTGCCAAAAGCCTTTAATTCATATGATTAGTTTTAGTACAGTGGCATCTCTTGAGAGCAAAGTAATCCTTGTATTCTCATAATTTTTCCTTCATGGAGCATTTCTCAAGTCTGATACAGTTACTTGGAAATTTGTGAAGTCTTTGCAGATCAGGGACAATGACAGATCTGTGAAATGCAAGGAGACTCCAGATGAAAAGAGAAGCATATGGACTTTTGGAGGGCTATACATGAAGCCAGGTTCTTTACATCACTGGATGTAAACGCAGAGCCAAATAAAACCCCAAAGGACAGAATGTGACTGATCAGATTGTATTTTTTGTATATCTTTCCATTTCTTCTGCATAATTCTGACAAAATAGTCTGTTAACATGAGAAATTACAGTTTGCAGTACTAATGGTCTCATGTCTGTTTTCATTTCATTTTGCAGTCTGCTTCTGTACTGTAAAACTTAAAACCATTATACAAATTTTAGATATAATGAATAGCCCATGGGATTTTATCCATTGGCTAACTGATACTAGTCACAGGCATTTTTATTGTTATGTCCGTTTCCTTTCTCAACAAAAGAAAACCCAGTGCATAGCAGGCAACAATATACAGATGGTACAAATGCTATATACAGCACAGGAATGCTATGTTTTATCACAATTCCACAAAAATCCTTCCTCATGAGCCAATCCCATCTCGCTCTGAGAGAAAAGAAATCACAATGCCACCATGGCTCTGGAGCTGTTGGAAGTCCTTCCACAAAAACTGTAGAGGTATGGGATTGGAGATTGGTTGTACCTTGTGAAAGCTATGACAAGAAGTGCCACCATTACTTTGGCTTAAAATGGTCTAATCCACCCTAAAATCCATACTCAAACCCCCTTCAAAACAACAAAAAACACTCACACAGAAAAAGGCAAAGCTAGCTGTAATGAAAAAAATCTCCAGGCACCTTCCTGCCAAATGAAATCCCCTCCATCCTCCTTAAGGTAAACCCAGAGGCATTCAATGATCTCGCCATTTGATATATTTTACATGACACAGAACAATCCTTCTTTCAGGACTGAACATCTGACAAGTATGAATCAATCTTCAAGGTATTTCGGATACCTGCACTTGGTTTTCATACAGAGAGTGTCTAGCAGTTCTTTCAAATTCTTAAAGACATTAAGAACATTAATGTATGTAATGTATGTAATCCCTATACATTAAAACAGCCTAATTACATCTTCTTCCTTCCATATCTCACAAGTAGGCCCACTTGTTTAGGAAAAGGCTTTGGAACTTCAATTGTCCAAAAGTTCAAACTACTAGGAAATGCTATTTCAAACTGCAACATCTTAAATTGAATTATCTTAGTGAATCCTACATTTCTTAATGAGATAATGAGCAGTTAACCCAAAAATAGAACATCAAAAACATTTTAAATTTACAGATGGAGACTGAAGAACACCAAGGAGAAAACTTTAAAATATTTTGTCTATAAAACAGGAGTGCTTTCATAAACAAATACATAGAAAATTCAGTGCTCTCTTTGAATACTCCTATGCCACTTTTGCAGATTTAATTCAGATGCTGAAGTGCAAGAGCAGATTCCTCTTCCTATCTCAAATAATTTTCACAACATAGCTATTCCTACTGTTTCAGCACTGCAACCTCTTGAATATCCTGAAATTATGTTGTCTTAAATGTGGTCAGGGCTGGGGCTTCTGTGTAATCCCTCTGCAGATAATACAGATTCTTACCAGCAAACAGCAATTCATTTTGTGCAGCTTCAAGGCAGGCACAGCAATAGGAACTAGGACAGGTTGCCCAAGAATTTTGATTAATGTTTCAGAAGTTTAGCACTACACCATCTGGGTTTTGGGTGGACAAATAAAATATTACTATTGGAAAGTGAAGATCTGTATGTGTGACTTAAAAATGTGTAGATTTTCCCATTCATTTAGTACCATGCTGAGCCAATGGTCTGTTAGGGTTAGCTAGCTTGCCTCTCTCCCTTGGCTTGGTGTCCCAGACACTCCAGGTACTGTAATACCTACCAGTAATAATTAAAGCTGATGCTGATCATTCCCGTATTTGCAAGTGGCAAGTTCTTGCTGTTTCCCTCTGCAGAAAGAGAACTAACTCAAGGCAATTCAGTTAACTTGTCATTGCAGTATGTAAAGGATTGCCATAAGGTAGAGTAAAACATGGTTTCTGAATAAAAACTTTGGGAAATAACTGTTCCAAGTATTTGTAGAAAATGGAAAACAATGGCAATGAAGGTCAGTATTTTAAATTAAAATATTGCAATGAAAGTAGAATTATATGGATGATAGAAACTGAGTCTTCTTGTGTGTAGCCAAAATCATTCATATTCCCACAGACAAAATTATCTACTGCAGTTTTGTTCCCTGCTTCCTTTCCAGCCAAGTGGTCTGGCTGTCTCTACCCCTTACAGTTAGGTGAGTATGCTGACTGGGGGAAGGTGCAAGTCAAACATCTGTGTCCTCTGTTTGCAGGGCAAGCAGTCTGCAAGGACAACACAACAAACTTTCTTAGCTTCTTGGTTTTTCGGAAGCACCATTGTAAATGATATTTAATATTACTTCTTAAGCAGTTCTTGGTGTTCCTGGTGAACTCAGAATATTCCATGTCACCTATAAAACCAACCACGAATAGCATTTTTATTATTCTTATTTTTGAATGGGGACAGCTGCCCATTGAACCCAGGCAACTCAACTTCATCCGAGACAATGTAGAGCCCATAGATGCTCTACTTGGGCCTAGTTTTATGTGAAGCATCCTGTGGTGACAACATCTTGTTATCTCTACAGATGGAGTTTATAGCTTTTCACACAGGTAAAATCCAAATGCTATTTACCTTTTTAATTTTTGGACAAAGTCTTGCTGATGAAGGATCATTTCCAGTGTATCTTTTATTAGGCATTTTTTTATCTTTAAGAGTGGTCTGAATGCAGACATTAACATTTTTTGATAGTTAATATCTGAAAAGATATTGCTAGTGAACTGAAACTGCTGATCTTACCTTTCTCTCCTGTTGTGGGAAACTACTGATTGTGGAAAGCAACCAAGGGGTTTTTCCAAAAGTTTTTTTTTTCCAGGCTTTATTCCATACCCAATATTCGTATTGCAGGATTTTGCAGTCAGTATAAATGACCATCCTAGGTCATGCTTGAAATAGATTTTGGAAGATGTGTTTCATCTTTCTTGTGCCTCATGTATAGTTTCATGTTTTTGTCTCAGCTGTGGAGCTGTTAGTGATTACACATAACACTGGGAGGGAATATGGAGAGCTCCAAGGGACTGAGAAAATTAGTGACTAGCATCTGATCACAGGCTCTGCCTCAAAGAATCTCTCCTCCTCATCTGTGTCACCTCCATGGCATAAGTGATTACTATGCAGACTGGCTCTTCCTAGGAAGAGGGTATCTTACAGCTTTCTTTGCAGGACTTGGCCGATTGGACTCATTACATGACCAGAACTGTTGCTTTTTCCTCCTTTAAAGCTGCAGAAAGGGGCACAGATTTGGCTTTCAATCTTCATTCACCAATATTTCTAGAAGTCTTTTCCTGGGCTCCCTTATGTCATTAAAAGGATCAATTTGCGTCATCCTTTATTTGTCCATCTATTGCAGCAATCCCAATAATTTTCAGAGATTTTTGAATAAAGACAGCATATGTGGCCCATTTCTTTCTTTCTCTGTGTCTTCTTTAGCATTTCTTTTCAGGAACAAATTTCTAGAACAAAATGCATTCTGGTGTATAAAACAAACCAGTTAGGCATTTAAAAGTATCCAAAAAGGTAGGCATGAGCTGACTCTCATATCTGCTGCCCTCATGTAGGTGACAGGAATAATTACCTCTAGACATGTCACTGCACTGTGTGCAATCGGCACACAGGAGATTGCAATGTGTTGAATGTGATAGGAAATGTGCAGCCTGATTATGTACACTAGAATCCAAGTGCTGCAGAACATCTCTTTTCACTAAGATGAGGAATAAGAATTTAAAGATACCACTTAATTTTTCAACTGCAGTCAAGCAACACCAGTGTTTCAAGATGAATTTGCTAATCACATGGGGCTAGGGATTGTATGTGGTGATAAAAGACTAGCAAAATATTTCCTAGCAGGCAGCAATAACTGTTCCAGTCTGTTTAAGCAATTTTTTTTTCGTTGGCTAGTTTAATTTCCCCTGCCCTGGTGCCTACTTCAATTTATTTAAGTTGAAAGTGATTGCAGAGTTGGTGGAAGGCAACACATTCATGACTGTGGAAATGAAATCCATTTGGTTGCAAAGTCTGTGTGAAATTTACCCTTTATGCAGTGAGGGAATTCAAGAGCACATCACCACTGGATATCGCCACACTGCTGACTTTGGGGGAGATCTGAGTGTTGTGTGAGCCTCTCTGAGCCCAGCTCCATGGCCTTTGTGGAGGCAGTGGTGGCAGGGCAAGCCCCTCACACTGTGCCATCACTGTCACCTGGTCCTTGCTTGTACAAGACAGCAGCTTGGTGTTACAAGTCACATAGACTTAGCATCACCAGGTGGAAAAAAAAGCTGCCAGGGTAGGGAGCACCCCACTTTCTGAGCCCATCAGCTCCTTGACAGCAATCCACCCATGGCTCCTGGTGATTACTCAGACACATTCCTGGGCAGTGTGATTCCTCCTGCACCTTTGCACCATACTTGAGATGTTACTGAGCAACTGACCATGCAGGCTAGTCATTGGCATGCTGCTAAAGAATTCATTTCAGTAAAGTCTAAACCAAATAATTTAAATTAATTGCATATAATTTCTCTCAATGCAGAGACAGGTTAATTAATCCTCAATTAATCCTCAAGTACGACTTAATTATTTAGGAACACAATGACTAAAACTAGTGTGCTAGTACTGGTCAGGCATAGGGCAAGATATTTCTTCAAATCTCTATAGCAGTTTAGTTAGATTCATATTTGCATTCTTTTTTATGCATTAATTCACAGTATGTACACCACAGATGCTGAATTTTTCTTCCCTGATATGTTTGAGAACAAGACACATTCCTCAAAACTGCATTTTTGTGCATTTGCAGTTTGAGGAATTTCAGGAAACAGATTGTATCCATTATTGCTGACTCTTAAAAAAAAAAGGAAAGAAAAGAACAAATGCTACACATAATCAGAAAGTGACAAAGAAGCCACAAAAATCTACAATTTTCCCATTATATACATTATTTATTTATTTTTGGGATAGTCTTCTTAGAACAGCTCTTCTAGGCTTCTCACCAGCTAATTTACCCTTTCTGCTCATTTAAAACTGATAACTGGTATCACTGTGCAATACCAAGAGCGAATTTTCTTCTACTCTCCTGAGATTTTCAAACCCCGTAGCAACTCACTTCACTAATAGATTTTTGTTAACAGTAATATTATATATTTGTCAGTCTTTTCCCTACCTTTCCCTGTATCTCTTTTTCCTTCCATTCTCTTCAATATATAACCCTTTCCACTCTTCTTTGAAAACTTACCATTGTTTGTGGTTTTGTTTTAAAGTTGATGTTATGAAAGGCCAGGTGCAGCCTAGCCAAGACTTTCAGAAAACTGCATATGCAGGCTTTTCCTTAAGTTCAAATACATTTCTGGTAGTGATAGTTTCTGGATATCAGTAAGACAAGAAATTTTCAAAATCTATCTAAATAAAACATACATATAAACATGTAATATGTATTATGTATACATGAAATAATTAAGTTTTGGAGAACCTTAATAGGTATGGTTATGGTGTTGTTGTGGTAGTGGATCCCTCTCCCACTCCCCAGCCCCCACTAGGGACACACTGTGGTCTCAGAATATTCTTTGAAATATTCTTTAGAATACGTTCTTTGACCAGCCTAAAACACTCATTCAAGACCAATGCAAAGGGCACAAAAACACTCATTCAAGACAAATGCAAAGGGCACACTGAAACAGCAGCAGGTATGTATCAGACATATAAGAAAACAAAAGAATTTTACTCTCTCACTACCTTTTGTGTTTTGGTTTCTTGTTGAAACTTAGGCTGGATTTTTTTCTTATTCATTCAGCAAGATTGTTTCTGTTGCTAAGGCACCTTTATTTACTTTTCAACTACTACCAGACTCTTAGCTGAGAAGAGAGGAATCATTTCCCTGATGCTGTGACTTTACTGTCAAAATAGTGCTCAGTTTCCAGAGCCAAAAAGAGAAGATAGTGCATAAATAACCTTGCAGTCTTGTGACAGAATTAACAAGCTTCAGAATTTGAATGATGATCTTGATCAGCTAAGTTAGTGGTCCCGCTGGAAGTGTGTAGTTCTTCTCTATGAACAGTGTAGCCTCAATAAGCATTGACCCAAATGTCAGGTATGTAGCACATTGTGGCTCAGGTACCCATGGCATCAGGGACTGACAGGAACCTTTTCAATACAAAATTAAGCTGACCTGTGTGCTCAACAGTGAGAGATGGTCAACAGCTTTTCCCATGCTTTCCAAGGTAGTGAGACTGTGGGATGGGTGTGGAACAGGTTCTTGGAGACCCATCTTCACAAAGGCTTCTTACCCCTACAATTACTTGTAGCTGCTAGGTCAAACATGACAAATCTTATTTTTTTGCTAAAAACCAAAGTGTAAGGATTCATCTGAATATTATTCATTGACCAGAAAGGCTGAGAGAAGCTAGGCAGGCACCTAGAAAAATTTATCAATAGTGCCTTTTGGAAAATGTTAGGGCATCAGTCTTGCAAACTACACACAACCATAAGTATAAGTACAGAAATTTTCAAAAGGTAAAGATCCACATGTGCGGAACAGTTTGTTTCGTGTCACCCTGTAATTGTTTCTACCACTTTTACGTTCATACATTTCTATTCCTTGTTTATGAAATATTTTTCAAGTGGTCTTATTAAAATATCTGGTGCTCTGGAATATTCATAGAAGGAAAATTTTGATTCTAGAGATCGTGCCTTTTTAGTCAGAGAGCAAAACCAATACCAAGTTATGTGTGCAAGCAAAACCCAGCAAGCATATCTCCCACTCTGGTGGAAGGGTATTTGAAATTCAGTTATGGTCCATGAGTTAAACAATTCATGAACTGAATCTTTCCAAACAAATAGTACAAGTGAGAAAGAAAATGGTATATCAAAAATTCCAGCATATTGTAGAAGAGAGGCAAATACGCATAAATGCAAGTTTCACACAGTATTCAGTGTACAAAGTACAGAATCCATTCTCAGAAAAGAAACCCTTCCATCAGCTACCGTGTGATACTGAACCTCTGCCTGCAAATGATGGCATAGTCAGGGAGGTTGAACAAGTGTCAAAGAGAACAATTCAGTTTTAAAAATGTGATAGTTTGATTTATTATTTTAATGGCAGGTAATTAAAAAAACAAGCAAAACCAACCACCCAAACAAAAACCCACCCCCCCCTGAGCCTGAGTAGAGTTCAGGGTAGGGGATATCAGAATCACCAGCATAACTTCTGAGCTGCAGTTCTGATGATTTCAGAGCAGAGTCTGCAGCAGCTGGGAATGCAGCAATACCAGAGAAGTAATGATTTGCTCTGGGTTTTACTGTATGATTTGCACAGTGTATTAGGAAAGGGCATCTGTTCCATTTCCTCTCTGCTGCTCTCTTTTTATTCTCTACAGTCAACAAAATGCAATTATCTGCTAGAGCTTAGGTGTGAATGTGAGTGAAGTTTAAAGCTGTGAAGAGTAACCCATGTTATTATTTTTTTAATTAAAATTTTGTGCTGGATCACTCCCATGCTTTTGGTTATTTGTACAAAACACCAGCAAGTTTTCTCTGCAACAGGGTCTGACTAAAAGCAGCTCTGGAAGCTAAGATACTGTCTCAGAAAAAGTCACGGATAATGACTTTTTTCCCAGAAGTAATTTCCTGGCATGGTCTCTCTAACCATGACATCTTAGAAGTAACATATCAGAGCAAATTAATAGTGCTGTGCTGAGTGCCACTCATTTATGTACCATTCTGAAGTCAACCAGTGCAGCCCAGATATCTACTGTCATGTCACAGGGTCATCATGTCTACCAGTACAGTCTACTAAGCAGAAAACTGGGTGACAGCTGGGTGATGCAGACCAGGAAACCATTTCATGTTGCTTTTCTTAATGATTTGATTGAGAAATCTATGTGCTTCTTATTTAAATCAGGGAGTCGCACATGAGCCGTTCTAGAAGATGAGTTGTTTATCTTTTTTTGCTGGATGGAATATATACTGTCTAATATTCCTTTCATTGCTAACTTACATTCCTGCACAATCTCTTCCATGTGTTGACTAATGGCTCTTGTGTTATCACACTAAGTAATTTATACATTTCAGTAATTTCATTTTCTGTTTGCCCTTTTTGTGCTTCATTTCTCTTACTGAAATTAAAACATACCTTCATTTTCTTGATCGGTGTTAAATTTCACTTGTAAAAAACCCCAATGCTGTTCTTTTTGGATTTTAGTTTCCAAGACTGTGGGTGGAAGGGACAGCTAAATGCTAAATTAAACCATTTCCATTGGAATGTGAGCAATTGCATTTAAACTTTTCTATTACCACTGTTTTCTTTGCTTGCTTGCTTTTAATCTTTCTTTCTCATTTCAATAGAGCTCACTGAGAGATTTATAACTACCTGACAAAAGAATGTAGACTGTAAGTTACTTCTCTTCCACAATAAATATATATATTTACCCTTTAAGAGGGTTGCTTTGCTTGCTAGTAAAATTCTGTATCTGTTATGGTTTATAAGATTAATTTTGTAACAGTGCTGCACACGCAGTCTACTCAGGTACAATAAAGCATTGAAAGCAATGAGTCTGGCAACATGTAATTACATTTTCTCTTCCCTTTAGAAGAAATATTCCTGAGAATATGGTCTTAGGATTTTGATGGGTCAGTTGTTTTTAATTAAGGCTCCTAATTGCATTTGGTCGCTAGAATGACAAATGAACAGGCCAGAGAGTCCAACAACTCCTTTTGTACATTTTGCTTTCTCTCAGCTTCTTCTCTGAGTGGAGGGAAGCCATGCCAAAGAGGATATTAATACTGGGAGGAGACATCATCAATGGGAGAGTGCATTCTTGCAAGCAAAGCTTTGCATTGTTAGCTTTCGGTGTGCATCACCCACTATGGTGTACACAGTGTCCTAGTCCGACTCCTGCTTGATTGGAGACTTGCTCCCTGGTTCTGAGAGGAACTTGCTTTGGTTCCAGAAGGAGACCTGCAAAAATGGTACCACCAGGCTCTCCCCAAAGTCCTCCCCAAACACCCGCTCCATCTTGGCTACAAACATGCCCTACTGCAGAGGGACAGAGTGCCTGTGCAATGGAGAGGAGGATTCTTCTGGATTCATCCTTTTCCAAATGTAATTGAAGTCTTAACAGTTAATGACCAGACAGTTTGATATCCACTTATGGAGTATGTTCAGGAACATTCCAAGTATTGAATCAGCAAACTGTGTTGGCCATAGAGCAGACAGAAGATCAAGAAGATAAATTAAAGCCAAACCCTTTATGCACTGTTCTGTAGAAGCTGAAAAGCAGTCACTTATAAATAAAATAATAGAAAAAGCATTTTGTCACTTGAATAGAAGATTCATCTGTGTGAGACAAGGCATCAAAACTCCCATTTGTGCTGAAAATCTTATCTCTGAGAGGAATGAAGTACAACTCTTAATTACTGTATGAAAATAACATCCATCACTCATGGGATGAATGTAGAAAGAAAATGAAATGATAAAGACTTGCTTAATGGGCTGATGAGTAGAAACAGAAGTGTTGAAGGGGTGGAAGTGAATGTTGTGGGAGAAGCAGTAGTTTATGCACACTGTTCTCATGGTTTACCCTCCCTTATCAATGACAACTGTAAAAAAAAAATCAGCAAGTATCATTTCCTGGGATTATGCTAAGTCTGCTTGCATGAGAGAATTCATAGTTCAAGAAGGTTGGAAAAGCTATCACATTTTATAGCTATAAAACCAAGGCACAATTAGGAAATGGATTGGCTTGTGTATGTCCAGTCAGACAAGACCAGGGTCAAAAAAAGGACTACAACAGCTCATTATCACTGAGATGGGAAGAAGTTTCACTATTTTCTGGGTTTACACAGGTCTATGCTTCAGATACTGGAGCCAGCAATGCAAAATACTGGCAAATATATGGCTACTCTGGCTGCATGCAGGTCAGCTCTGGGGTGGTTGGAGGATCACTGGATTAACACATCAGTGCTCAGCACTCACACTAAAGTTCCCTGCTAGATTGCTAGACTGGACCAGAGTATCATCCCAAACAGAGGCTCCAGGCAGGTGTGCTACCAGCAATGCTCTGATGATGCTTAATTCATGTCAACAGCCTTGTGAGGAAAATCACAATTTTCTGCATCTTCAAAGAGAGCATACTCATCCCAAATATTCTTAGTAAAATTGACTTTTCCTCCTTATGAGAGACACCCTTCCTTAAAATTTATAAATTCATGTTAGGATTATGATGCATGGTGCTGAATAAGTGGTAGGTTTTCTTACAATCCAGACCTTGGTCTGTTTCTAGAGCAAAAGAAACTAGAAATTTAGTCAGCCAACATATGATGTATGTACCATTCATAGATCTTCTTTCTCAACTAAGCATAATTTTCCCCCAATACAGGTTAATGCAATGAAACCTTTTCCCATATTGCCATAAGACCCATGTTACTATTGGCCCAAAATGTTTATAGGGATCCAGCTGGACCAGCAGATCCTGCACAACTTCAGCTTCGACTGGGAGTTGATCATTCTCAGTCATTGTCAGGGCACTGAACGCCCCTTGGTTCATTATCCATGTTGAAGATAGGGGCAAGAATGCATTAAACATTCCTGCCTTGTCTCTGTCCCTGCTCACCACCTTCCAGGTTGCTTGTTCTTCCTGAAATCTTGAAATCTTCCTTGGTTTCTCCTGACACTGCAGATCCTTGACTCCCTGGCTGCCGAGGGCTTCCAGGCTGTGATGAGGCTAAGGGCTGCTGAATGGGTTCCTGAACTCAGGAAATGCCTGAACAACTTGATCTTACCCCCACTACTTTCCTTGAGTCATGGCCACTGGAGCATTCCTGACTAAGGTGTTATACTGCCTATTTTTTGTCCATGTAGCTTTGCAGCAACACAGATCATAGAAAAGGCAGAAATCCTTTGGTCTGTTAGCAAAACCTGAGAGGTCCAGTTTTTATTTTGTTTCTATGAGTACAGAATATTTTTTAATTCTCTGGCTTACTGCCAAAACTGGTGACTGCAGCTGTGTTTTGTAGTCCAGGCTTACCTCTTTTTCCCACTCTGAAAAAACCACACTGGGTATTTCTGTGATAATTTACAGGGTCACTGCTGTTCCCTGAGTTTTGATGGGCTTACCAGCTGCTGCAGCGCTCTGCAAGTGCTCCAGACATTTCCTTCATGCTAAAATATTAACCCATTCAACCTTGGTACTCTGCGAGATTTACACTGGACATGCTCATGCTAATATTTTATTAGAGTCCTCATATTGCATTCCACAAAAACAGAGGAAGTGAGATTTCAGTGGATGTCAAACCCCTGAATAAAAAATTGTCAAGAAGAAAATTTAAGTACTTGATTCAAACAGCTGAAAGAAACTTGTTGTGTTTCACATGTCTTACGTGTGATGTCTAACTACTACTTTTCTTCTGAAAAATGAATTTCTTATTCACTAAGGTCCCTAAGGGTTCCAGTCAAAGCACTGATCCCCTGGCAAACCCATGTGGTCACTACTCTCCCTGGGGTACCCAGGAAGCAGTCTAGCTGGGACCTATTAATCAAGAGTTTACAGATAAAATCTCTGTTTGAGAGTAACATTAAAAAATTACTGAGAGTAGCAACAGATCTTGATAATTTATGAAAAATGGTACCACTTTATGTAAGTATAGTGCTCTAAATGATTTTGTGCCAGTATTTTTCAAATAGCAATACTAATTATTTTCTCACTTACATAAATACCCAGAAGGTCTACAACATGGCTCCTTTACTACATCGATAAATGCAGAAAAAAAAAGTCTTTCTCAAACTGGAACCATAATTGCTTTTCTGATTTTAACCCTAACAAATACAGGAGCAACTTGAAATCAAATAAATGACTGTGATTTACCCAGCTGGTGATCTACACTGATATTTCTTATCACGAGCATGTGCCAACATATCCAAATGAACTCTGATAGTTCCTAGTATACACCTGATGGCTCTTTTTGCCAATGCATCAATTTTATGACAGGCAAGATTTCAGTGAAAGGAGCTGCCTGGACATCTTATCTTATTTTCTCATGATAACAGTGAAGCCCTTTTTGAGCTTTTTCTAACGCTGTACTTGGAAGGAACTTAATCCTAGGAAGTAAATTGTTCTGGATTTTAAGATTCATCTTAGTTCTGAGTTTTTACATAATTAGAATTTAAAAAGACGTTTAAACCACAACTGAATGGAAAATATGTACCCCCAAAACATTTCATGCTTTAGAGGGCAATTTTTTTTCACTTGGCAATGTAGTCAGATGTGCTAATTGTTAAACCATATACCCTGTGTAAGTTAGCATCTTAGGGAATATTTTTATAAAGCAAAGGTAGCATTTCAGTATTCCCAAATAAGGTGATTCAGTATTGCAGTTGTATGAACTGTGAGTGTTTATTTAACTTTGGAAATATTTTTCTTTTAATGACATACCGCTGTGGCAGCAAGATACAAGTGTTGGTTTTGACAGAAAATATTGAGTGTCAAAACAATTTCTTGGTTGTTACCAAACTGAGGAAGCTAGACAGTTGTGATAAAGCTGTTAAGATCTCAGGTGGAGCTAAAGGAGCAGAACAGACTTACAAGACTCTTGCTCAGAAGCCGTTTAAAGCACATCAGAAAATCTTTTTTCTTCATTTCTTGTCTCATCCCTGGAATATGATGTGTTTCAACTCTGCTAAACAGTCAGTTGAGAAATTCTCAAAGGGAACAATTTTTCCATCAGAGAAACCTTTTTTGTCAAATTTCAAATGTTTGCAGAGACATTTTTATTTCTGTGAAGGTATGATAGGTGAGGCAGGGTTTTGAATTTTGCCAGCAACTCTCTTTAGCATCTCTGTATCCTACTTGCCTGATGGAGCTTAAATAACTCACAGACTCTCCAGTTTCTTGTCTAAGTGGGAATTGGAGGTTTTCTGGTTTTGAGGTTTCAATTAGGACCCTAGTTGCCAGTCATGAAAAGGACCTGGGAGACAACTCTGTAATTTGCAGGCACAGAGCTTGGGAACTAGTACTTCTAGGGTTTCCAGATTCCAGCTGTTAATAAAGACCCAGTTTTCCCACACTTCACAGAGCTTAACTAGAATCCTTTTAAAATCACATTTTGACACTTCCTAGAGGTTGGGCGTTTTTGTTGTTGTTTTGTTGTATTGTGTTTAGCTCCTTTTTAAGCTAAAATCCATGACTTCAACATTTTAATGAATTTCAGAAATTCCTAACTCTTCAAAATTAAATTATATTCTCACTTCTTTTAATCACTTTGCAGTTATTTTCAAATCTTTTAATTACAATTCTGCACCATTCTCCCTTATTCACCTCATGAAAACCAGCTGGCTAGTGAGACTCAAGGAGAGACATAGTGATCTTGTTCATCTTCTTCCTAGACTCCCTATAATTGTAAGACTTATATTAGTAGAACCTCCCTTTACTTTCTTTACCCTCTTGTACCAGAGTTCCAGAGCCATCTGTAGTCCTTGTAAGCTACACTGAGTTTCCATCATTGGCCTTTGTTTAATCAGGTAAGTCACATAGATTTGTTGTCTATGAATATAAGAGTCTGTGTCTTTGAGTTCTTCTCAAGCTGCAGCAAATAGTCTCTCTGTTCATACATAATCAGTCAAGTATACTTCCAACAAAATTGACATACCCCTAGCAGATCACTGTACTGAAAAATGTGGTTCTTTCCCTTCAGTTGGGTAATTATCAAAATTTGGAGATATGTGGAGTGAATTTTTTTTAATGAAAAATTTACAGCACAGTATCTAGGCTTTATCTTTAATATTATTTGCTCACATAGAACCATACAACCCTGACTACACCCAGCAATGAAAAGAAAGCTTTCGTTTGCACTCTCATTTGTCTACTTCTGATGTGTTTTCCTTTCTTCTCTCCTGTCTTTTTTTCCCCTCTTTTCTATTCCTTCCCTATCTTTCTTCTGCACAGTTCACCTTCTACTAATTGATCACATGGATTTGGTTGATTTAGGAACAGAAGAAAACCCATTAAATCTAACCTATATCCCCCACCCCAATCCCCACTGAGCTCGATGTCCCTACCAGCTGACTTCTAACATGATCACCTCCTTTGTAGCTATTTTTAACTGCACAAGAGCTTCCTGTAAATGCTTTACATACCTATATAGTGAAAAAGGTCCATGCTTATCTATCTCTTTCCTTTTTTTTCTGCTTTTTTTCTATTTTTTATTTTCAGGACTCTGAATTATGGGTTATTAGTACCTCACTCCTCATAACTAGAAGCAAAGCAAAAATAGAAACTCTTTAAAACAAGCTATCTGCTTAATTATTTCTGTCCTGCAGTTACTGAACTTTCCCAAATCTTGTTTTCACGTCAGGTTCCTGTTCAAGTTTTTGGGACTAGCAGGGGCTAAAATACAGCAGCCTTGGGATAGGCAGGACTGTGAAATATCATTTTACTGAGGACACTGACAGGTGCAAAAAGAGGGTGACCTGGTTTATACTAGAAAAATGGCAGCAGGGTATACGGTAACATGGTATTTGTCAGAGCAATGCCCTGCAGTTTGGCAGTCTGATGTTCACTTGTCCTGTGGATTGCACAGTTAGAGTAAATTGCAAGTCCAACCAGCAAGAATTTAAGGCATAGAGCACCAAAACTAATTTAGATGCCAAATGTCTGCTGGGTTATTTTACAAAGATCTCTTTGTGAGGAAATGATAAACTGTCTCCTGGTACCCAGCTGTGAAATGTGGTTGTATTTATTAACCAACTCTTGACTAAATGGAAAGACAGAAAGAAATGTGAAACATCCCATATGAGTGTTGGAGATCCTACATGTGCAGGGCCATGGGATTTGTTTTCGAGATGGAAGTGTTTGACAGAATATGGTGCTATTGGTTGACTGTATTCTGGATGTGCTGATCCAACACAGTGACTCTGGCTTCAAAGTTTGCAAAGGATTTCAATGTTTTCAAATTTCTTTGATTATAACTTGTTAGAAAGAAATATGTATCTGATAGTGTTGTTACTTAGGCGGTTTACACCACTGGAAAGGCAGAGAATAGTAATTCTTTCCTGTGGTACAAATTAAATTACGGGATCCTTAGGATTTGAAACTAAACTACTACTACTACTACTACTACTACTACTACTACTACTACTACTACTACCAATAATAATAATTTAAACAATAAACCCAGGCAAAATAATATCACCACACTGGAACATGTCACATATTTACAGGACAGAAAAGCTCTTCCTATTTCTGTTTATGCTGGTCACATGCTTTAAAAAAAAAATGTTCAAGAATCCATTAGTAAGAAAACACACTAATGGCATTCATATATGTATTTCTAAAATGAAAGTTTATGCTGAAGCTGGAGAAACACCTCTAAGGATGAAGAGGAACCATAAAGAATTAAAACTTCCTCAAATGTCAGTGAAAGCCTGTACAGGTTACAGGTTATGTTCACCAGTAGCACTGTTCTTCAATACAATCCCATCTTCAGAGAACAACAGACAAAAGAGACTGCTCTCTGCAAGTTTCTTTTTCACTTTTCCATGTTTTTTAACATCCAGATTGTGTCCACTGATGTCATCCAATTCCTGTAGGAATCTTTGTTGAAGACACTAGAAAGGATGCAACTTTAGCTGAGCCTTAGACTATTTCGTAAAGGAGCCTGTGTGCAAATAATGGCTCATCTCCCTCCACATTCTTGCTCCAAGAGATTTAATTTTAAAAAAGAACAATTGTTACCTTCTAGTGACAAAGGTTTATACATCTTCAAACTTCATAGTCTGAAAGGTAAATTGAACAGGTAAGTTGATTTGGAGTCTGGTCCTTGACTTATGTAACAAAGTAATAAGGCAACATCTTCTTTTAAGTGTAGATTTTAATACATTACTGTAAGTGTTTGTGGTGTATTCATTTGTTGTTATCAAGAAATAATGTTTCCTTAGGAAAGACAAGTTACTAATACTGTGCTCACAAACATATGGGCTTTTTGCCATAAATATTTTTTGTGAATGTGAAGAGTGTAACTATGCAGCGGAGACTCTTGTCCAAAGACAAAGAGCCACACACCTCTAGTTTTCCCGGCTAGGAAGAAGGTGTGTCTGCAAATCCTCTGGGGGTTCGTTGCCACAAGGACACGAGCAGGAATTAACAGGACACTGAAGCAATGAGAGCGACGAAGAGAAGGAAGGGACTCACTTCTGGGGTAGAACAAGGGGAAGTTTATTCCTTGTCCTGAGCCCAAAAGTGGGACCCAGAACAGAGTAACAGCAACCTTTTATAACTTTCGGCTAGCTTAATCAAACCACCAATCAGAGTACAACCAGGGTATGGGGTGACATAACAACAACAAATCAAAACGAGGCGGGTAAATGAGGAGACTTGGCCAACCAATGACAACTCAAATCACCTCACAATGTGTCTAATTGAAATCCTGCCCCCGAGTTACATAACTCAAGATTGACATCTCAGAACTTTGAACCAATGAACTAACAGAAAACTCTCAAACTAATTATCATATAAGCGGTAAACAACAAAATGGAGTCTAACTGGAAGCCATTTTTGTTAGGCCAAACAAATGTCCATTCTGCGAGCCACCACATAACTATGCACTCAACAATAACTGCTAATGATTAAAATGGATTGAAGTGAATACAGAATATTCTGCCTATTTTAGTAGGTATTGAAAATTTTTAGATTTTGCTTTAAGAAAATATGAGAGTCCCTATAGGTTTTTTGTTTAAACCTAATGAAAATGAATCCCAACAAAGTAAGATATGTCCACTTAATTGCCCTGTCTGAGTTCTCCTTCTGGGTCATAGATGTCAACTGAACTCTAATTCTATTTTTTCCTTTATTGCTGCTATTCTTATTGATAGTGTTATTGTTTTTATTTTTCTCTTTTCATTCAGGTTCCATCTTCTTTTCCCTTGGCTGCTGATTATTACTGGAGGAAGATGAAAACACAAGTGACTGTATGATCTAAATCTTCATGTCTTCAGTATATGTTTTTTTACTTATGGTGTAGTGGAAAAGAGGATGCATTGAACACCATTAAAATATTGCCTTGTGGAAGACGGTGCTCATTTTCTCTCAGAAGACAGTCTTGGAAGCTTATTGCTGGCCATCTGTGAAGTCTCATGGAAAAGGAGGAAGAGAATCTTATCTATCCAGTTGCTGCATAGACTTCACCTTCCCCTTAATGTGATAAGGTTGCTACTGACACCTTCACCCCACATCATGGACCCTGGTCCCTGGATTTATGAAGACAGAGTAGGTACTATGACCATTGTTTTTATACCAGGAGCAGAAGTATGAAAGTTTCCGATACCAAAGGAGGAAAAAATGTTTTTAACTTGTGTTTTTACAACCACTCTTTACTGATGAAGTCTAGCTCTTTGGTTGGTATACAAGGGGACTCTAAAGAGACTGAAAGGTGGGCATCACAATTATTTTTCAAAAAGGTAGCATTGCTTGCTGCTAATGCCAAGCAACCTAGTCGGCTCTAGTTCCTTTATTTTTTTTGTATACCCTGTACCTTGTCTCCTCGAGATATCTTCCTTTAAAACTGTAGCTCCAACCTTGTGCTCTCTGTTAATTTCTTCTGTTTCATTTACTTCCTCAGCTAAGGGCTATCTTAGTTTTCTTACACCTTAAATAATGGATCTCCCAACTTCATAGAGCACTGTGTCATGAACAGCAAAACAAGGTGGAGTGAACATCAGTATCTTAGACAGATGTTTGTTTCTGAGTAATCGACCTACTACTGCTGTGCCACCAGTGTATAATACTTAAGGAGTGGAGGGCTGAGTGGCTGTATCTGTAGGATTTTCAGAAGAACAACATTGCGAATAATTGATTAAAGTATTTGTGTTGACTGACTGTACTCAAAATTATTTGAAATCCAGTATCACTGTAAACTCCTACACAGGCAAAATGTCTGGGTTTTTCTAAACAGCTATTTCAAAGATTTGTTCAATGTTTTTCTGGATACCCTGTTATAAAAAGTAAGCAATTGACTCATTTACTGTTTGGTTTCTTTACGGCTTTTATTATAAATTAATCCTTATTTTTCTCCTAAAGGAAGAAGCTCTGAGTACATGCAGAATAAAGAAATTAAAGGAAATAATTCAGAAATATCTAATGCAATGAGGTTATTAGAGAATTAATCAAATAATCTGTTCTGATTATTGTTACAGTGACTCCTTGGTCACTAAGATTTTATGTTTTTTCCTCAGTTCATGTACAAATTTTCTTTTCCTAGCAACACTCCATCCTGTTGAAGGATCCTCATCCTGTTTATTATCATTTTCCAATTCTAACCCTGGAATTACTTAAAGCACTTTCAGTATTGATTGGCCTTTTAAACCTTCTAATAATTGGCTTGACATTTTTATTCTTACAGACTGACAGTCATGCTGGCTTTATGTGTTGTTTATTTGTATCTCTCCTTTTGTTCATCTGTGTCTTTGGCTCAAGTGTCGTTCTTTCTCCCTTGCATTGTGACATTAAAGTTTGTGGCTGACTAACATTTGAATTAAGTCACTGCTTTTATGCCATTCCTAAAGATTCCCCATAAAATTTCAGGAAAAGGTGAACAAGAATGTAAATCATAGAGCTCCTGGGTAAAAAGGAAATGTAATTGCATATATAAATCTGTGAGTAACCGACACTATTTGCGTGTTTAAAGTTACCCACGTACTACTTTTAATCTGGGTCGTGGGGGAGGATATGCTTGTGATTTTAGCTGTTTTAGAAGGTTTCACCAGCAGTTTTCTGAATGGAAACCATGAATCATCTTCTATGATGTTCAGAATTCTTTTCATTTATGTTCTTCAAACATTTCTGAAAGGAAGTCTTTGTTCAGAAGAATGTTCAGTGCTAAGTAAAATATCAGAGATAAGGGTGTGAATGCATGTTTGCATGAGTATTGACACTGGAAGCATTTTCATGGCCATCTGGACAACTCTGCCAGTTTGGGAGACATTCAAAAATTAGCATGTGATTTGGAATTCATAAATGGAGTGCAAAAACAGACTAGCACAGTGGTGTTAATTTCAACATCAGTACAGTGAGTCATTCAAGAGCAACCTATGGAATGAAATTTCACTAACTATTACTTTTCCTTACTCAGTTCAGTCAGGTTTTGTCAAACTGGAAAAAAATAGGTTTAGAAATAATGAAAATATTTGTAGAATTCCATACTGAAGTACCTAGAGTGTGAGTACATGTGCAAGAAACTTGCCATTATTCAAAAATTGTTCAGTTTTCCACAAAACTATTCATCACTTCACTTTAAATAACATAAATCAGTCAAATTTCTATTTTTCAACCTAGTTACTATGAAAAACCTCAAAATGAAGATTATAGAATTTGGATTTTTTGTTTCCTGCTTTTCTTACAACATGCTAGCTGCAGAAATGAAAATCTGTAGCAAACAACAGATGTGGACAGTGTGTGAGTGTAAGTAAACTTAGTCTTTAGAGAGTTCATCTTTAGGAAACCACTCTATAGATGACAGTAGCTGAAATGAATGCTGCCACTTGGCTGTATTAAAACCACTACTTTAGTTAATGTGATTGGCATGAGCATGAGGAACATCCAGAGTTACTGTGTCCCAGGCTCTGATTTCTTGTTGCTAGAAAGTTGTCCCAAGGCTCTCTGGCAGAAATTGCACCTTCTGCACCTTCTATGGGCAGAAAAGGCAACATTTGAAAACATAATAGTTTGAATGTTAAGCCATGATAAAGTGATTCTTAATTGGAAGCTCATGTTAACACATTACTAACAACAGAAGAAACTTTCAGCTAGAAGTGGAAGGAAGGAAGCAAGCAATTGAAGAACACGACCCATTCATATATTTTTTCATGAAAATTTGTTATAACTTCTGCATATTTTTAGAGATAAATATATTTCTTCCTATATTCTACCTTTCTTGTATATTTCAAAAACATTTTCAGTGGAGGAACGTGTTGAAAAAATTCCAAGAATAAACATAGTCTCTCCATTTAAGATCATCTTTTTGCACAGGTAGAAATGATGTTACACATTTCACCATGGCCAGCCCTTTGAGTAAGACATAAAAGGTACATGATATTTGGCTTAAACTGGAAATAACTACTTTTTCTTAAGATCTTTCACATCTCACATTTTTTCCTTCTCAGTGTGATGCAAATAAAAAAAAAATAAACAAAACAAAAAAAAACCCCAACCCTCTTCTTTTCTATTAAGGATTAGTATTAGTATTATGTAAAGGATACACAGAATTACAGTAGCACCTCTTTCATTTGTATCAAGCAGCAAATATATTTTTAGATCTTCACAGAAGAAGAAGTGAATGTGAAAGTAGCAATATGTTCAATAGCTGTTACTTTGGTATGCATTATGCCTGAATGAAAAAACAGACATAAGAGGTAGAGTCGTCTAGGGCCCAGTGTTAGGATCCTCACTTTATCAACAATTTCTTTGGGGAGTTCGCTTGATATTTCAATTATTCTCTTTAAGTAGTGAAATTGCCTTTAATCTTCCAAATTGTTCTAGTTGTGTGAGTTTAAGGAAAACCTGTTTTACAGTAGATTTTTTTACATTTCTACGGAATCCAATCTTGTAGCTACTTCAAAGGTACAGAGCTCCAGGACCCTCACTGTTGGCTTTGTTGCAGCTGTGTTGGACATGAAACACTGACTGTCACCAAGTCCAATTGACTTGGACTGCTCACAAGCCACCTGCTCCCAGGGTCACTCTGATCCTCCATTGTAATCAGGTTGTTAATTATAATTTTAATTATCTTTAATTATTATTGGGAGTTGCAACCTTGTTCACAAAACTCCCATCAGTAAAATTCTTCATGCTAAGAGAAAGTATTTTCCCTGGTGTGTAGTATGTAGCTCTTACTAGGAAAACCAGTAAAAGGGACAGTGGGAAGAAAACAGAGAGACAAAACAAAGCTTTGTGGTCCTTGTGTAAAGCCACTAAAGTGACATCCTTAATCTCTGGTAGGACAAGGAGTACAGAGATGGTAATATGAGAGAAGTGCCTGAGGCTGGGAATCAGATATGGAAATCTGATTCCAGGTGAAAACACTCATCCTCTGGAAAAGACATTCAAGCAGCAATGAAACACTCTGATAGGAATGATGGAAAGAGCCAGATGAATGGGAAAAATATACAAGGCCATTTCTGGCCAAAAAACCAAGTCAAAATCACTAAAATTAACATTTGTTGTTACAACAGGGAATTCTTGTTAAGATGAAGCAGGGAGTCGCAAAGAATGGAAACTCAAGTTGTTAATTTATATGTAAAATAAATTCCTTTTAATTAGGTTTGGCTGAAAGCTGCTGCACCTGATGCTTTTTGATATTTTTTGTATCAGTCAAAGAAGAAAAGGAAGACAGAGAATGAAAAATAACAATTTCAATGCTATTTGCATAGGATCTATGACTACAGAATTAGAGGATGTAGCCACTTCTATATTTTGGCTCTCATGCTGTGGGGAATACAATTTAAAAAAATAATCTGCAAGATTCACTATGAGCCAGCCAAAACAAGTAGAGAAGAGGACTGGCTTAAAGAGAAGCTGTTACCTGAAGTGAACAGGAAAGAAATGAGCTTAAAGCAAACACATCTATTTAGTGCCTTGTAGATCATATTTAACTTACATGAGAAAGAGGGCCATGAACATTATTAGAGGTCTGGAGCACCTCTCCTGCAGGGACAGGCTGAGGGAGCTGGGACCACCTGAAGAAGGGAAGGCTCCAGGGAGACCTCACTGTAGCTTTTCAGTACCTGAAGGGGGCTACAAGAATTCTGGAGAGAGATTATTTACAAAGGCATGTAGTGATAGGGCAGGGGGAAATGGATTCCAACTGAACGAGTAGGATTAGATCAGATATAAGCAGTTTTTTACGGTGGGGGCAATGAAATGTCACGTTGGCATAGCGACCTCAGAACTGGGCCAGCCAGGAGTGGCAAAATGAAATAGGGATTGGGAATGATGGAGTAGCCCAGAAAAATAAACTTTAATAATGAGCAAAACAACAAGGGGCAGAAGCCATGCTGTGATGGTTTAGCACAGGTAGTTTTTTTGGTTTTTAGTCTTTAGGGAAGTAGTAGCAAATACTGACAACTTGTCTGACCAATGGCAGATTTGTCACGCCTCTGGAGACACAACCTTAAAAATCAAGGTCTCAGGTGACCCGTTCT
>JBBMKD010000115.1:23881162-23904190 GCA_037834095.1 Argya squamiceps
TTTCTCCCGAAAATCCTATCTCCCAGAGAATAAACCACTACACTTGATTTGGCGAACGTGAAACCACGACACATGCACACAGGACAATCTCCAAAGACCTACCCTACCAAAATAGGGTAAACTCCACAATAATATAGAATTACATCTGAGGGTAGGGACCCAATCATCAAAGTGAACTTGCAACATAACCTTACATAGTGAATGTTACTAACCAATCATAGAAACACTGCCTGATATGGAATCACCTAATCAAAATAACTACTTCCATAATCCTGTTCTTACCATAAGCTATCTAGATGTTTTCCCTGTCAACATCCTGCTTCCCATGGCCTTAAGTTGATGCCTCCTGTGTGACCTGTGGAGGCCAGTCAGGCCACTGTCTACCCCAGGCACCCTGACTTCCACACTGAAGCAACAGAACAGGTTGCCCAGAGAATTTGTGGATGCCCCATCTCTGGGAGATTGGATGGATTGGCCCCATCTCAAGGCCAGATTGGATGGGGCATTGAGAAACCTGTTCTAATGGGAGGTGTCCTTGTCCATGTAGTGGTGGCTCACATGGATCACAAAATGATCTTGAAGGCCCCTTCCAACACAAACCATTCTATGATTCTGTAATTCTGTGGAGGGGAAGGAAGGAGAGTATTGCTGCAGAGCTGTGCAGAGGTAAAAATTATGCCAGTAAATTAGTCAGTTGTTCCTCTGCCTTGTAGCAGATGCTGAGGGCAATGGTGCAAGAGGGAAGGAAAAGGAGAACGACAGAAGCTAATTCTCTGAGGATATCTTCCTGTGGAGAAGAACTGAAGCCAGTGATTGAATACTGCTGTTTTGTCTGATCAGAGTGATACTGCTGGCCTGGATCCTTAGCTGAAGCAACTCAGATGAACCACACTGAAATGAGTAGAATAATTTTAATTTATGTTGCAATTTATGAAACTTGCTTATGAAGCTCGATAGTCAGAAACAAGTTCCTGAGGGAATGGTGCTTTGGTTAAGAAAGGATGAGCTTCAGTTGCTGGGGTTTTCTACTCTGGCAAGAGTATTAAGCTCACACATTTAATATGTTTTAAATATGTTGATGTGAGTAAACAGATTTAAACATGTTTCAGTGTTTAAAATATTAAAAAGCAACCTCCCTCTTACACTTGCATTTCCTGGGATTTGTGGTAGCACAGTTATTCAGCAGCTGTGCCATGATCAGTGTCAAGAAATTCATCCAGCAATAAAACTCCAAACTCTCTATGTTCTCCATAAACATTTTTGGCATCCTATTCAATTTCTCCAGTCTGTTTCTCACCATTTTCCTTGAAGACAAAGCTGGAACTTAACATGGCAAGGGATGTAAAGAACAACAGAAAGCCTTCTACAGGTATCTTTACTGGAAAAAGCAGGCCAATAACTTATCCTGGTATATTGGTGACAACACGTAGGAGAAGGTGACCACCTGACAAATCTCAATGTACAGAAGTCCATGGGACCTGATGGAACGTATCACAGCATCCTGAAGGCACTGGCTGATGTACTTGCCAAGTCACTGTCCATCATATTTGAAAAGTCATGGCAGTCAGGTGAACCTCCCTGTGATTGGAAAAGGGAAAATATTGTACCTGTATTTAACAAGGGAGGAAAGGAGGACCCTGGCACTGACCTGTCAGCTCACCTTTGTATCTGGGAAGAGTATAGAACAGATCCTCCATAGAAGCTATGCTAAGGCACAGGGAGGACAGGAAGGTGATTTGAGACAGTCAGCTTGGCTTCACCAAGGCAGCACCCTGTCTGATCCACTTAGTGGCCTTCTATGATAGGGTGATTGCATCAATGGATAAGTGAAGGACTACAGATGTCATATATCTGGACTTATATAAGGTCTTTGATATGACTTCCCCCAAATGTCCCCCTCTCCAAATTGGAGAGTGATGGATTTGATAAGTGGACTGTTAAATGGATAGAAAAGTGGGTGGATGATCATATCCAGAGTGTCAACATCTCAGAGTCCCAGTGGTCATCAGTGAAAAATGATGTCGCTCAGGGGTCTGTATTGGGACCATTGTTATTTAATAGCTTCATTTTTAACACAGATGAAAGAATTGAGTGCACCCTCAGCAAATCTGCAGATGATCCCAAACTGAGTGGTGCTGCTAACACCACTCAGTTTGAAGGATGGGATGCCATCCAGAGGGACCTGGACAAGATGGATAAGTGGACCCATGGAAATCTCATGAGGTTTAACAAGACCAGGTGCAAGGTGTGCCTTGGCTGAGACAACTCCCAGTGTCTTCTCCAGGCTGAACAAACCAATTGTTCTCATGCTGTCCTTACAAGGTCTTGATCCAATGGCCCCTGAGCTCTTTCAGTGCAGCCCTTGGCGTGTTTGTGCTGCATCCAGGAAACAGTGCAGCTGAAATATAAGGCCTCTCATTCTACAAATCAGGTCCTTCAACTGGCTCACCATGCAGCTTCACAAAAGCCTGTGCTGACACATTGCAGGGGTGGGTGAGCTCAGAGGATCAAAGACTGCTGAAGTTCTTCCTCCTTGGAGGAAATCTCTGCAAGACTGTGGATGAGATTCTCTGCCCAGGGTAGGCCCAGACTGGGAAATGATCTTTACCTTGTAACTAATTACCATGGGAGTGTCAGATCCCCTGCCTAGTTCTCCTCATGGCACACAAATATCTAAAGGTGCTCCAAGAATTTTACCTCTGAAAATCAGATTGTTTCCTTGTGCCTGTTTCAGGTCACTTTTCAAAATCACAAGGGACTTCATAGCACCAGCTAGGTGTGTAGTTATTTCCTCAACTTTGAAAATGTATCTTTTTTTCTTAAATATAGACTTTGGAGAATACAGATATTTCAAAAAAAATTGATGACATAGACATTTTCTTATTCTAAACAATTATTCATTTTTGAAGAAAGATTAAGCTATTTCCCAAAACTTGAGTTATAATTTCTTCCACCAACAAAATAAAGTCCATTTAATTCATGTTCTCTTGAATATGAAAAATATATTTACCAGCCAATCTTTTACTCAGGTTATTTTCTATGTGGCTAATTTTTTTGTTTTACATAGAAAATTCCATAGCTGTGTAGCCTTGAGGGGTATGTTTTGATATCTGAGTGTGGAAACTTTTTCAGACACCACTAATAAAGATTGTTTCTGTCTACATTATAATCCCTTTAAAATGTCTTTCCCTGCTACTGCAGCTGTGAATGATTTCCTTCAGGGAAAAAAAAATCCTTTTTTATTCTGGTCCTTCACTTCTATCTAAGTATTTGCTTTACAGCAGTGCTGCAAGTTTCTAATTCGAGGTTAATTAAATGCAGACACTTACGAAAACCAAGGATGTGATTTGCAAGGAGAACAACACTTGTGGGGATGTGAAAAATGAAACAAAGTAATGAAAACCATCCATTACAACTAAGGCTGCGAGGTGAAATTCTCTGTAGATGTTACTCCACTGACTTATGGGGTGACACCAGAGGAGCTACTGGTGAGGAAGGGTATTTCTCAACGTCTGGAGAGGAGACAGCAGGAGGAGAGTGTGGCAGTGCTTCACCCAAAGCGTGGCTGGTGCTCTGAGGGCTGTGCTTGCCTGATTGTCACCCATCACCTTGCAGGGGCTCCCAGCACCTCCAGAATCTCACCTGCGGCATGGGAAGTGCTAGTGCTGCATTTCACTGTCTTCACTGCCCTGGGGCCCTGTCCTTGCCTTACACATAAAGGATTCTCTGCCCTGTGGGTCCAGGCAGGGGACCTCTCTTCTTGCTGGCAGGGAGAGCCCAAGGAACCTGAATTACCTGTGTAAAGAAGGTGATTGCAAAACCCAGGCTTTTCTTCAGTCAGACCGGAGCCCTTTGTCATTATAACTGGAAATGGACAGCTTTTAGACAGACAAATGTATGCTGCTGTAGATCTTCAGCTACTTATCTGAGCCAGTGTTAGCTGAGAAAGTGATGAGTAAGTTTGTTTTCTCTGCCATTATTGCGTTAATAGTTGCTCTTGGTAGAATCTGTCCAATTTTTAAGCTACTGAATATCTTGTAACAAAACTGCTACCAGTCACCAAATCAGAATTTCATTTCAAAATGGGTCAAAATGAACACATTTTGAAAGTGTTTGCATTTTCTGGCTGAAGAGGATCTCAGTTGCAAGGTGTTACTTGATTTGCCTTTGCTTCCTTTTATCTATTGCAGAAGACATCGGGAAGAGAGACTATTGGAAAGAAAAGGTACTTAAAGGTCACAGCTAATAATGCCTTTATCACTTTGCTGTAGTCTGCTGGCACTGGAGTAATCTTTCTTTGTGGTAAGTGTTGTTATGACAGACTTGGAAATGGAAGTAAAGTGCTGGCTGTGAGGAGATCAAAGACAAAGGAAACCCCTTACTGCAGCATAGCACAAGGCAATCACAAGTGACTGTGTGACTGCAAGCAGGGAGGCTTTTTCCTTTTTTGTTTGTTTGTTTGTTTGGGATTTTTTGTTGGCTTTGTGGATTTTTTGGGTTTGTTTTTTTGTGGGGTGGTTTTTTTGTTATTTTGTTTTTGTTTGGGTTGTTCTTTTTTTTAATTATTAATATACCAAGCACTTTTAGAACACTTTTTCAAAAGTCAAGAGACAGGATCCCAGGGAAGCACAGCCATATTTCTGCTCATGGAGAGTCACACATATAAACGTAAGTCCCTCTTCTGGGAGAAGGGGCAGATAGTCAAGTGTTCTCTTTGTGTTTTTGTGATTGAGGCCATGTATGGTAATCAAGGTGTGCCTGGAAAACAAGGTCAGAGATGACACTTGATTATATAGTGCCTGAAAATTGTACCCACTGATTTGAAGTCTAAACACCCATAATGAACTGAAGCTTATGCTATAAATGCATGGATAGGTTCAGGTGCCAGCACCAGCAACCTCAGCAGCCTTTGGAGAGCTCTTTTTTATGTACAGTGAGGATAAGACAGGTGGGTTGGTGTCATGTTCAGACTGCAGGTTGGGAAATATCTGCCTGAAGACCACAGCCGTGAGGTCACAGTGTGTCATCTGCCCTGCAGCTTGCATGAGCATCATGGGGCTGCTGCTGCACAGAGGTGTTAAAGCAGCATTCACCCCTCTGAAAGAAGTTTACAGGTTTTTTTCCCTCTTGTCTTATTGTGCTTATACCCACATAGATACAAAAATAACCTTCCCTGTCCCGTCTGCCATGGTCTGTTCACTTCTCTTGAGACAGTTCCAGTTTATGTAACTAATCCCTTCCTGCAACGAGTGTATGGATCCATACAAATAACTTGTAATGT
This sequence comes from Argya squamiceps, assembly GCA_037834095.1. Classification (NCBI taxonomy): domain Eukaryota; kingdom Metazoa; phylum Chordata; class Aves; order Passeriformes; family Leiothrichidae; genus Argya; species Argya squamiceps. The sequence goes on from JBBMKD010000115.1 coordinate 23,886,444, forward strand.
TTAATTAAACTGAACTGTAATCAACAGAATTTATCTTTTGACTACTGTATACCAGGGAAGCTTTATCTGCTGAAAATTCACAGTAAGATTGGCTTGACTTTTAAAAGCACTGTGCGAGGTTCTCATTAGCCTTATTATAATTTCTGAATGATAAATATATAAATGATGAGTTTCACATGGGAGATTTAATTCTGTGCTCTTATTTCTGATTAGCTGGAAATACACTCTAGCTCTGTCAGATAATTGGTAACACTGCACACCAATAAGGCATTTCCCTACAATTCATCAGAAGCAATTGAAATTAAAGAAGGCAGGAGCTGTTACATTTTTGACAGTTTTGTAATGCCAGCTTGTTGAAGTTATAACTCAGCCATCAATATAATGTATGAATTATTAAATCTTTCTTATGTCAGGAATTTAAAAACTGAAAGCCCAAAACTGAAGATCTGAGCCTGGAGTATAAATGCTCTGGAAATCAGATTTCTGCCTTCCTCTCTGCCTCATTTCTTTTCTGAACTACTCTCCAAAAAAACCCCACCCATTTAGTTTCAGTAAAGTGAAGGAAAGTAGTATCCTTAGAAATCTGAACTTTACATGCAAAGTCCAAACACATATTTTAACTGTATGGGGTTTTTTGTTTGTTTGTTTTGTTTTTTGAGATCTTGACATTGCTGAGCCTGGCTGTATGATGGCCAATAAAGTGTCACTGCAAATGGAAGATTCCAAATAAATGTGAGTGTGGTAAGTGGTGCAAAACCAGTAATGTAAAGCAGCTTGATACTTGCATGAGTTTCCCTTTCCATGACAGTGTAATATTTGAGTGATTTGGTGTATCTAATATTCTCTTCCAGGTTTGAAAAAGGACTCTTTTTTTAGTTATAATGTGAATATCTCCTCACCATTTTGTTTCTCTTCTCACAAGGCCAACTTTAAGTTCCTCTTTTGGTAATTTGAGTTCCAATTTTTACCAAGCGTCTACCACCTCTCTTCCACACAAGTAGTCTCCTTGGCTGACAAAGGACAGTCCTCCCCTATCCTGGGGCAGTTCCTCATCTCCATCAGAAGCATATCAGTTTTAGCAGCTTCTCATGCCGTTTTATTCTTCTTTACTCTTGATTTTACCCACCCATTTCAGAATGCACGCGGCAGCTTTGCTGCTTTTCTCCATCATGTTGTAAAAATTCACAGAAATAAAACTTGCTTAAACTGCTCAGACTGCCTTTTAACACTGCAAAACCCAGTAAAATGAAATCAGGAAAGGATTTAATTTTAAAGGTCTGGTAATTTTTCACAGAACATAAATAAACTATGGTTGCCAAACTTGTCACATGCCCAAAGTGGATCAAATATTCATATTTTCATGTGAGTTAATTAAGAAAAATATATGTGGCTAAATTATCTATTTACTCATTATTAGTGAAGATCTAACAAGTTTTTCTTTGTTCTAGCTTTCTAAATAATTTTTCATTTTCCACATTTCAATTTTCCAGTTTTGGAAAACCATCAGCTACAAACTATTAAAACCTGTCACATGAAAAGAAGAGTCACATAATCAAATATTTTAAAAATGTATTACCAACTCAGCCCCTAATAAGAATTTTTGATGGCATATGCATTTTTATGTGTTTGCGCAGTTCTCCATCATTTCTTTACAGGTGACCCCATGTAAAATAGAGAAGATATTTTATTGCTGTATTGCAATCATCAATCTTTATTTCATGACAATTATTGCAGTAGTTAGTCATCATCAGTATTATGATGATTTTAACACGTTTAAAATGTACGTTCTTTCTCTGTTCATTAGTTTTCTCCTATTGTTATGATCCTCATGGCATCTGCAATTGGTAGACATTCAAATTAAAGTCTAAGAGAGATGGAAAAATTCCTTTGTGGATTGAATGCAAGTCTGAATTTTCTGATTTAGAGTCACTCTACAATGCAGTAAAAAAAAGCTTTAATTCATATGACTTTTTTTTAATAGCTCTGCAAAGTGAACTAGGGTACAACCCCCTGGAAGTATTCTTTTCCTTCTGTTAAGTGCTGAGAAGTGTGAGCAATCCTCCTAATTTGTAGACTTCTGTCACAGTGTCTCTTAACTATAGGGGCACTCCATTTGGTGAGACACAACCACAGTTCTCTAAAGGATATTGAGAAACTGCCTTCTATGAGGATGAAGGTGGCAATCCACGAGTGTCAGCGCTGTGTGCAGGGTGACTTTTAAGATCAGCCACTGTGTTCCATCCCAGGGGATGTACAAAACCAGCCTTGGCCCTTGGTGTTGTGCAAATGCACAGAAGCATTTGGGATCAAACACCTGCAAAGATGAGGTGCAAACACAGCAGCATGCACCCTACCCTGGGTGTGCTGTCATTCAATACAATTGGGCTGCTCTCTGAAAATGTACAAACATGAGCACAGATTAAAGCTGTGTTTGTAGTGAAAGCTGAGGACATGGCACAGTCAACATGATCTACATTGAGAGTGGTCTGATACCAGAGATGGCTGCGAAGAAACATCGTGAAAAATATACCAGGTAGAAGGGTAAGAATTTTCCTCTCTTTCATGGGGAAAGCATTATAAAGACTCTAATTATTTACTCTCATAGGAAAAGCCAAAAATATTCCAAGAAAATTAATATTTTAACTTGGTGTGGAAGAGACCTATACCTGTTGCAGGTAGCAAGGTCTCTTCCTTGGTATAGAAACATTATTTAGGCATTGTTTAATCTAGGAAATATTAAAACTACAGCAGCAGCAGGTCTTAGCAGAGTCCTTCTCCAAGCTACTGCCAGAAACTATTGCAATTGTATTGTATTGCAATCCTTTAAATCAAGTGATCAGCCATTTTAGAAGTAGTTCCCTTCTGCCCTTCCTTTGCATCCTCCTTCTGAAAAGGCAGTCTCAGACCCACACTTTACAGGTTTACACTTTACAGGTTAAAAATCTTCTTGTTTCATGATTAAGTTCATTCATGATACATGAACAGGCTTTGTTTAGCTAGGCTTAAACACAGTGTACTTATCTTGCGACCTACATGCCTGTGAAGCATGTTTCTGCTTTGAGTTTGAGTGTCTTTTTCTTCAAAATAGGACCAAGAGATTCCTCATCAAATTGCTCTGTTTATATTTTTTGTTCTCTGCTCTGCTGGTCAGCAGCTTCCCTGATCTTGGACTGCATGGCAGTTTAAGACCCTTGCTTAGATCAGCTCTGCCCCACATTTAGATTCAGCAGATAATTGCTCGTCTACTGTGATAAAAGACAAAAAATATGCCTAACATCCCCAGCTGCCAAGTTGCTGTCCTACTTAAAACATGAAAACTGAAGGAAGCAATAGGAACCATTTCCATTAAAAAAGCCCTGCTAGGCAGCAGCAACAAGAGGCAATCTAACACTTCCCAAATCATCAGAATAAAACCACATATGCTTCTACTCTGGAGAAAGCCGAGGTCTTCTTTATTGTCCCTTCCCACTTCCTGAGAGTCCACCTCCATTCAAGCGTCAGTTTGTTATGAGGCAGAATTTGCTAGGCTGTAATTTTTACTGGCTTCCAAATTTGTAAATGGAATTCCCCATCAAGACAAAGTCCTTCTTCTACAATCTCACTACGAAGTGAGCAGATTGTGCTGGTTCAAAAGTAAACCAGTGGGAGGAATGAGCCCCATACAAATACCATGAGAGAGATTACATGAGTCACAATTTAACAGAAAGATTACAATAAATGCAACGATACAGAAAAACTGGCTTAAACCCACAAAGGCAGAATACAACCTGGCATCCTGTTGGTCAGAGTGGTAGTCACAGGCCTATCAAGTTGTGATTACAGTCCTGTTGAAATGGTGGTTACAGTTGAAAGTGGTTTGTCATTTTGATTCAAAAGCCTTCTGATGATCTTGTTTACATACTTCTAGTGCAGTCTCTCACGAATGTAACATAAACAAAAGTAGATTGTTTTCATACCTCTCTGTGATAAACTGCTGAATTGACCACTGAGGTCAGAGAGGTGTTCCTCCTGTCCTCCAATCCTTGATCAAATTCCAAACCCTATTTAAACCCAAAATCATAATAAACTGCCTTTCTTCTTTGCCTCACTTCAACTTGCCCAGGTGCATGTCATTCTTTTGTGTCATAAATTGCGACAGTGGTTGTCCTGTGGAAAGTCTGATCTTCTGGTGGAAATTCAGGTCCTCCTCTGGATCTCTCCAGTGGTGGTGGTGTCCCAAGTCCCCCAAATGCCCAGACTGTATACAGGAGGGTTCAGGCAGTTACCTGCCCCAGTTCAAGCCACAAGAAAAGGAAGGCAATGTAGAAAGAAAATCCTGTGTTTTTAGACTAAAATGCCAAAGATTATTGAAATTATAGGTGGGTATCTAGGATATTTAAGTATGTAGTGTAAAGTGAGACTGAGCATTGTGATTATTATTTCTAGCACAGATTCCAGTTTCATGTGGTTATATTCCACAATATTTTTTTCCAGTTCTGGTCTTACACACTCTCTTCCTAGTATCAGGAGAATAAGTGCAGAGCAGCAGTTCACATGGACAATTTATAACAACTAAAGTATTCCCCATTTGTTTTTCTAGCTTTTAACCCATCTTGCCAATGATTTTCTGGAGTGTATCAAAACACTTTGGAGACCAGCAAAATAATTTGGATATCACTACAGGAGATACAGGCACTTTTTCCCTAATGGTTTTCACATCTGACTCATTAACAAACAATTGCGTGATTTGCATGACTACAGCAACACTGACACTACAGCTTCAAGCTTTCTGTTGCTGAGAAACAGTTGCTGAGAAACAAAATTATGTGTGTACACTAGTTGGGGTTTTTAAGAAGAGTAAAATATATTTGTGATTTTGAAGCCAAGTAATCAAATATTGTCAGGTCAGGGCATGCTCTAAAAATACAGAGAAGTTTGTTTGGAAAAGCAAGAAAGAAATACTACCATTAAAACCTGTGTGCACATACCAAAGAGATGTACAGACAGCTTTGCCTACAAAACCGATTACTGTGTGAGTAAAAATAAGGACACAGGTGTGTATTTTTGCAAATAGATTCTGACTCAACAAATTGCACTTTCAAGCTGTGACAGTAAATATGAAAGATGCTTGAAATGAAAGTGGTACCAGGGCAGTCCCTTGGTCCCTTTGAGAAAGGTTTGGGAACGGGCACAGCTGCATAAGCATTTCAGAGAGAAAGAGGCCCTGGCTGACATCCCACCATGAGAGCCTGTTGTGAAGTCTGGCAATCTTCTGAATACAAGTGTTTGCAGCTTATATTTATATGCATAAAGACATATCAGCTACAGAGCTGTAGCTGATGTCTTGGCCTATCCTGCATGACTTTTTCAGTAGGGCTTTTCTTGATAAATTACATTCTTTTGGCTTCTTTTACTTTTGTTTTAATGTCTAACCACTGCTACCCTGTAACACGTCTTCTCTTGACTCCCTGCAGCCTTGTTCTTTAATCTTTATTCCACACATATGTGAGACATCATTTCAGAGAGATAATAATATAAGTTCAGGAAACAGAGAGAGAGGAAGAGAGACACAGAGAGAAATATATTCATAAGTCAGGTTGAAACAGAAGAGTCTTGCTAATAATCAGGGTGATATTGAAGCCCTGGATGTAGTCCCAAAGTATTTTAATACAGATTGTCTGTGGTTGCACAATAAAAGAAGACATTTGCTTTATGCCGGCAGAAGGAAGCTCATGCTAGAATTATTTGCTTCACTCTTTTTTTCATGTGTCTCTTTTTTTTTTTTTTTCACCTTACATTTGGTTTAGTATCACAGTCCATCAGGTGATTTTTTTTCCTGATCTACAGCACACTCATCTTTCTTGCTTGTTATTCCAAGGAGTGAATGTGTATTCTACATAGCTGTATGAGGTGGAGTAGCAGAAATAACCAAGCTACTCAGAAAATGCCTTCAATGCCAGCTGAGAGTATTGTTTCAGGAACAGTTGCTCCAAATGTGAGTAGAAGCTGTAAATTTTCTCTCCTTTTTTCTTCTGACATGCACTTTTTTTCTTATGCTCCTGCTCCTCTTGCACAAAAATGCCACCAATTGCCATATTTCATTTATGAGCATACACAGGAATATCTTTCCAGAGCAGCCATTATTTTTTCTTATCCCTTTTTTGAATTTATTTACTAAATATTTGTGAATTCTTGAAACTTACTATATTCCAGCCCTGCCCTTCCCTTCCTCCTCTTCCCCCCCCTCCCCATTTCTTCACTGATGCAACTACAGGGAAACTTTTAGATGAGGAGGAATTCTGTAATACTCACATAATATTTATTTTCATAATACACATAGAACTGGAGTTTATATAAATCTACCCTGGGAATCCTTGATGGGGACTACACTAGCTGGAATAAAGTGGAGGTCTTTCCACACACTTTCCTGGTCAAGGGATTGGCTCCTTTGGAATTGATGCTTTCACCAATGGTCCTTCACTGTTTGCTGGATTCTGAAGCAGTTAATTCCATGGAACCATTTAAAGACTTAATCAGTGTTCTTTTTAAAAAGTTAGGAGAAAAGAAGGTTGCATGAATTTTTTGTTGTTGTTGTTAGGAAAGAAAGTAAAGAAAATGAGTTGCATAGGCAGAAATGCCTTTATCAAGCTTTTGAATTCTTCTTTCTGACATACTGTCATTTGCCCTAGATTTTGAGAGTTTTACCTGTACTGGAGTCATGAAGAAAATGGGTAGAATTTTTCTTATCACCCATGAAATACGTTGAAGAATATTCATGGTGCCAGCACACAGTGCTAGAAATGTTACATTTGTGGTTTACAAACCTTTATCAAGTTAAAGCATTTAATCTTTAGCCTGTCCCTCATATAACACATCCTCAGTTTGCAAAAGTTGAGATTGTGTGATTATTTCTCTGTTAATTAACCTACTTTTAAACAGGAAACTCAATAGTGTCTTTTAAAAGAATAAGTTACCTTCTGGCACAAGTGGCATGAATAAGAAAAGCCAGAGTAGGGACTGTCAGCAGTTCTCAATTGCATGGTGGTGCCTGCTGGTCTCTTATAGTTGAGGGACTTACATGCCCTTATCAAAAGTAAAAACTGGTTGCAAGTATTAGAAAGTCCTAGACAATAGAAATTTATCTTCTTTTCTGCCTGAGATTCTAGGTACTTAGGTTCCCTCACTTTCTTAAACAACAGCATGTGCCTGAGTGCTTTCAAGGACTTAGGCATTAATTACAAAGCTTTTGAAAACTCTTTTTTACATCTGTTTCTGTAGCTCAACAGAGATTACATGCATATAAATAAAGCCAGGGTTATATGGGAAATGGATGCTGCTGTTGCATCAAGCATCGAATGAGCAGGGCCATTCTGCTCAGGAGGAACCATGATGTTTTCTTTTCACCCTTGCTATCATTCAGAATTGCACTGGGAATTAATTGCATTTTTGGCAAATGGAAGAGAACTGTTGTTTGAGGTTACAAATTTGAAAAAAATTCCTGAAAAATTACAAAACTGGAATCTGCTACCTGAAAAGCCCTTGCAGTGAAATTGCTTCCTTCTGCAAGGGCAGCTGTGTGCAAATCATATCAAAAGATGATCATGAAAGATGCCTCAAGATAAAAATTTGGACTGGGAGCCCATGATTCATGACTGGATTACGCTGGATTACGCTGGATTACGCTGCAATTGTCCTGCATGGCTTCAGGCAGCCCAGGTCACTCTTTGTGTCTAAGATTCCCACCTCTAACAGAGGGATTACAGTATTTCTCTTTCTCACAGGGCATGTGCTGCAGATAATTGCATTAAAAGTAGGGTCCTTGAACACCAGAGTATAGAGGAGATAGATGTGCTTTAGAGCTTTGCTGAGGAGGAAGTAGTTAAGAAAGCATTTTCAGAAGAGGAGCAATGCATAACCACATGATAATGTCTTCTTTCCTCTGTATCTACCATATGTAGAAAGCACCTTTGGTAGTATTTTGGGGAAGGACATGAAATGTCATTTTATGTGTTATATGTTTTTCCTTTCCACTTTTAAAGGATCCTACTTAATTATCTTCAATCCAGTTAAAAAGAAAAAAAAAAGATTTCAAAGTTTTCAAAGTAATATCAAGTACCTCTTATGGATGTGATGCATGTCTGTTTAGCCTAAGTATCAAGTTTCATATATATATATAAAACCCCAAAAAATTAGTATTATATAGTTTCCTACTACTTGGAATACTGCCAACAAATCACAGCATATATTTTTTAGTTATCCAAGAGGGAGGATTGCTCTCATATACTGCTTCCCAAGCAGCTGTGACAGGAAGGAGGTAAGGAAGAAAATTACGATCTCTATTTCCTTTTTAATCGACATCCATCTCTGCTTCAAGACAGTTGTCTATTTCTAAAAAAATGCAGCTGGTAGGAGCTGCTCAATAATTTGACTGTTAGAGATAGTCTTTGTGGAATGTGCAGAATGCACTTTGAGGGACATGATTAATGAATGTTTCACAAGGCACTGGAATATGTAATGTACATAACCCTGAGCGTGCATGAGCATACACACATGTATTTATATGCATTGGCACATTTATGAGTTTTGTAGTATTTTTGCAAATCAAACACCCAAATTCACTTGTACTTCACCATAAACTCCAGATACATGTATCAATTTAGTATTACCTGTTTTTTTTTTTTAATTCAAAGTATTTCAATGCCACTATCGTTCAGTTAACATCACCAGCTTTGTGGTTGTTATCTACTGCGTCACTTTTACTTGAATTCTCCTCTTGTCATGCAAATTATTAGTAAGGTCCACAATTATGAAGTATTTCTGATTATAAAATAAAGCAAATATCAAAAATATCAAATAAAGCAAATATCAAAAATAAAATAGCAACAAAAATCAGTGGATGCCTGGCTGAATTGAATTTATAAATTGCTTAAAGTGCAAAACTATTTATTTAACTTTTAAAAACTTTTTTTTCTGTTTGTAAAAATTGTCTGTGATTAGAAACACCATGAATTTAAATAATCTTTATCAGTCTGAGAAATTAATAATGTGAAAAGTGTATCAAGGCAAAAATTTGAAATGATACTGTCTTCCATCTTCTCCTAGAAGAATTTGTTGTAGGTTTTCTTCCAAAATTACAACTGGAGAGCAAGGCAGTGCTAAATAGACAAACAAACCTAAAAGGTCTCAAAAAATAACTGTTTCTTGATTTTCCAAATACCATGTTTGAGGTGGATTCAGAAGTAGAGCACCTGATATCCCCTTGTTTCCTCCACCTATGACTTGCTCTGGAAATTAAAAAAGTCTCAAAAAACGGCCTTTTCAAATCTTATTGAAATGAATATTTAATCTGATTCAAATTAAATAAATGGAGTTGCTAGCACTTCTCAAGACAGACTTTATTGTTTTGCAAAGATGATTGGTTATTTCGATATTCATGCAGACACGGACAGTCTTGCTAATTCAGTCTGACTGTCAGTTCACGCAGGGAGCTTGCAGGAAAAGAGGGGAGCAAATCCTCTACCCTGAAGATGGGAAAACCTTTCTCTGTGGTCCTTTGAGGCAATCAACCCTGGTACGGCAACTTGGACAAGCACAGGCTGCTTGACCTTGCAAATGTTCACTCCCTGGGCTACCTAGAACACTTTGTGGGGGGTCCTGTGGTACACGAGGTATAAGGCTAAAATACCTTTGTAATCTGCTGAGGCTCTGCATGGTGCAGCATGATCAGGAATTGTTCAGAGTGCAGCAGAAGATTTAGACAATTCCTGTGTGCAGGATACATAGCAAACAGCTCTGCAGGAACACCTCATCTTGAGATTTGCTTTTGTCAGCATCCCAGTTGACTTGTGTACAAATAAATGCAGTGGAGACCAGGCTGTTGATACAGGAGTGTCACAGAAACCTGTTTTTCATCCGACAACTGGAGGGAGAGGATTTCATTTTGAGGCATTTAATGTGTGACAAAGTGAGCTGGTGGCAACATCTGTGGGGCAGTAGTGGTGGATGCACACTCCTACTTTACAGGATGTTAGGTTTTCTATAGGCTTAATAAAGAATCATAAATCACAAAAGGGTTTGGATGGGAATGGACCTTTAAAGGACATCCAGTCCAACACACCTGCAATGAGTAAAGACAACTTCCACTAGACTTAGGTTGGTCAGAATTCCTCTAATCTGACCTGAAAGTTTCCATGGATGAGGTGTCCACCACTTCTCTGGGCAACATGTGTCAGCATTTTCATAGCAAAAAATTGTTCCTTGTATTTAGTGTAAACTGACTCTCCTTCTGCTTAAAATTGTTACCTCTTGCCTATCACTACAGACCCTACAGATCCCATCATTCTTATAAACACCGTTTAAGCACAGGGAGGGAGTATTATGGTCTTGCTGGAGATTTCTCCAGGCTGCACAGCCCCATCTCTCTCAGGTCTTCCTGGAGACTTCCCCAGGCTGCACAGCTTCATCTCTCTCCACCTTTTCTCATAAGAGAGGTGCTCCATCCCTCCGAATTTCTTCATGTCGCTTCCTCAGACCCACTGCAACAGCTCCATATTGTTCCAGTGTTGAAGATCCAGGAGCTGGGGGCAGTGCTCCAGGTGAAGTTAGACAGTAATAAATGCTTCCTTGTCTAGTCCACCTTTGTGTTGTTCTGAAACCCTCAATGTCCCAAACTGTATAGGGATACATCCTTCCTGGGCAAAGGAAGCATCTTGCTTTTGTCCCATTCTTTTTGCCAAGCTGAAACTTCAATTAAAAAATGTTCCTCTGTTTATGTTTTCAGAAACACAGTTTTCAGTGAAAACTGATTAACAAAAAATAGTTTGTTGCCAAACACATTTTTATCAGGCTTGGAAGGTTGCCATGCATGCACCTTGTACTGCATACCCTTTTTAATGAAAATGAGAAGAAAAAGAGAAGATCAAATAATGAATAATGGTATATTAAAAAAATGGCTTTATGTGGAACTTCAGTTGAAGTTTTTAACTAGTTTTCAGACTAGTTTCTTCTTGGATTACCCTGGAATTCTGTGTAGGTACTGGGGTGGCACAAGTTTGCTGATAGGAATTTAATACTGGTTTTGGCTGAATATACTAAGCAGTCCTTTCAGTGGGATTAGTGGTCTGTGAACTGTTTGAAAGGAAAGGTCTGGAAGCTTTAGGTAGCAGGTCAAAGTTTTCAGTGGATGTTGACAAGCATGAAGGAAAATGGATAACATGGGAAAAGACAGTGAGTTTAAAGTCTGAGAAAAACAAAACAGAATAACAAAAGCAAGTTTATAACTAGATGTGTGTTTTCCACCCAGCATGGCAATACAGGTTCCCTTTAGAGATACCCTCTCTCATACTGCTGTTCTAGTCCTTGCCCCTGCCTATCCCAGTGTAGCTTCTCTCTTTCTTCTCTTTCTGGGGCCAGCAGTATGGGACAAGAAGCGGCTGAGAAGGAAGGGAGCTGGGCTGCTGGTTGCCTCCCAGTTTCATGCTCCAGCCACCCTCCCAAAGGAAAACAACATTCCAATTAGTCAACCCACCAGTCCTTGTGGTCAAAACTTTTACAGTCATCTCCATTCCTGTTTTGTAAACACCCTTTTAATTATAAGTGTTAATCCTACTGATATTGCCTCTTGCAGAAGACAACATAAAGATTCTACATGAATCCAAAGTTTTTTAACATCTTGCAAAACTCTTTCAATCTGGGGAGAGAGTGTTCCTTCTCATATTAATGTTTGCTTTTCTCATGGAGCTAACTTTTAGCCGAAAAGCTTTTTATAGCAAAACAGTAGGTGACCACTGATGTTTCTGGTCTTTAAACAAAAGTTCCTGGGCTGGGGAATGACTGGGAAGGTACATCTAGCCCCTTCACTCTTGCACTACAGTTAGAAGGAAATTAAATCTAAATTCTCTGAAAACTACTGGATCTATCTTCCCTTTTTGCAATAAATGTGTTACAGACTCAATTTCTTGAGTTGCCACTTTGGTTGTAGACACACTTTTTCCTGGTTTTCATAACCCTCAATAGATCTATTGAATTCACATTCACATTTACATATGTTTTATACATATGTAAAATGAAAACAAAGTTGGATGTCTAGTGCATAAAACCCATAAGGAAAAGTGCATATCTTACCACACTGGAAGCAATAGGAATTGGGTCAACTGTAGCACTGTAGAATTTGCTTCTCCTCTAAATTCTGCACATGAATTTGTCAGCCAAAGTTCTCCTGGAGATCAGAGGAGGTCTAGTTGTTTGGTTGAAAGTTTACTGTGAGCCTTGAGAAGAGTTTAAAAAGTGACTGACTTATATAGAAGGGAATTCCAGGGGAAAGGTTCAGCTGAGCTCATAGTCATTTATATAAGGAAAGACTTACTCAGACCCCATAAAGCAATCTTTCTGCAAGCAGTGTCTCTGCTGCTGTGATGAGAACTCTATGTAGACACTTTGATATATAGGTCAGGTCACACAAGGTATTTCTCACATTATATGTGGTACTGGATTGCCAGCCTAGGAAGATTTAAAGTATGTCATTTATCTAAAAATAATAGCGAAAAGGGAGAAGGAGGACTGACTTTGCTACACTGGCAAGCAAAGCACATTGCCAGGTGCCCCAGGCTTGTATGGTCCAGCTTTGAAGTTCAGATGCCTTCCTGCTACTGTTACCTAGCTCAGATTAGCAAAATTTCCTTGCAGCTTCCAATTGTGCTTCCCAGGCCTACACTCCCCATTTAAGCCTCACATGGATGAACAGATGTCATTAAAAATGCTCTGTGAATTAGCTAGACAGAATAGAATTTCATTTAAATCTTATGGTTTTAACCTGTTTAAGTGTTGCAGAAATGCTTCAGAAACTCAAAGCAGTGTTAAACAAAGAAGTCTGTAGGACTTCTTTCACTCTTTCTCATGGCAGAAAACTGAGCTGTGATTAAAATCTGGCTGCAAAATTGGAAATGGTGTGGTGTTTTCAGCTGTAGATTATACATAGGTCAAACTTATATTAAAATTAAGACAAAACCAGTGTGCATTCTGCACAACATTAATGACCAATATTTGAAATAAAATTGGAGAGTGAAAAGTAAGAACGGGCTGACACCTTGCACACAAAATTTTAAAATCAAAGAAGTGCAGCACCAAAGAATCTTTATCAGAAACTGCTTGATGCACTCATAAAACTACTAGAAAGACATAATTTTTAACAGGTGTCTTTTCAGTACTTTTAAGAAATGTGCGCAGTCAAAACGTGTTTTTCCATTATTTGAACCCAAGAGCTGGAGTGAATTAGGTACTGTAGGTTTCCAAAAGAAAGTGCAGCAAATGCATTATGCTAGATCCTGCTTAAGTACTGGGCTACATACAAATCTTTGATCTTTCAAATATTGCAGGATCCAAGTATTTGCTGTTTTGGATGTAAATCTGTGCTAAAATTAGCTGGTTATATCTCTGGCCACAGAAAAGAATCAGGTACAAACGACTTTGAACTGATGTCACTCCAGGTAGTCTGTGCACTTTTGAGCTAATTAACACGTGTTTGAACTTAATTTTTTTTGTGTTGCATGGTCTGGAATGAATAGCAGTTACTAACAATCTATTTAAAACTCATTTTTATGCTACAATGTAAGAGACAGAGAGAGAGAGAAAGGCATGAATAAAAATGTGTGCCTGTGTGTATTTGCTCTCCATACTCTTCTTAATATATACATTTTTAAAAAAATCACATTTAGCACTTTGGTTACCAGTTTTTCTTAATTGGCAATGCTTCATCCTAAATCAAGAACTCACAGTAGCATGAATTAATTAATATTAATGAAAGCACAAGAAAATTCTGCAATGGATTCATTCTTGTTATAAGTTTTGATCATATAAAAACAGTTTAAAGTTTTAGAGGGAGGAAGGAGAAATTGCTTTCTTGTCTTTAAAGAGCAATTCTCATGAAAAAGATCAGCCTAGAGCTATACAGAAAAAAAGTTCTGGATAAATTGTTTGAAAGTAGGATACTCTCTAGTCTCCTGGACCCAGTGAAAATTTTGATCATCACTAATCAATGAACAGAAGTGTTAGAGTTCACAGGGGTTTTTTTATAAATCAAAGTAGGACAATATTAGAAAAGGTAGTAGAGATGCTTTACTGACTCCTCAACATGCTTTCTCTCCTTCTTCTCTAAATAACACTGGCCCCAAGCACCTATGCCCTTGCCCCACTTTCCATGTGATTCAGGAGTGCTAGGTCCACAACATGCATCCTGCTGAGTGGCACTAGAGACCCTTTCCACTAGTGGGCTTGTCTCCTGCAGCACATAGGTGCTGAACAAAGTTTTTGGAGCACTGTCCCTCTTCTGCTTGTTGCAGTCCTTGCCAGCACTGCAAGGTTAATTTTTGCGTGGCCTTGGTGTGGGCACACAGATCATGGACCTTCCTGACCATGCATGAGAAGCCTTCTACTCAGTGGACAGCCCCAACATCCTTCTTTGTACCTGGTTTGATTAAGGTTACACAGAAATGTCCTTGCTAGTCTACCTGGTACATGCACAAGGTTTTTAAGGTTTACAGGCCTCTCTGCATCATCTCTGAATCCTAGTGAATACGTAAAAGTAAGAATGCTCATTCAGTCATGGATGCAGGAAACAAAGGGTCAGAGAGGCTGGTAGTACACAGACTCTGTTTCTTAGGAAATTATCTCCAGGTATCCTTTCCTGATACCCAACTAATTTATATTACCCTCCAAAGCAAAAACAAGGCGGGGAAAAATGCTTTAAGTGAGAGGAAATTCCTAAAGGAAATACACAAATATCACCCACAAAAAGATACAAATCAAGCTCAATACCTGAAGCTCAAAAAGATACAAATCATGTTCAAAATCTATAATACCTGGAATGATTTTGGCTTTGAATAATGCACATGTATTGCTTATGGTAATTTACATTTGAGGCTAACAGTGATGTGATAGTGCAAGAATGTTGTTCTTTAAGAAAAGAGTAAGAAATTACCTAGAAACTTAACAGGGTTTCTTTCAAACCTTCACAATAAAGAAATTTTATTTTTTTCAATGACGCACGTCGAATTTACTAGGGATTAGAATTAATTTTTTTTTCTTTTAATTCCCCTTAAAATGCAAATAGGGCAATGTACTGAATTGGCATGTCAAGTCAGCCTGGCATTCCATAACTGTTGAATGCTACCTGGATATGGACTTTGCTTTTTGCACATTGCCTGTAATATTTCCCATTTAGCAAATTCCATTTCTAATTTAATTTGTCCTCATGAATTCTTCATAATAGTGTTCAGTGAATAAGACCTAACCTGATGGAGTGAGCTGAAGTGTGTAACTTTGAGAAGCTCGCGATTCAGCATACTCTTGGACTGGAAGTATATTCACTGATCAGGCACATAAGCCAAGACTCATCTATGAGCAGCTCATTGCATGAGATGCCATTGTTGAAGAATATTGCACTCAAAAGAGGATTTCAGTATCTCCATTTACACTTGAGCTTAACCTTACACTGCTGAGTTCTCCTCTCATATAAAAGATGAACTAGTGCCCTAAGGTTTTTTTTGTAAAAAATAAATCAGTGTAAAGGTAGCTTATTCCATTTTGTCTTGCTTTTCTATCTGTGGTTCCCTAAAGGTATGCAAAATTTGACTGAAGTGCCTATTTGTCCAGAACAAAAGCTACTTCAACTCTTTCAGCTTTGTCAACAATGTCAGAGGATAGCAAGTTATCTGGGAAAGGAAAATAAAGTCATGCAATATTTCAGTCTAGAATTATGTAAACAAGCTCTTAAATATATGATTCGTTCATCTACAACTGTTTGTACTATGCTGACACATTTCTGTAACACTAAATAAATTACTAGTGATTTGGCATTTGTAGGTTTCTTTCCTCATGCTTTCTCTACCACATCCTCTCAAAAGACAATTTCTTCTAAGATTCCCTGCCAAAACTTATTGCATTTCATTGCCTGTTAGATGTCATACAATAAAACAACAACAACAAAAACAAACAAACAAACAAACAAACAAAAAAACCAGAAAAAAATCAACCAACCAACCAACCAAAAGAAGATATTTAGATGGAAATTAAGCTAACTGAATTATTTAACAAACAGATGCTACATGGAAATGCATGATTTATTCCAAATGTGTGGAAAGGAGTTTTAAGGCTGTGGTACTATTAAGTCAAACACCTTTTCTTCCTTATATTTTTAAAGTTACAAAGCTCCCATCATCCAACTGAATAGCAAAGTGGAAATAACATATGTTTCTCTTTGGAGCCACATAATGTCAATTAAAAACGTCTTCAGGTCCTACTGGCTTGTGTTTTAGTTAAACTCGTTACCTAGAAAGTGAGATAGCTGAACTTGAACCAGCTGCTGAAAGTGCACAGCATAGTACAAGGTTCAATAAATCAAAAGTTATAGGGTAAGTGTCCATGCTTCTGAGGAAGATAGATGAAGGCAGGGAAAATGTTTAATGCTTTTAGAATTATGGAATTATTTAGGTTGGAGAAGATCCATTATAATTGAGTCTAACCATTAACCTAACACAGCCAAGTGCAACAGTAGACCAGATCTCTTAACACCATATCTATATGTTTTTAAATGTTTCCAGGGATGGTGACCCAACCACAACCAACCACAGGCTGTTAACTCCCAATACCTGGCTAAATTTTCAGTGAAGAAATTTTGTCTAATAATCAATCCAAACCTCCTTGTCACATTGCAAGACCTTTTAATCTCATTTTTGCCTTGCTATAGGAGAGGAGAGCCTCCACCTGGCTATTGCCTCCTTCCAGAGAGATTGAAAGGGCCCCCATGAGCTTCATCCCCAGAATAAACAGTCCCTGTTCCTTCATTCGCCTCTCATACGATTTTTCCAAACCCTTCACCAGCTGTATTGCCCTTCGTTGGATATGCTTTATGGAAATATACAACAGGGTCAAAAAATTAAGCCAAAGAGCAACAGAAAAGTTTTTGAAAAGTCTATATTCTAGACCTGGAGAGAAACTGAAAGAACTACAAGTAACATACTGCGAAAACCGTGGCACTGCAGAGTCAAGGGATTTTATTAGTGGCTTACATCTTGAATGCTTTCAAAGGGTGGGACATGATTTTTACATTATTTGTCAAAAAAGTACAGGCTCTCTGCACTCCTGAAAAAATGAGGTGGGGATGTGCTGAATGTCTCTGGGCAGGGGAGAGTAAAACAATTGGTGGCAATGCTGTAGTATGAAATACACTAAAACAAAAGCGAGGGTTCATTGAGTAGCCAACAATGTGAACAAATAATGTACCAAAAAGAGAAACTTGAAATGCTCAATGATTTTTTTTTTCTTTATTTGAAACAACCTGGGAATTATGATCAGATTTTTTTGGTCTTATTTGATGATAACAACCTGAAATATGAACCTGAGCCAGAAAAGAAGGAAATTAGCAAAAGGAGTATTAAATTAAGGAGTTATTTGAGCCCAAATAAGTTGACCATATAATGCCACCAGGAGAAGCTTCCTTAAATATTAATGATTATATTCAAGAACTCAAAAAAAGAAAAAAGTGCAAAGAATGTAAGAGAAAGAAACCATATGTTAAAGGGTACAGACTAGCTTAAACTCATTAAATGAACAGCCACTGGAATAAATAAATATGCCTAGATCACATGGGAAGTGTGGACTGGATGAGTGGACAGTGAGACTGAGGACTGCACAAATAGCAGATGTCAGAAGGTCACAATCAATGGTACAGAGTTCAGTTGGACGCCTGCTCCTAGTGGTGTGCCCCAAGGTTC
>JBBMKD010000115.1:23913624-23964112 GCA_037834095.1 Argya squamiceps
CTGAGGAGGCCTCTGCCCCTCCACCCAAGTCATTGATGGGTGAGTTAAACAAGACTGGGCCCACTATTGAACCTTGGGGCACACCACTAGGAGCAGGCGTCCAACTGAACTCTGTACCATTGATTGTGACCTTCTGACATCTGCTGTTTGGGCAATTCTCAATCAGTTCTCAATCTCATTGTTCACTCTATTCACTCCTCCAACATCTCTGTTTACTCCTCCAATTCATAATTCTTGAGTTTGCCTATGTGGATTGCATGAGAGACAGTCAAAAGCCTTGTTGAAGTCAAGAAAGACAATATCCACTGCTCTCCCTTCATCCGTCCTGATAGTTGTTTCATTGTAGAAGGTAATAACATTGGTCAAATGTATAAATTTCTTGTTTTCCCTGTGGGTAAAATTTGCCTCCTGAATGAGGTGCACCACTACCTTTCCAGAGATTGGTCTGAGGCCAACTGGCCAGTAGTTTTCTGGGTCCTTCTTCATGCCCTTGTTGAAGACTGGAATGACATTTTCTTTCTTCCAGTTCTCAGGCAACTCTGTTGGTTTCCAAACCTCTCAAAAATAATCATGAAATCATGGTGTCCACCAGCTCTCTCAACATTGATGGATACATCCTGTCAGAGTGCATGGACTTGAAGATGTCAAGCTTGTTTAGCTGTTCTCTGACCCAATCCTCCCTGACCAAGGGAAAGTCCCCCTTCTGGCACTCCTTTACCCTGGCCTTTTGGGCCAGAGAGTTGGTCTTAGTGAACACCAATGCAAAGGAAGTGTTCAGTAACCCTACCTTCTTTGCATCCTCTGTTACCAGGCTCTCCCCTCCATTTAACCATGTGACCACATTATCCTTTGTTTTCATTTTCATATTTGAAAAAGCTGGTTTTTGTTATCTTTGACATTCTTGGCCACGTTTAATTCTAGATGGTTCTTTGCCTTTCCAGTCTCATTTCTGCTTATCCTGATCACCTGTCTATATTCACTCTAAGTGGCCTGACCTCACTTCCATCTCCTGTGGATTTTTTGCTTATACTTGAGCAATGACAGGGATTCTTTATTCATCCACAAAGGTTTTTTGTGTCCTTGGCCTGATTTTTTTTCATTAGAATGCATTATTATTCAGCCAGGAGGAAGTAAGCCTTGAATATCAACCAACTCACCTGGACCTCTCTTTCTTACAGGGTGTCTCTCCCTCCAGGGATTCTTCCAAGAAGTTTCCTAAATAGACAAAAGTTACCTCTCCTGAAATCCATGGCTGTAATCTTGCTCTCTATCCTGCAGAATCTTTTTTCAACACTGGACTCTACAGCCTCATGGTCACTATGACCAGGGCTGCCCCCAGCCTTCACATCTCCAGCCAAGGCCTACCCTGTGTATCTTAGGAGGTCAAGCAACACAATTCCTTATGAAATCCTCAACAACCTGTGACATGAGGGTACTGTCACTGCTTTTCAGGAACCTCCTGGATAATTTGTGTTTAACTGTGTATATTCTCCAGCAGATTTCAGGGTGGTTAAAGTCCTCTCATGAACCAGGGGCCATGATTTTGAGATTGCTTTTGGTTGCCTGTAGAAGGCCTCATCCACTAGCTCCTCTTCAGCAGTCTGTAGCACACACCCACAACACTGTCATCTTTACAAGTCTGCCCTTTTATCCTGACCCATAAGCTCTGGGGTGACTTGCTTTTCACCAATACAGAGCTTGATACATTCCATTTGCCCTCCCATACAGTGCAGCACCACTGCCACTTCCTCCTGGTGCAGTGTTGTAGCCCTTCATGAGAACATCCTAATCCTTTGAGCTATCCCACCAGGTCCCTATGATTGCAGTGAGCTCAAAGCTCCGTGGCTGCACACAAATCTTTTATTCCTTCTGTTTGTTCCCCACAATTCTATGTGTGTTGGAGCACAGGCACTTTATAGAGGTATTTGATGGTGACAATGTCCTTGTAGGAGTGCAGAGGGACACCCCATAGTCATCTCTAGTGATTGTGTGTTTGGTGGTTTGTGCTTGGTCAAGGTATTTCCCTTACACCTTCTTTTGCTACTCAGAGGGTTTATCCAATGTTTCCCTGCTTCTATTATCTCAGGAGTCCTGGTACATCTTTTCAAGGCAGTGGGTGTGCTCCAGTGTGGCTGATACATCTCATAGGGCCTTCACAGGTACCCCACCCTTCTAATTTTTCCATACTATCCCCCAGTTTTCCAGGGACAAGACTGATATTGTTCGTGTTCCCCATCATAACTAGTTGTACTTTTTAAAACAGTAGAGTAAGAAAAACACTTGCAATCCCATATCTTTTGATTAAAGACAAAAGGGATCTCTTTTTTTTTAGCAGCTTTGGTATGTTTTCATGACATAGGATGATTCTGTCAGCAATTTAAAATAATTTTTTATTTATTTACAAGGGCACACACTGTACTTCGTTAACAGGGTTGCTGTGAAATAATGAAATATTTCAGAGAAAACTGCAGGATATTTAGAGTCATTTCTTCCCGAAAATATGCAAAACCCTTTGGGGAAAATGTAAGCAGATGGTGTGTGAAGCATTCATTGTTTTTATATGTAGTGATAAACAAACACTTTAAATTAAGATTCATAACTTCAGGAAATTTCATTCTGAATTATACACCCAAACAAAAGACCCTCAAAATCCAGTTTACCTTTATATCTCTAGTGTTTTCTTTCAGCTATTTCCATTTCTAAGGCCATCCTGCTGGGAACTGATTTGAAGGAAGAGCTCTTGGGACAGATGCTCAGGTGTATTATTACTCAGGAGAATACTTAAGCAGAGTCATGACAATTAACAGGGGCAGCAAACCTGTTCTTGTAACCTATGGGGGGAAAAGAGATGAGAGTAATAGTACTCCCAGTGCTGACTAGCCCTAAGCCTTTCTAGCTGTTTACAGTGTATGTATTATTTGCAGTTTTGTATGATCCTCTAAATTGTAACTGCCACATGTCTCAGTTTACCTGGCTGTAAAATGTATTCTTCAAAAATACTTCTTAAATTGCTTGAATCAAAGGCCATAACGTTTGTAATAACACACACCAATTAACCCCAAAGACCATAGTATTATTCTGAAGAGCTATCCCTGACTGGACTGTGTTCTGTCTAGTGAAGGGAAAGAGCATCTTACTGAATTTGAACATCCCAACATGACAGCTTTGCATTTGCATATTGCCACACATTGTTGTCATTGCCAGTTTAACAATCAGAGCACAAAAAGAATATCTCTCCTCAGAGTGACAAAACCCCCCAAAATCCAAAAAGAAGCTATATTTTAAAATGTTTTATGTAGTGAGTATTTCTGTCCCTTAAGTAAAGTTGCTTTTCTTTCTTCACAGCTGTAAAATGATACTGAAGTCTAATAAACCAAAAAACTCATGCTGTTATATTTTATTTTGATTGAACACGGTGTGAATTTGCCACAATCCCATTGACTTCAATAACAATGATTTAATGAATTAATTTATATTTACACCAATGTAACTGGGAGTGCAGCTTAGTTCTCAATACGACAAAGGATTCACTGGTTCAGGGTACTTTAGTACAGCTGTTCAGCGAGAATATCTCACCTGCCCTGTGGAAACACATGGTCAGTGAGCTGAAGCCTGGTGAAGGAAAAACGTTAGAGGACAGCCTGCCCAGCACTGATGGCCCTGGAGTGGTATTTTGCATGTGGATTCTGCCTCATGCTTTCTGCAAATATATGTTCTCTGTCTCTACCTCATTTCTGCACATGTCTTGAAAGACTAGTGGTTTCTTTTTCTTATTCTGTTTATCTCTGGTAATAGATTTTGGGACCCAGTCTTCATCAACAATGGTTCAGAAGACAAAAGAATGTGGTATAACAGGACAGTCTAAGGAAAAAGAGGTGCAATCAGTTTGCAGGTGGAAAACCAAGGAACTGCCGCAGTATCTAGCATAACAAAGACTTGAACTCACCTGAGATATTCAATGTCACATGATTATGAACATTAAGTCATCAGAGGAGAAGATTAAAGGATAATATAGAAAGAAGGGGTTTCTAAGTGGCACTGAAAATAAGCAAATAGGATATTGAAATGCAAGTACAACAGAATTTCAGTTGCTCTGGTTGGGACCATGCATTGAGCTGTTATCTCGCTATGAATATTCATGCCAACTGAGTAATGAAAACTGATATATGATATAAGGTATGCTAGGGCATACATTTAATTCTTCTTTGGAGGAGCTTAAAAGCCACAAACCAACAGGAAGACTCTGAAATCAACATGCAACTCACTCATTAAATAAAATAATTCACAAGTCACAGACATCTCTAGAGATCACCATCACCCAGACCGTGCTCTGAGGAGGATCAGGATGCCCAAACTGATGTTCAGTTGGGTTTTGAATATCTCCAAGGATGGAGAATACACAGCCTCTCTGGGCTTCAGTGCTCAATTAAGGTCACAATAAGAAAAATGTTTTTTTCTATTTAAATGGAATTTCCTGAAATTCAGTTTGGGCTTCTTGGCCTTAAATATGAGCTAAGCAACTAACTAAGTAGTAATTGAATGAAGCATAAGAGTCATGCAGATTTTGGAAAATGAAGTGAGTGGCATGAATATGAATACACTAATAAACGTGGATATTGAAAAGCAGGAGCCCAGTATGCAGGCTAGCAGTAAGTGGTTTTCTTAATTTACTCTTTCTTGTACATTTCCAACTCTCTTAATTCCCATATGAGTTGGTGAGCTATTATGTAGAGGCTGCTTATTAGATACAAAGCTTTATATGCTCATTGTTGATAATGTCAATGTCATGAAGAAAATTCAGGCCAGTTCCAATACGTGGTACAAAGTTATCTAAAATTGTAAGTGTGGGCGTTTCAAGTGTGGGTCTTGCCTCATTTGAAATTGAAATATGTTTGCAATGCTTGAAGGTGGGAAGATTAATTAGCACCTCTGTTTCAAAAGAAGAAGTAGAAACCCATCACAAAGAATAAGGAAAATGACACTGTTGACAGCTAGAAAAAGAAGGCTTTCTACCTGGAAAATAGTGCAGAAAACCCCCAAATGCATCTATCTTTCTAATCTAAAGGGAAGGAAAATGACACTTGGTACTGACTGAGTTTTTCAAAACAATTCCATGGTTATATCTTTCATAGCTGCCAAATAATAGCAAACTATGATATTGAAATAATTCTCAGGAAGCTACTGATATAATGATATTTCAAGGCATCTGCATTCCACCTTTTGATTCCTTTAAGAAAATGAAAAGAAGTTAGAAGGCAAACAAACAAACAAGCACCCATGCATATTATGGCACATTTCACTCTGTTATATTTCAGAGAAAGACTGGGATACATTAAGCAGTCCTAGGTGACATTTGAGTGTAACTCTCTGCTGCAGTTTAGGATATAGAAGCTACCTATTTCCATATTTCACCTTTTCCCTATGATCCTCTACTGGCTTGGAACCCTTGCCTTTGATATCTCATATAGGGTCACTCACAGATGTTTCTTTTATTCTTTATAAAAGCAATCTCAAGACACTGATAGTTGGTACACTCTTCATTTACTATCAAAGGGACTTAATATAATGTACCAAAATTACATTGAAATGAGCCATCTCTTACTGGGATAAATTTGTGAATGCAATTTGCAGATAGCAAGATAGGTACCTATAACAGGGTGTACAGAAATAAGATGAAAGAGAAATATTCAAATCCTTGAGACCTCTGTTATCCCACAGGTGATTCTCTCTTTGCTTCATCTAGGTCCATAACACTGCATCATTTTGTTTAGATTACAGAGTGACAATATGAAACATTCTAAATTGTAATTATGACAGAAAGTGGGCAGTTTATGTAAAAAACTGGAACAAGCCAAGAAAACAAAAAAAATCCAGAATCAACTACCCACAAAAAAAAAGCCCTAGCAAAACAAATAAAAAGCCCCACATTCCCCCAGTAAAAGCAAAAAAAAACCCAAACAAAACCACCACCAACAATAACAAAAACAACAAAACAACAAAAACAACAACAAAACAAACAAACAAAAAACCAAAAGAAAACAAAAGGGAAAAAAACACCACCAAAAAAAAAACCCTCACCACACAAAAACCCCCAACCAAAACTCTACTTGGAGATGTGATTGTGCAAGAAGAAAAGAGATTCTTGTTCACAAGAATTTACTCATAGGAATGTCTACATAAACACACTTCCCTGTTTCATTTTCCCTCCTGGCTGGATACCTATGTTCTCCTTTTTATCAATGTTCAGAGAAAGATCTAAGTGTCAATTTTGCATGCACACCTGAACAGTAATAAAGTCTGCCTTTGAAAATGATTTATCTTTCCCCTACAAATTCCTTTTTCAAAGGAAGTTGACATAAACCTTAATGATATTTACAACATAAATTAATCAAGTCTGAATTTTGCATAGCATATGAACAAGCTGGTGTCTTAACAATTTTTGAAGGAAATATTTTATATTTTGTTTAAATCTCTTGATAAGAAAAGGCATTTTGTGTATGTACTATCCACAGACCCTCTCTGAATCCTCTGTTATGCGTTTTGGGGTTGTTTTTTGCAGCTTATAATAGCCAGACAGGGGCAATTTAGCTTAAAGTCAAGCTGCCTTTTGTCAGTGCTCACATCTTCAACAACCACTCCTGAAATTAGCATGTTTTGTGTTCTTGATCATATTGTTGTTGAACAAACCAAATAAAGTCAGTTTGATTCTCCTAAATTAAGATTAATCTGCAAAGCACAAGATAAGGAAAGCATTATTTTGACTATAAAACTGAGCAGACATGATGGCAGTTGTCAGGGGAAAACGTCTCAAGCGCATGCATAAACTTACCACAACAACAAGCTGCAAATTTTGTACCAGGTCTACTTCTTTTTCAGGAGCGTCTTTCTTCACAAATGCTTTGGGAAGAGGAAGGGTGGGATAATGAGAGAACTAAAATGCTTGAATTTATTAAAAATAAGACCTATTCAAATGGTGGCTTAGAAAAATAAATAGTGAAAAGACCCCCTAAGATTTAGTTCACATTTTGAACCTTATTTTCATTGGTCATGAAGGACAATTTTGTAAAAACTGTATGCATTGAAAGTTAATTACCCACAAGACAAAATTTATGTGCACCTAAACAGCACTTATCTGAAAAAAGGTGTTTAGGAAAGCCTGTGGGACAGTCAGCTCAAGTTCCTAGATTCCCTGTGAGCTCACAGCAATATGTTTTCTACAGGCAATGTAAATAATAGTATTTCCCAGGTTTAGGGGCTAAAATGTCCAATCAAAAGAAACTATCATATCTAGTTTCTAGCAAAATAAAGACCCGCATGGTTTAAAATGAGGCTTGGGCTGAGGATGGCAATATTTGTCAGACAGGTAGAGGTATATAACCATCACACAAGAATATTGCCTTTCACCAGACACAGGTGGAGTCTTGTAGGTAGGAATGTTCTGGTGCTGAGTAATGTTCTTATTCAAGACTAACCAGAAGAAAAAACAAATCAAGGCAGAGACAAAAAAGGAAACAATGTTTCTGGTCTCCAAGATATTAAATTGTGTCATTAATTTTTTAAATCCAATCATTATTCTATAGAACCTATTAAGAAGAGGAGCCTAGCAACATTCAGAGCAGCAGAAGGAATGTCATACAATACAAAATGACAGAAGACTGACTAGTCTTATTTTTTGAGGATTATTATCAGAAGCTGTGGCTGTGTGATTGATTTCATACTTCAAGTCTTAAAATATTATAAGAATTTTTATTTATGGTTTGTTTATTTGTTTGGTTTGGGGTTTTTTAGGTTTAGGTTTGGTTTGAGTTTGGGTTTTTTGCAAGAATGGTAATTGTGGGTTTATGATTAAAAGAGATACTGTAAATACATATGTAATATTGCATACATACATAAGTTATATAGTAGCTGTAGTAGCACAGAAAATTATTCTTCATTATATATATTTTTAAGCTCTCCAAAAGTTTCAAGTCATTATCTCCTTTTCCAAAAGAAAAAAGAAAGAAAAAGGATCTTTTAAAAAGCTGTTAACTGACTTCAGAGATTGTAACAAAACTTATAGTTGGTTTGAGGGCTGAAACTGTGAATGTAAGAAATGACAGTTTTTTAAACATTTGTTACGTGCTACTTAGAATGTATGTAAAAGACACCTCTTAGTTCACCTAAGAAAACAACATTTACCTCCTTTAATGGGTAGGAACACCATGGCACTACCCCAGACAAGGCTGGTTCATACAAATGAACTACAAATGGAGGCTTTTGTACTGCTGAGATTTCCTCTGACTCTGAGGAAGCGCCAAGATTATTTGGCTTTTCTGCTGGGTAGTTTGATCTCCTGACAAAAGGCTCATAATGTCTGAAATATCAGTAATTGCCATCAGCAGCTTAATCCACCTGCTGATTGTTCTGAAGTTCTTCAGTGGCCCAATGCTTGGATACATAAGCATCTACACCATGTACCTTCACAACCAGGTTCTTCATCCGGGCATGAATACCTTGCCACAATGTGGCAGCCCAGATGGATTTATAATTAATGTTTATAGCAGTTTGGGTTTAACACATTCTGGTCAGATCAATAATTATTTCAACTCTGTGGGACTCACATTGGATGCCAAAAATGTCTGTCTTGGTTTAAACCCAGCTGGCAATGAAGAATTGTACAGTTGCTTGGTCATTCTGGTGGAATGGGGAGGAGAATCAAATGTAAAACCCAAGGAAATTCAAATATTGCACAACACATTTGCTCACCACCTGCTGACTGATGCCAGACCCTGTCCCAGAACTGTGATTGGTGTTCCTTACAGGTAACTTCCCTGGTTTATATACTGGTGATGATGGTCTATGCTACTGTCCCTTTGGCCATTTTGAGTCACACATTCAGGCCTCCCTAAGAGGTTTTTTGAGTCCCTCTTGACTGACACAGCATTAGACACAAAAATCTTCCTTAATTTAGGATGAAGTGTACTTATCAACAATTAAAATACCGGTGTATTTTCAACAGTATTCTTATGCTGAATCCAAACCATAGCACTGTATCACATACTGAGAATAAATGAACTGTATCCCAGAAAAAAGCAAGAGAAAAAAAAGCAGGAAAAGGTACTAGAAAGTATTTAGAGGAAAGGAAGATATGAAATTGGTGAAAAGCACAAAAGGTAATTGGTGCCTTTCCTTACCCATATTTTTTGCTTGGTCAATGCTATACATTAATTGTCTTGTTTTATCTTAGTTGAAGAAAGTTTGCAACTGCATTACAGAGGTGAAAAAGTGTCCCTCCAATTAGCTTTTTAGTGTAAGCTATCGAATTGTTTGTGGGCTGCTGGATGGAGGACAAAACAGGCAGCCATAACATACTAGCTTTCTTCTCCACTCAGCTCTTCCAAGGAAAGCACACTCCTCACTGAGAGAGAAGAAGGCACATGTTAATAGTTAGCTAATCTTGTAACAAAGATATTGATTTGGGAGGTTATAAAGGAAAATACATTGTATTTAATTGCAATCTAGTTAAAAAATCTTACATATTCCAGTCAAAAAGGGCAGATACCACTGGAAAAGAAATGCAAAAATAATGTGTGGTAGTGAAAACCTGCAGACAATGGACATATTAGATGGCAAAGGAGTAAAATTCTGCCCCTGGGTAAGCCTTGGAGACTCATCTGAATTTTCCATATTGCATTATATTAGTATTGTATTAGTATATTGTATATTATATTAGTATATTAGTATTAATTAGTATACTATTATATTATATTAGTATATTGTATTATATTAGTATTATATAAATCAATATATTCCATATTGAATTATATTAGTGCATATTTTATATATGATTGCATGTTAAAGAGAGTCAAAATGGAATTAAAAATTAAATTTAAAAAATTGCTTAGTGACAAAGTGTAAACCAGACCCTGGTCCCCTTTTCCCTCTAGATAAAAAAGAATGCTCGTCATACAAGGAAACAGAAACATTGTTTTGAAGATATTGGCTTTTTGGGTCGAGTCATACATTTGAAGAATATTCACTGTAAGACAGACTAGAAGGCACTGCATACAGAACGTCATTGGAGCTATCAATGGTCATTGAGAACTGGTGCTGTGAAAAAAGTGTACTTGTTCCAGCATTATATATTAGAGGGATAGACATCCAAATGGATGGGATACAGCCTCATCCATTTGGAGACAAGATGTATTGTGGTTGTTCTTGACTTCAACCCAACAGCTGCTATTTCTAAAAATACTCCTAGAGGGATGTCATTTGAAGGGTTGGAAAGCAGGACAGAATTAAAATCTGAATGGAGAAGCAATCCACTGCTAACACAGTGCCTGGAGCAAATCACATAAAACTTCTTTCAAATGTCACTTATATTGTTTCAGAGTCCCATAAAGATAGAGCCTGACCTATTTTTCTTTTGTTTCAAAACTTGTTCCCTTTGACATTTTGCTACTATTGTAATTGCTGCCTTTCTCTCATTCCTTCACTGCTCTGGCACTTGTTAGTGTGACTTGTTTATGTTGTGCTTCTGAATTTTTGTGTCCACTACCTGAGAGAGACCTGGCAGTACCTGCTATGAGTCTGAAATGACCAGGAGCATTACAGCACTCCCACTTTCCTGGAGACGGCAGGGTGTATGAATTGAGGTGGATGAAAGTTTTCCTTTACCCAAGGGCAAACACCATCCCCATCATTAAAACAAGACAAAGGACTTTTTGTCGCACCCTTTCCTACACAACTGAATATCTCGAAACTGGAATGCTGTTCCCTGGCTTAGCAAGCCTTGGGAATGTCAGTACACCATACACATGACAGAAGCCCAGCCTGGAGAGGGAAACAGTGATTCTCCTTCATCATTCCTTGCCTTCAGAAGGCTGGTCCCCATAATACAGTGGATCCTGAGGAGGAAAAAAAGTGGAGGTCAGCATTTCCACCTCTCTGGGAGGATGTACTTTGCATACTTGGTACTGGTACAGAAGCTGACTTTGTCTGGCATAGTTCACTGTGAGCTGCAGAAGACCTATAGAGGCACAATTGTTCCCTCATTTGCCCTCTCCAGATCATTATAAAGCAGATAGCTAACAACAGAATAACACAGAGGGATCAGGCTCACTCTCTCTGCAGTACCGTGGCAATGGTCATATTAGTAGAAATGAAGTAAAGCTACCATACAAAAATCAAAGAAAAAATAAATCTTTCAAACCATATTTTCAGCTCTCACTGTCCCATTACAGCCTCTGTGATAATACATTTTCCTACCAGAAAGATAAGCAGGGTCTCCATAAAGACTTTTGTGTGCCTTCCTTAGTAGTGGAAAGCTAAAACATTCAAATGATCTCTTTAGCAAATTGTTCCCAACCCAAAGTATTCATTTCTACCTCTGGAAACCTCAACCAGAGTATATCTCTGACTCACATGTGAGTCAGTTTCATGTCCAGGAATCTGTCAAAATGGGTTCTACCTGTCACAAAGTATTATCTCATTACCATGGAGAATAATGTGAGACTAATTTTATACACAGGAGAAAGTAGCAAATACTCACCAAGGTAAAATAACTAAAGAGGTATGTAATGGGACAGGACAATTAAACTTTGACTAGAGCAAGAAGTTTTGCTTTACTTAGAGCTTTTCATCTGAGAAGCAAACAAATTCAATATTAAGATTCAAAAAATCACTCAATTCATACTCCTAAATATTAACATCAATTATGTTTTTGCCTTTCTATATACACAGCAGCTCTTGTTTCTAGTAGCAACTACATGAAGATTTGTAAAAGCCATCAAAAAATATTTCACAAGGCTGGAAGTATATTTTTTCTGTTGTCCAATGAAGGGACAGATAAGAAGCCTTCCCTTGGAGCCCAATCTGTGACAAAAATTACGGATTCCGCCTCTCAGTGGACTGAGTTGCCCAATACCTTGTTTGAGATTAGCAGATTTAAGAAAAATCTGGGGTATTTCACAGTGATAAGGGAAGCCACTAATTATTACTGTGAGGCTGAGAATTGAGAATGTTGGTGTCTTTTTTCACCTATAGCAAAATAGCACCTCAAGCAAGAATTTCAAAAACAGTGAAGAACAAGTGGAACATTTTATTTATTATAAGATTTATTTATTTTAAAATTTCATGGTGATTAACAAAGCAAATATTTAAATGTGGTTGCAGAGAAACCACCACTGGGAAAGGAGAATACCTGCTCAAGTGATTTGCTAAGACATTATTATATTGGCAATGCGGGACCTTACCACGAAAATCTTGAAATATATGTAGATAGTATGGAATGTTCAGTGAAGTAGTAAAAATACTGAGAACCTCTTTTGATGCTTGAAAGCATGATTTATAGCATTTATAGTACCTTTTCTCTAATGCCTTGTATAGAGGCAGAACTTTTGAGCATGTTAAGAGGTAATAATCAAGGTCAGATCCAAGTTACTATAATGTTGTAAATATTTCAGAAAGAAAATGCAGCAGAGCAAAATCAAATCAAACAAAACCACTTTGTAACATCCTCTGGAGACCACAGTGGAAACTTGAAAAACAATAACAAAGAATGAAAATAAATACCTGCCTTATTCACAAGCCCTAGGCCGAATAGAAATATTCCTGAGAAATTCTGTATTAAAAAAAAACCCCAAAAACCCAAGCCCTGACACTGAGTCAACAAACCAGATCTGTTAAGGTAATTTTCAAAATGTGTAGATACTATGGACTGGAGATCCCAAATGACTGCTACAGATTTTTTCAAGGTAAAATGGCCAAGATGAATTAATTGCATCACAGTGCTAAGAACAGCATGTCAGTATTTGCTGATGTAGAAGGATATACCTGGCAACTGTTTTTTTCAGTATCCACATTACCAAACTGTGTGCTAAATTATTTTTTAGAGATTTGTTTACCTTATGAACCCACATTAGAAAAGAGCATTAAAAGGCAAGTGTAGGTTTTGGATGCGTGCAAATATGTGGAGGACAAAGGTGACCCCAAGATGTGTAGTTTGCTGAGGCCACTTGCCACTGCATTCCTCCACTTAAAAACAGATTTTCAACACAGTCTTGGAAATTTAAGCAGAATTTCTTTTGAAATTCTGGGAGCATACTATTTTGAAAACCTCATTCTGAAAGACTAAATAGCAATGAGCATTAAGCACTTTGCCTAAGCTATGGTTTGGGAAATACTAAAGATTTCTCTGTAATGCTGACACCATATATGTGAACACAGAACACTTAGAGTCAGGTGCAAAAATTGACAATGTTGCTGAAACTTGTGTTGATCCTCAGATGCAAATCAAACTTCAAAAAGGTGAAACAAGCCCCAGACTTAAATATTGTGTCAGGCTGATTCCTCTTAAACTTCAGACAGAATTATACTGCACAGAGCACCTTCAGCTACTCTGTCGAGCCTGAACATGATGAAACTCAGTGCTCCAGTTTCTCCCTCCCTCTCCAAAAACGATTTCATCTTCTAACTGACCACAGCTGTACTTTTTCTCTTTTGTCCATCCTCCATTCTTCTGCCACTGAATGTTAAGCAATTGCCTCTTGTTACTTCTCCTTCAACTCTAATCAACTCCACCTCTTTTACCATGCAGAAAAAGAATTTTACTGTTCAAGCACTAGACATTTGATTGAAAATACTAAACAATACTGGTTTTCTCTTGACTTTTAAGCCATTATGAAAGCAGGATTTAAACTCATTTACAAATCTCTGAGAATGAGCTCCTGTGTAACTGGTGTCAAAAATCATACTGTTTCCCCATCAGCAGCAAACAAATTGTACTATTGCCTTCATGTGGGATTTTTTTTATTGTTAAATAAAAAACAATAGGATAGGGATAGGGATATGCCACAATCAAGAAAAAGAAAGTCATAAACAGTCACTTGGTGACTTCACAGTCTCCTTATGATACAGAGATGTCCATAAGAAATGCTGGAATATGAATATGTGTGCTCTATTAAATTTTTCATACAAATTTTTCATACAATGTATGAAATACCTGCAGATACAATTTTCCCACCTTTTTAAAAAGTTGGTCATAAACATTTAAGTACATGTTAGAGGCAAAACTTTCTTTCTAAACCCTTTTATGCCACAGAATGAATGTTTCATTTGAAATGTCAAATGAAAACAAAGATTGCCAAAGAGCAGACTTTGAGTAGAACTCTGCATATTGGTGAAACATTTATAGCCATAAAAAAGGAGCATCAGTTACATGCTTTATTTAGCATGGTGTCCTGGGGTGACTTTTCGATGGTTGTATCCCCAATTATCTGTTCTGTTTGTGTTGGATATTGTGTACTGTACCTGTAAGACTGGTTCAGAGAGTGAAAGGAGGGAAAGAAGAAGCACGCAATTTTTTTTCAGGAGCTGCACTTACTCCTGCACATTCTGCTGCTGGACTGTGCTTGTCTAAAGTATGGACAGACAGCACGGCAGAGCTCTCCTTTGTTTTTAGTTAGTTTAGCTAGCTGAGGCAGAGAAGTTCCCTGAAAGGGGGTGGGGTTTTTTTTTGTTTTTTTTTTTTCTTGGGACTGTTTAAGCCTGTCCTGGACTGAAAACCTACAAAACTATCAGGATCTCACACCTGCAGTGCACCAGGACCTAGGGCGGCATTTTCCAGCGCTGGAAGAACTGATAAGAGACTGAGCGAGCTGAGCTAACCCACGGAAGGGACTTCTCTCAGTTTTGACATCTCTCTTCAGAGTGACAAGAGGTTTTATTGTTTCATATTATTCATGTTTTTTATGCTTGTGAGCACTTTGTTTGCTAAATATATAGTTTTTTTCACTTTTCTCTCAGGAGATTTTCTCCTGGACCAGCTGGTGGAGGTGCCGCTCGGGTTTGTTTCCCAGAGGGATCCTATTCGGGGGTCTCCTCCAAAATTTGCTCTAAACCAGGACACACGGCAGAAAGCTTTCCACTCTTCTTGTCCTGTTCTTAGAATTTAGAAATTGAGATCAAAGTCTCAAGACTTCTGTCTCTAATCAGAAGGCAAAAAAGTCTCAGATTTAGCCTCATGTGCAATCATTGAAGAAACTTAATTCTGGACAGGGCTTCTGGAACTGCTCTGGTAAAGGAGAAAAAAGTAGATTTAAAATGGCATCGCAGTAGATCTCAGGTCAGCTGGCCTGATGTAGCAGAAAAAGAGCTTGTAGGTGTTCTTCACATACTAGATCATACAGTAATGGTATCACATATTATACTATTCACAATCACTAACACTACTTAATTATATACTGGGATTTATTAACTCAGAAATCTTTGAAACTGGTTGGCACTTACATGTACATATTTTGATTTAAATATAATTTAGATCTAACAACTAATGCATG
Organism: Argya squamiceps; assembly: GCA_037834095.1. Classification (NCBI taxonomy): domain Eukaryota; kingdom Metazoa; phylum Chordata; class Aves; order Passeriformes; family Leiothrichidae; genus Argya; species Argya squamiceps. The sequence continues at coordinate 23,928,942 of JBBMKD010000115.1, forward strand.
ACTTTCAGGATAAGTATTCTTCAGTCTAATAGTCTGGACAGCAAATTGCAAAACCTCTCAGTGTAATTCCTGCAGCAATAGTAGAAACCATACAATAACCATAGAATTATCAGCTGTTCTTTTGTTAATTACTTGAAAAGTTCTGGACCATAGGTTTGAGTGTGAAATAGTAGCTCTAGGAACTATGCTACCAGCACCAGATATTATTTGTTTTGTTACTTGGACACCTAAGAGTTATCATAATGCAAATTAGAGTACTAAAAGAACCCCATACCCACCAAAACAAAAACATCACCCCTGCATTCCCCAAATCACACATAAGTTAAGTTCATGAGTTTTCCGGTATAATTCAGATATTTCCACAGGTCAAAACTTCTGATTTGAATCTTGGATATATCAAGAAATGATAAACACATTATGTCCAGTTGGTAATTCTAATATGGCTGTGATCATTAATGAAAGAAAGCAATAAGTAAATGGCAAATCTTAGTATGCCAGAATGTGCTATAGAATTTAATTTAAACTTTTTCAAATGTCATCAGCAATTAGCTTGACACATAGAGGAGAAAGGTTAGGGACTATAAATAATGGATTTCTTCGGTATTTCAGCTGAATCAAAAACTTGAAACAAAAAAAATTTGATGTGTGTCAACATAAAATATTTTGTTGACTCAAGACCAAATGCTTTGTTCAGTTTCAGGAAACTCTTCATTTGACCATTTCAATCCTTCATTTTCAATTCACTGTATGGGATCACCACATTTGAGATCCCAATTACATCAAAACAAAAGTAAAAATTAAAAACTAACTTAAAAATAATACCTCAGTTTTGTTAAAGCAATCTCAGCAAGCCAGGCTGATTATTTGGTGGATACCAATGGATGCTCTGACCTATCCTGCCCCTGAATTGATATTGAACCTCTTTCTTGCATGGGTTTGTTTGTTGCCTTGAGATGTCCCTGGTGTCTATCTGGCTGTCCTGGTCCCTGGATGGGGCAGTGGCCTGGTCCTGGTCTGGGCCATATCTTGCCCACCACTCCAGAGGCAGACCCTGATATTCCTGGCACCCACCAGTCCCTGGCATGGACATTTTCTAATTCTCCCCTTCTATGCTTTTATGCTTTAGAAAAAACACATTGTTGACTTCCCTGTGAATAGAGGGATTGCTGCTTCCTTCTGAAGCAGCTTGGGTGATATATATCTGATAAGATCATAACAATAAAAAACTTATTTCTAGGCTCAGGCCTAGAAATGATGGAGCTCAGTGTTATATTCTTAGTGCATCAGTGACTTAAATACTCAAGTTTTCCACTTTGTAAAATGTAGATAAAACTCATCTTGATATTCACCCTACCCAATGAATTTTATAGAATTTTATGAAATAATTGCAGAGGGCTCTAAGCAACTTGAATAAAAATTGAAATGAGGGATCAGCAATACCAGTGAACCAGAGGTACAATTTTACTGCAGAAAGGCTTTGTTAAAAATCCTTTCAAAAATATGTGAATTAGATCTTTTGTCTGAGCAGCCTGATAGTATCTTAATGACTCCTTTTCCATGTGGATGTCTCTTCCCTTCCCCGGATGCACTTCTTCAGGTATTATTTTCAGTGACCACAGTGAGGCCATGATCAGTTCCCTGCTGCTCCCTTGTCACATGCTATTGTCACCAGAGTTCTTGGTCCTGAATCCATTACAGTGACATCACAAAGTCATCCGCACACTTGAATTTGTTTTTTATTTAGCCCAGGAAATTACAGCTAGAGTCCAGTGGTCAGCATTGAAATGTTGTCAATGAGGGGCACTCAGCAGTACCAGGAGTACATCTCTGCTCCTCTCTAGCAGTGAAAATGAGAGGATTTCTCCTCAGTTAGTTCAAGAAATGTATGATTTGCAAAGACTTACAGAACATTTGCATTTATCCTATTGGTGAGATTGACAAAGTAGATATGAAAGAGAAAGTCCATTAGGCTTATCTCTGGACCAATTTAAAATCTGGACCTTGGTATCACATCAAATTATCTGTTAAAAACCCTCACATTAGTGAGTTTCAGGAGCAGATTTTAACTTATTCCACAGAGAACCCTAAGAAAGGATGTCAGAAAAATTATGCCTCTAATGAGCCTCACCCAAGTCCAAATGAAACCAGGAATGAAATATCTCTTTCCTTAGAAATCAGATGAAAAACATTGTATCCAAATACACTCTTCATTGGATATTACATGCTTTATGAAATCCTTTGGCAACTGATACGTAGAAACGTCCAGATAGCCTTATTGTGACCCAAAACAGTAAAGTTCTCTACAGCACATCCCATAACAATGAAGTTATTATATATTAGATGTGCGAATGTCATATTAATGTTTATAATATTTGTTGGTCTTTACTCCAAGAGATTTCTGACTACAGGATATGTCTTCTGCAGAGTAGATTTCTTTGTCATATTTTTAAACTATTTCGATATATTTTTGTGCTACTGAGGAAAAGTCTCCAAATGCAGGTGGCAAGAGTATGACCTATCTATATCTTGTGGCAAATGAAGGCAGATTCTTTTCAGGATACCACCATTTGGACTGTAGTTGTCAGTTTTGCACAGTATAACAATTCCATTACTAAAAAGCCGGCAATGGTCGGGGATATTTCTTTAAGTTTTCAAGTAAGCCTGTTCTTACCTGACAAAAAAATGAAAGAAATTTATGCATGCTAATTCTGTAATTTATCCTTGAGACAGGTAAATGCAGCCAGAGATCAGATGCTGGATATGATTCCACCTCACTTAATTTATCGAATTGGTACATTGGTTCTCTTTAGTGAATATGTACTGAAAAGTAGGTTTGCTAAACATATTTTGTATTTTTATACTTATGTATGTAAACACTTTTTTCCCCCCTCTTGATTAGAGAAACAACATTTCCTTTCTTGGCCCCATGTAAGCACATCGAGAAGAATTTATTAGGAGTGATTGGAAAGGATATATTAGTTGAATATTTTAGAGTCAAACAGCAGTCTCTTAATTGAATTCCCTACCCTCATATTCTAGTCACTCATCTAGGGTTTTTTACCTCTGTTTGAGTTTGGCAGCAAATGGATAGGACCTCAAGCATTGTTGATGCTGGATACCTGCAGGAAACTAGAGAATATTAATTTAACAAGATAAACAAATAAACAAAATCCAAACAACCGAAATCCCAGAGAAGAATACTATAGTAACTTGAAAAGATATATGATACAGATATATATAAGATATGATAACAGATACATAGTCTGTTATAGATAATTAAATTGCCCCCACAAAAAACAAAAACAAAAACAAAAACAAAAACAAAAACAAAAACAACCCCAAAACAACAACAACAACAACAACAACAACAACAACAAACAAACAAAAAAAAACAAAACAAACAAACAAAAAAAAAAAGTCATTTTTTATGTAATTAATTCCAGAAATAGAACACACCAAACTTTGGAAATATTTTGTAGATAGCACACAACAGCTGAGACCACGACGTACAGCTCTACTATCAACCTCTGTCTGCTGATATGAGCTCAGGCTCAGCTGATTGCCACTGCAGCACCAGGTGACTCCTGGAAAAGCTACAGGAGACCTGATGGTAAGTGAAATAACACTTGACAGCTCTGAAAATCATGAATCTTCTGATCCTTTTATTAGTCAATGGTTAAAAAAGACAAGATTTTCCACTATAACAGACTTGCCTTCAGAGAAAAGAGCTGTAGTTAAGGCTTTCTAATTTTAAATATTAGCAGACACTAGAAAATGAATTGCTAACTAATTGCATTAGTGAATAATACTAAGAAAACCAAAAGAGGAGTAGTCCCCAAAGTCTTTTCATAGGACACATAGCCATGCAGGTGTTGAAGGCCCCTAAATTTGCACATATCAATTTCAGTTATGTTGTAATACTCTAACATATGACTCTCCATTTGCCTCCAAAGTCCTTAGTCAGAGGAATAATTCACTGCAGTATACACTGAAAACAGGCAGAGCTCTTACTCAGTATCATTACATGGTCATTATAGGTCCCTTCCAACTTACAGTTACTCTATTCTATAAATAATTGCACAAATAGTGTGAGAATCTGATTGCCATTGAGTCTTCCATAGGATACAATAAGCATCATGTCAGTATGCTACTTAGGGAGAACCTCTCCTCATGCTCTCATACAGTTATTTTATTCCTTCCAACTTGACTGTTGCCCTGACTTTTTTCTTTTCTTCTGATGTTTACATTTTTGTACTGCAGTTCTCACGCATTGTAACATAAACGAAGTGGATTGTTTTCACATTCCTCTCTGTGATGAACTTCTAGTTTGACCAGTGGGATCAGAGAAGTGTCAACCTCATGGCCCAATTGCTGATCAAACTCCAAAAACTATATAAAACCAAATCTCAAATAAACATCTTTCTTTTTTGCTCTCACAACCTGACAGTGTGAGTGTGGTTCCTTCATGTCCATCTAGCAACACTTCACCACAAGTAGCTGAAAATTATAATTACATGGTTTATCAGTCACATGCTATCATGGATTTACTGTCATCCTTAATAGACAACAGAGATTTTGTCAGTTCTCCATGACTTTGTTGATTATTCTTGTTATTAACTATTCCAGTTTTTATTGGCAAGTAGTCCATCTTCAGGAGTTGAAAATGTGTGGATGTGGGGATTAGTAGTAAATAAAAACAGGGACAGATCTTAAAATTAGTCATGTCACATAATCTGAAAAATCTCAGATTAAGATAATCAAGGCAATTACTGGACAGTGGCTTCCACTAGAGCTTTACTTGACCTACAAAAGGATTTGAGAATGGATGCCACATTGTACTGTTTTTTGTTGAATAGGTCTCTTCACCAGAACTGCTGTCTACATATTGTTTATTTGTTTTTCTTTTGTGTGTTCAACTGGTTGTCTGTTTTCCCTCCGTTTTTTTTTTTTTTTCCTTTTTTTTCTTTTTTTAACAATGCATGCATGTGATTTAGTATTTCACTAAAGCCCTGCATAGTTTCTGTCATTTACACTATCTGCTGCTGGGTAGAGTGGATGTTCTTGCCATACAGATCATGCCCTTTTATTCTCCCTTACCACAGCAGGATGGATAAAAATCTGCAGTCTCTTTCATTTTAATTTAAAACCTAGGTGTAAAGCCAGATGCATATTTCAAAAAATGAAATTAGTGTGGCTGGTCGCTTCTTTCAGATCAGAGAACTAATAAGAGACTTCCTTGACTAGTGTGATGTTGTGTTTTGTTCTTGGATGGTTCAGTAATGCATATTTGGCTTGTCTCAACTTTATTGTTACATTACTTCCCAAGGGGCCAAGAGACTACTCAGAAATATTTTTTTTAATGCATGCATCATCTTTTGCAATAAAACAGCAGGGGTGAAAGTCTGACTCCAAGACAAGTGGTGGCTGTCTTCCAGCTGATTTCTGCATGGTCAGATTTAAAGAGTGTTACCCAGCCTCAGAGGCTGGCTAATCCCTGAACAAATACATGCACCTACAAGAGGAAATACCTTTGGCACAGGATCTGCCACAGGAGTACTACATTGCCAGTTTTGTCTCCTACCCTAAAAATAACAGGAAAATGGCTAATTTAAATGCTCAGATACACAGATCCTAACTGACAGTGGGTGGTGAAGACTGTAAGAAGTCCATAACACACAGAGCAATCTCCCACTGCAGAAATGTCAGACTCAGAAGGGCTTCAACCAAAACTTGGCAATTGACAGAAAGAAGGAAACAAGATTACTTTAGTCTATTGGTAGAGTGCCATAAGGAAGAAAAACCTTAGGAAATATTCTGAAAGATTCTGGGGATGTATAACGCTTACTGTTCCTTGCTTTAAGCGTATTTTGAGAATGTACAGAGCATTTAAGGGAGCTTTGGAGGGAAAATTAAAGTTCAAGGAAGAAAAGAATAGGGATGGAACAGTGAGGGCCATCACTGAAAAGATGGAAAATGGAGGCAAAAATGAACTGATCACTCAAAGCCCTCACTTCATCACCACAGTTCTTATATTATTACCTTTTCTTTTGTAGAATTTTGTGTGTGTGTCTCCTGTATATGTGCATGTGCAGACATGACCAGCTAGTGAACTCAGAACTGGAGTAGGATCTTAGTAGAACTGAGAGATGGTTATGGGGTAAGTACTGTTTTAGGGGCAAACTGCCACAGGCAAACTGGAACTCAGGCAGTGGTGATACTACAGGTCTGAGAACCAGCCACTGAAAACAGCCATGTGAACTTGTCACTGTATTTATTCCTGAGATCCAGTGAATTTTGGATCTTATTTGCTGGTAAGAACAAGGTCAGGCTGTGGTTGCCTAAGAATCTTTGTGTTTATGTGGATGCCTGCAAAGGCACTGTTCTCCAGTCTGTGCTGATCTGTGACCATTTCTGTCTGTGTAGGCAGTAGTCCTCTACCAGGCCTTTGCAGTAAACCTCATCATTGGCTGGGCTTGAAAATAGTGAGAGAAGTAGCATCACATCCAAGTGATGGGGAAGAGGTCAATTTATATGTTGACAATCACTGGAATTTAGAAAGAATTAGGGGAAGAACTGCCCTTGAAATGTCCTAAATTGACAGCCCTGCAGGATTTGGGAAGTTCTCCCAAGGGAGATAATGGTATGTATGATACCAAGCACTGACATGGTCTTCTGAAAAGTGTTTCATCGTTGATCACCTAAGTACTTGAGATCTAGAACTCAGTAAAACTTGATGGATTTGGATATTTTTCTTTTTCACAACACATTTGATGAATTAATACTGTAAATATCCTACTGAATAAAGGATTTATAAATATTTTTCTTCTGGTAGTAGTCCTTCAGGAGGACTGAAGGATATTTCAGTCCTGTTTTATTTGATAGGAGACCAACAAGCTTAGACCTGAAAAACATGAGTACACACATAGTTATGCAAATGTGGATCAGTTTAACAGTCTGGAAGAGAACTACGCACTGATCCATGTTCACATTTTAATCCTCATCTTTCTCATACAAGGAATACACAACAAGTCATCATAAGCTCAGTCCAGTGTAACCAGTGCAACATTTTCACATTTTGTTGGCAGGAATAATAGCTCTTTCTGAACTGAAAAACTCTTCCTTTTCTTTCCTCTGTTCCATGCCATTAGGTGTTTTTCTCCTCCAGCAGCATGGTCTCCATCTCATAATGGAAGATGACACAGAATTTTGATTTTCAGTAGTGTGAAGAAAATTAGAAAAATAATCTTTGCTGGAATCTTATTGCTATGCCTGGAGAAGGCTGATAAATTTCATAGGTAAAAAAATTAGTCTATGAAATGTATACTCATTTTGGGTAGTTCTGTACATATGAATCTGGCTCATTGGGTGAGTAATTGAATGTCCATCTTTTCTTTCAAAAGCTGACTAATAAAACAGTAGCCTCCACAGTTACTCATGTTATGGTCTATAAATAGCTCAGGAACTTTGTGTTCATAAAGAGCTGAATACAGTCGAGACAATAGTCTCCTCTAAGTTCTGTCTTTTTTGACTTCTCTTTCTATCCTCTCAGCTAGCTCCTGGTGCTGACTGTTGAGGTAAAAGGTGTCCCAGTTTCTTGCATACATTCTCTATTATAAAAATACAGCATTTCCCTTTTTTGTGCCTTTTTATCTTAGGTATGAGACAGTAATTTAGTTGAAGACATTAACTGAATTTCCAGCCTTTACTTTTGTGAGGCATTTCACATAGGCTTTACAGTTCTTACAAAAAATTACAAGTGTACAATTCATTCAGTCCTGTTATATTTGATAGGAGACCAACAAGCTTAGACCTGAAAAACATGAGTACACACATAGTTATGCAAATGTGGATCAGTTTAACAGTCTGGAAGAGAACTATGCACTGATCCATGTTCACATTTTAATCCTCATCTTTAATAGCATGGACTTTTTTATTTTTCTACATTTTTTTCCAGCCCTGCAATGCATGTAGGGCATTTTAAACTCTCACACATGGTGTCTGCACAGGCTAGCTACTCAAAAACTGAACCAACTCTAAACTTGAAAACACATTTATTGCCTTTGCTAACTTCATCCTGATTTACTTTATTATTGTATTTCCTATTGTATCTGATAACGATTAGGATCTTTGAGCACTGAGACATGGCTTGTGCCAATTATGCACATGATCACCAAGAAGAGATGCAATGAGGGCATACCCCAAAGACTTGTCACTTCCACTATTTTTCACATCTTTCCTGATTTTATCATGTTCACAGTAAATATGGTTTAAAAAATCAGCATTGCTTTGTGACCACTGTTTCATATTTGCTAGAACAAGCTTCATCTCACCTGCTGCTTATTGCTCTTTTTAGACATTCCTTTGAGAGTTTTCCTCAGGGCCATGACCTACATGTTACTGTGAATCTGATGTTTTCCTCTGGATTTCCATTTCTGTGTGGATTGGAGACCATTTAGCTCAGTTTTGCCTTTACTCAGTTTGTTGACATGCTCTTCCTTCTTTGTCCTGGCTTTTAATGATTCCCATCCCGACTTCTCCCATCCTCTACAACCCATTCCAACTCCCCACACAGGAGAATTTCTTCAGCACTTGTTCTGGAAAAGAGGTCAAGGGACTGGCCTCTTCCTTTTACTGCCTTCCCTCATCCCTCTCCCTTCTTACATCCCGCCCTTTCTCCCATATTTCAGAAGGAAACAATTTTTCTATATCTGTATCTTGGTTTGAAAGATATGTGTCTGCTAAGGAAGGCAGGAGCCTCCCTTGGAATGGAAAATGTAACCCCCTTCCCTGTGAATTATTATAATTTTGAAATTAAGGGGCTCTCAGGCCCTTAATTATGAGGATAACATATGAGGATAGCCCTTAAATATGAGGATAGGAATAACAGTTCCTTACTAGTATGTACAATAAAGCCAACAAACACCACCACCTCTGGCACTGACAACAAGCAGCACCACGAGCCCCGTGACCCCTTCTTGGCCGCAGGCGCTTTCCCCGTCGGTGCAGTTCCGGTCACGGCCAGCGGGGGCGCCGGTGGCTCCCGGCGGGCAGGGCGGGTGCGGGGAGTCCCCCGCGGCTGCAGGGGGCGCTGTGGCGCGGGCTCGGGGGCGCACGGTAATGGCGGACAGGCTGAGGGGAAGGGATGGAGGAGAGGGTTTGCTGCACAGAGCCCTGGGGCAGCCAGTCCCAGTGTCCCTGCAGGACTCTGAGGAGCACCAAGCTGGAATGGCAGGATGGCTCGGCAGGCAGGAGGTGCAGGGCTACAGTGCAGCAAAAGCTCAGAGCAGTGTTGAAGAAGCAATGGGGGCGGGACAGCATCAGCCCAGCTCTGAGCAGGGCAAAGAGCGGTGAGCCTGAGATTAGGGGTACTTGAGCAGATGGGAACAGGTCCCTCCTCTAGTGAGGTGAGTGTTGACAAGGTCCCAGTTCAGGGGCTGCTCCTACAAGCGGAGGCTCATCCCAGGGCAGAAGAAGCAGCTCTGGGCTGGGCTCAGGCTGCAGCAGTGAATTCCCTCCCCCAGGCAGCAGTTCCGACCATCCTCTTCTGAAGCTGAGAGAGAAGAGAGAGCAGCTGCCCCAGCCCCATCTTCTACCTGCCCAATTCTTGCAGTATCTCTGCCCCTAGGAGAGAAACTCCCAGATAACAGAAATATAACCAGATTCCCTCCTCCCATGAGCTTGGTCACTTTTGTTTTCTTAAGTACCAGCTGTTATTATTTCCTAGCAACTTCTGGGAAAAAAATTCCCTAAGTAAAAAGGAACAAAAGGAAAGAAACCTAGCCCCCAACAATTGGAAAAAAAAAAAATAAAGTAAAAATAAAGGTTTTTGACTTCATAAGAAGGAGCAACATAAAACAGGGAAATGGAGATACAAGGAACAACAATGGGGAACAGAATATGCTCTGCAAAAAAGTGATACCTCTTTTCCTGAGAAGCAAGTAAATGAACAAAGGCAAAAAAAGATCCAGTAGGATTCGCCATAAATTCATCCGTTTCGTGCTTTAAAGAGAAATGTACAGAACATACATGCGTTTCTTTCTTTCTACAAAAATACGCAGGGAGGAAATCTTGAGAGAAGATGCAGCCAAATTGAGTTTATTGTTAAAGACAAAGCTGAGAGATGACTGATTCAATGTTGAAAAACATTTCGTTGGCTTGTGCCTCTTCAGGGGTTACCCTGATGTTGCCTGGGACCTCCTAGAGCCGACACTGATGAGGTGTGGAAGGGCAGCAAGGCTCTCGGAATTGTTCCTGGATGAAAAAAGTAGAGTAGTACTTTTCAGTTTGCCCTTCCTCTGGATTTCATATCAGCTGCTTGCATTATCATGCTTATTTAAGTCTCAAGCAGTAGAACGGAAACTTTAGTGATACCATATAATTTCACTTTTTACAGTACAGTGTCCACAGATGATGGCAGGCTCATTGCTACTACATTGCACAGATAAAATGATAAAATCTTCCAGAGCCCAGTGTAACAGGGAGGTTAATGATTTCACCAAAGTACTTTGTAAAAATTTTCATGGTACATAAATTTTAAAAAAACAACAGAATTTTCAGGTTACCCCAAAAAAGTAGCAATAAAACACTCATTTAATCAGATCTATTCAAGATATGGCCCAGATAGTAAAGGATTATGGGTCTGGATTTAAAATATGACCTTTTTTTTTGAACAATTTGTCTTATCTAACTCTACATAATTTCAGTGTCAGACACCCTTCCGGCTAAATGGAGCAAAACCCCAATGTTATTCATACATCAGGTAGTTGTGGGGATAGGAGATAAATTTAACCAAATGGCTTTCAGTCCATGTATAGACCCATCCAACTTATTAAAGTCCAGAGATTTGTTCTTTTTCCTATTTCTCTCACTGCAAGCTAATAGCACTGTGTGAGACCCTGAGCTGGAAAACTGCAATTGGCAGGGGAAGGACTTTCACATATGGCTTTCGGAAAAGGAGTGTCCAAGTCCCATGCCTTTGCTCAATAAACTCTCTTTACAGGCAAAAGTTTTACACAACCTTAATTCCTTGAAAAAAATTTAAAGATATACTGTCTTCAGAATAGCTTTTATAATTCAGTAAGATACTTCCATTACTTTATTTTGTGATTATTGGCAAGCCCAAAACAATAAAAAAAAAAAACAAACTTTTTTTATTTACCATTGCCATTAATGATATAATGTCCTGAGATTAGTTTTTAAAAAAGAAGTATTTGTAAATTCTTCTGAGTAGGTGGTTTATTTTAAATATAATTTCTGAAAGCCTGCTTCTTAAAAGAAATCTTTTCATGAATCTGGCAAATATTATGTATTAGATAAAACTCAAAAAGAAAACACAGAGCATTGATTTTTAGTTCTACTTCAAACAAGGTGCCATTCCTTATAGCAAAAAAGACAAATTTTATTTATTGGATTGGAGTTATGATATATCCATGTAGGGCTTCTTTTGTTTTATACCTGAAAGTACATTGAAAACATTCTAGACTGGCACAAAGGAACAATTTATCCTGACAGATATGACCTTATAAAGACTGTAAGGATCATACTTTTCATTTGAATGTTCTATGGAACTGAAAATCTTTTATTGTAAGTTGCAGAATCCGTTTCTTAACTGAAAGCCTTTCTGATGGATATATGAGATTTTAGAAGTAAAAAAAAAATATTTTAGAAAAACTACCATTTGAATACTGATTTTGGAAAGTTTAATTGCAAGGTAGCCCACACGAGTATGTATCAGGGGTGTGCAATTACATAGTATAACTCCAGCTTTAACAAATATAATCCATCTAACAACTACATAGTGTCCTAATTTTAATCCTTTATGTGTGGTATATTTTGAGCACAGATGTGATGTGCGTTCTAAAAACCAATTTTAAATGTATCTTTTTTTAGCATTTCCAGCTCAGCTACAGTTATGACAGATTTACAAAACTGTGTAAGTGAAATAATGATTAAATTCAGTTACTTTCCTTGGTTTTTTTCCTGTTTTTTTGGTGGTTTTTTTTTGGTTTGGTTTGGTTTTGGTTTTTTTGGTGCTGTTGTCATTGCTTCTAAGTCCTTTTCGCCCTTCTTTTTGTTGCCACTGTCATTGGCCTGCAGAGGGAAAGATAAATACCGTACAGAAACTGTTAGGACTTTGTAATTTATTTGTCCTATCTATTTGTAAACAGAAGCAGATAATATGTGGTAATATGCATGGGTTTGTTTCTTCTCAAATAGGACTTCTCCACTGTCCTGCCTGACAGTTCTGAGTAATAGGTGAAAGAAGGATGCAAGCTGCATCACAGTTGCAACTGATGCAGGAAATAGTATACAGTGATACATTTCTTGTCAACTCTTTCTCAGATCTCTCACTGAGTCCACCTTGGGGGAAAAAAATTAAAAGAATAAAAGTTAACCTTCATGGTAAGGGCCTGGTCATCCTTTCTGCATTATTTTTTCGCCAAAGAAAGCCAAAGCATAAGACCAAATTTGGTAAGCATTTGTGCTTTGTGTCCTCTCTTGTAGCTACATCACCTAGTCCTTGGCAAGAGCCTGTACAGCCCAGCTAAGAAATGTTTGTTGCTGGGGTTTCTCCCTGGGAGCAGCTTACCGGCTGAGGCTGCTTACTCCAGGCAACAGCAAGAGTTCGTGGGTCCCTCAGTTCTGCCACCTGGAAGCATGGATGAGGCTTTGGAATGAAGAGCAGGCTCTTGCCGTGGGTAGGAAGATGTTTATTGATGGAATTCCACATGCAAAAAGCCCGGAATGGCCTGTCCTTCTCCCTTAAGTACCCCAGGACACAGCCTGAGGCCACAGGAGAATTCGGGCCAATGGGTGGGAAGGGGTTGGGTGTTCTAGAAGGGGACACTTGCCAGGACAATGGAAAGGGGCAGGTGCCTGAGTACCTGGCCGAATGAGAGATGGGCTCTCTTCAAGTTTCCGGGTGATTGACAGGGGGCTCCCCTCTGGGAGATGCCACCGGGGTCAGGGGATAGGGGAGGGGTTTGGGAAGGAACAAACTGGCATGATACAAATAAGATACATATGAAACTCTGAGAGGCTTGATCATGCACTGCAACAGTTTGTGTTAATTATCAGTGGAGATTTCCCCATGTGAAACCCCATGTATGTGACCTGCCCACTCTCCACCCATGTAGTATTATCTGCAACCACTGGAACTAGGGAAAAGTTTCTGCACCAGCCACAAAAGTAAATGCAAAACTAGGTGATATAACCACTTCCAAATTCCTTATGCCAAATGTGCTACTAATCCCTCTTCCAAATTAAAATATAGTTTCTCTGATTTTTGCTGACAAGTTCACCTCCCTCCATGTGCATACCACATGTATGCACACTTGTGCACACCACAAGTGACATGCCTGTCACTTACCCGCAAATGAACCCACCTCGTTTGAATCATCAGTGCTGTTGATACGTTTTAGATTAGCTGTGCCATACACTGCTTGCAGACTCCAATATCTACAGCTTTGAAAATCTAATCTGCTCAGAGTTAATAAAATCTATAGTAAAGCTGCAGCTTCCATTTTGTGAACAAAAGAGTGGCATTTTTATGGTTGTATTTGTATGCAAATGCCTGTGACGAAGGAAGTTATTAATCCATATTTAGATAAAACGTGCCTAAGTTCCTGAAAACATAGTAATTATAGCAAAGTTATTCTTCCTTTCAGAGACTAAGTACTATGGGATTTTCACATTTAGGTGTACTCACAAGGTAAATAATTAAATTTTTCTTATGTAGCGTTCTTTGCCTGCTGAGAGGAATTAAGCATTTCCTGCTGTTACATCTCTTATATGTCCTCAGTGAAGTCTGGTGATCCCAAGAAAATTCATTCACCAGGCTGCACAAATCTGAGCTTTTACAGTGACAGAAAAATGACATTAGGGGTAATATCCTCACTTGAATTGCCTATCATTCCCCTAGCAGAGGGTTTATAACTTAGATTAGTGCTTGAGATCACTCCGGCTACCCCAGCTCATTAATGAAGAGATCTGGTTTTTTGGAGCTTGCTTTCAAAAAATGTTTGGTTTCTTTCTTCTCTCAGTTTCATGATCCCATTTCTCCTGGATGGAAGGAGATGAGATTTTGGCATTTTATTTCAAGGTCAAAGCAGATTTCTGTGACACACAGTACAGTAGTGGGGCCCACACACATCCCTAGCATTTCCCAGGGGTAACAGGGCTGAGATAAGAAGACTTGTTACCAAATAGAGGCTTTACTGAGAAAAAATCTGAGACTATGCCAGCATTCCAGTTACTCTTCAATCCCATATCTCCCCAAATCATACGCAATACCTGAATTACACCTAAATAATGCACATACAAGAGATCCTGAGCAAAAGTAGCAATATATTTGGGAATTGCCTAGTGATTTTTTGGCAAATTCACTCCTGGAAAGGAATAACATGGTTTTTTGGCTTGTTGGCTTGCAGATGTTGAAGGAACCTATTATTGAGTGATGCAAGAAAGCCTGTTGAGCAATCAGAAATTGAATTCCCTTCCTTTGCCACAGTAGTTGTTCTTTTACTTGACAGTTCAGTACATTTCATGCTACACAGACTTTGCCCTCTTTATTAAAATGCCATCTTTTAGTATTAAACAAGAACAACAACAACAAAACCAAGAAGAAGTGATGGTAAAACTCAATAGTAAACAGAATTTTTTTATATTCTGATTCTGGTGAACTGTTTCCATGAAAGCATACTGAGCCCATAAAGAAATTATTACTTGGATGCTCAGAATACTCACATTGGCTAGTTTCCAATAAAATAGTCTGTATCTGAGATATACTTGCTTGTTTTTGTGCTAGTGAAGTCATAATTCTTCAGTGACAACAGATGGCAGTATAAAGATCCATGTACTAGAGATTATTAGGTGATAAAGATGTAAAAATGATGGGAGTTATATATCCCAGATATATGACTTTTAATTGGTCTGTGCTTCTGACCACTGTATCACACAAATTTGATTATTTTACACTTTGTCTAATAATTATGAGGAGGATGTCTACACACACAACTAAACTATGTTTGGGTGTGTGTGCACCAGAGGAAGCAAAGAGAAATATAAAAATGATATGATAACTTTGGAAGATATAATGAGTGAGCTATGATCTTTGCAAAATCCACACAAAGACTATCCAGTTCTCAAACTGTACATGTTTTTCCTGTTAACCAATAGATTATCACACTAGAGAAAGACAGTTAGATAGCCACAGTGGAAAAAAGCATAGTGAAGGGTATAGCAATGGTCTAAAACTATGGTGTATTACCCCAATGTCTATGAGAAACTATTTTTAGCACATTGAGAAATAATTTGGATCACGAAAATGCATTAATCTAATTTTTGCCCTTTCATCCTTACAAAAAAGTATATAAACTCCTCTCATAATACACTGACAGATAGGAAATATGCATCTCTTAGTGTGTATCTGTGACAAAGGAATATATTTACTGTGTCATATTTTGTTAATTCAGGGGCTTCATAAAGAACTCTTCACTCTGTGAAATTATGAAAATTATGTGGCTAGAAATAATATTTCTACAAGCTTAAAATAAATCAGATGAAAATTTAACTAGATTAACAGTAAAACTGCAAAAAAATCTCTTTCCCTTCTCACTGTGCTTTTGCAGGGCAAGTTCTTGTTAGCAGACTCATTTCCACATAACTGTATGATTTCCTGGATTACAACAGGCATTGGCCACTTGCAGACCTCCCTCCATCATGTCTGAAGCACAGCGAGTTTCTCTTTAAACCTCAGCAGCCCTCCCCTCTCTTCTCTGTCCATTGCAGATGGTATCACTTATGCCTCCCTCTCTCCCATTTTCCCTCCCATTTTCTCCTCTGAGAAGGCTTAACGGAAGGACTATTCAGTCTTGCAAAACACAGTCAATCTGAACTCCTCTTCTTGAAGTGAAAAAGCAGAAAAAGAATAGACAAGAAAACAGATCCTCTTTGTCACAGGCTGTTAGCTGGTCTTGTGGTCACATTTCCCTCTAAGCTGACTTTTCATGCCAGGCGTCAAGGAGGGCCACAGAGCATTTGTGTTGATGGTCTTAAGGCAGTAGATAGGATTCAAAATAGTGAACTATGTTTCTTACATGTTTTTAAGAGATGCAAGAAGGAAAAGGAGGAGAAAATACAATAAATGAATTTACATTTGCATGCAGAAAGCACATTACATACTGTATTTCAGAAAAGGTACATATGTTGGATTCCTCAAGAATTTGGGACTGGTTGTTTGCCTCTTCTGGTATTCATTTGGTCCAGGATTTTACTGTTGTTACTTTCCCAAAGAAAAGGGAATAAAATAAATAAATACAATATTCTAATTTTTCCAAATGAAGAAATAAAAAAGGACACTGCATGCAAATATGAATAAAACATGTCATGGAGGTAGTGGGAAAACCAGATTGCATAATTTATGTCACTTTTAAGTACTGTGTGATGTAATGCTTGAAACAAATACATTAGTACAAACAGTGGAATGACAAAAGTAATGTAACACTGAAAACCTGGATCTTAATGGTTTTCCAACTGAAAGACAAAATACACAAGACAGAAAAATGATCCTATTCTAAAATTAGGGATAGCAGGACTTGTTTAGAAATGATTTTGTGAATAAAATTTCATCTCTGTTTGAATCCAAACTTCTCCATTTTTGATTATTAGCATGAGATTGACACAAAGAGCAAATAAATTTACATCATTTACTTTTAAGGTATAATAAGCCAAGTCACTACCAGAATAAAATTTTAGAGGCAAATTTCTAGATTCTGAAGTAATATGTCCAAGCAGCTAAAGGAAAAATGAAAAGGTCCTTAACAGTACTATGTAGTTCTGCAATTTCTATTTCTACACCTACATAAATAAATTTTAAATTTTTGATGGTTCCATTGGTAGATGGAAGATTTGTTAATGAAAAATTCTACATTTTGACCCAGATATCTGATTTTTCATACTAGCATGCCACAATTCTGTTTCAACAATCACCTGCATTGAGCAACATAAGCTATAAACAACTAAAATGGAATTCCATGCTCTTATCACAGGCTCTATCTTGAAAGAAGGAAATTTCGCTCCCACTGTTGAATATTTCTCAAATTTTAATACCTGTCAAGCCACGCTGCATCATTCCTTCTTTTAAAGATTGCACCTACCTTGTGAAAAATCATGGTCTGATCAACATACAAAAACTTCTGTTTCTTAACAGGGTTGACCAACAGTAATTGACCAACACAGCACAGGTCTCTCTCGCAGTGGTCTGAGGACCAGTTCTCTTCTCTCACACCTAGGGGTTTATTTAGCAAGAAATTTCCACAGTGCCTTAAATTTTGGATCATTGCTTTCAATTTCTGATTCTTAATTCCTATTTGTCTGGACATCACCTTCCTTCTCAGCTTCCTGAATATTTGCCTCATGCCTCAGTCCAGATTCAGCCCACCACTGCTGTGGACTCTAAGCTATACTTCTCCTGCCTGGCTGCTCCTCAAACTGTCATCTTTCTTTTTAGGAAAATAACTTGATTTCGTTGGATTTGTCCAAACCAAGGCCCTAACAGTTACTAGGAACCACAACAATCATAGCTATCAGGTTAAAAATAATAATTTTCCTGGAGAAAGAGAAGGTAGTAAGGTGTGATGAAAAAAATTTGGTTGGTTTGTAAGTCACATGTGCAGGTAGAGATGATCTTTAGCAGGATCTTATTGAGCTTCATTCCTCATGCCTTTTGTACTGGTTCCAGTGATATTTCCCTTACACTTCTAAGCTGTAGAGAACACAGACTGAGTGACACTGCCCTTCTGGTGAGGCAAGGAGAGCCTAGGACAGCAGGTACTTAATGAGCCCTGTACTGAAAGCCCAAGATTGCCACGTCACTTGATGGTAATCCAGACAAATTGTAGTTACAAGCTGTTTTCAGTCCTCTTGTCCTTGCTTAAGGTGGTATACATGACTTGCCCTGGTTACTGACACATATCCCCCACACAAAGTGCAGAACCAAGGACAAGGCAGAGAGGATGTGGTGCCTTTAGGCTGACATGCCACACTGTGGATGGATGTGAGGTATAACTACACCAGGCTCATGAAATCCATGTGATTAAGAAAGGAACAGATATGATGCGACAGCATTTCTGTCAAGAGAGTTGATAACAACACCAAGGCTTTCCCACGTGAATACACACTGATTGTTGCTGGAGGCTTCTGGAATTATGAGCAAACTGAAGTTTTATCAGGTTATGTCAGCTAGTGGCATTCAACATGTGACCAAACAAAAAGCAAAGATCTCCTTGAAACTTGGCCAATAACCAGGTAGAAATTGTAATCCTTTACTATATAATGAAGGTCAGTGAAGTTATACTTTAGAGCCTGGATGATGTTTCTCCTGCTAAAGAGTGCCAAAACTGAAGTTAAAAAAGAACAGAATTTCAAGAAAAAATTCCTCATGTCTAATGTCAAGTATTTTCAAACAGTCTAAGCAGGTTTTTTGTATGTATCAAATAGCACTCAGGCTTCCAATTTTGTAAAAATCTTGCCTATTTTAAAAAGATATACTGTCAGTGAACATTATTTATTGTAGATAAACACTTCAGAAATTAACAAAGTAGGCAGCAGGAGAATGCTTAAAACTTTTATCTTTTCTAGCTACCAAGCAACAAACTAATTGTTTCCACTTTAGCTGCAGTAAAATTAATAACAGAAAAAAAAAAGTTACCATTTTTTATTAGACAGTAAGACACAACTCTAATTTGCTGCCAAAAGTTTTGTCTATTTACAGTCAAGTAATTACTGTTTATTGCTGTCCTTAAGAAGTGGAATATTGGAGTATTTGCGATAGTTGAGGTCCACTGTGTGCTAAAATAAAGCAATGTTCAAGGCAGAAACAGAGAGATCATTGCCAAGAAATACCTTAAGAAATGCCCTTGAATGTGTTACTTTGCTGTGTTCAAAAATGCCATCTTGATGGCAAATAGATGTTGTTTCCATCCCAGGCCTATGCTGCTATCAGGTTCTAATTTTTGTCCTCTTCTAATCAGTCTTGTAGGCCATCTTGAGCCATGGTGTGAGATGTTGAGCACGATCTGCTCTGCCTAGAGCTGGAGTCCATCCTGTATGCTTGTGAAGACAAGCATCAGTTCACGGCATCTCCACAGGAAGTTTCTGCTCAGTCTTTGTGGAAAACCTGAGCTCCTGCATTGGGCAACAGACAAATATAGCACTTGAGTTGCATAGACTTTAAGTTTTCCTTCCCTGTTTCATTTTCTTACTTGGCCAAGAGTCAGCAAGATGATGACTGTCAATTTGGGAACTTCATTCTGATTTTAATTGCTTGGTTCATTTTGCAAACAGCTACTTCATTGGATAAAGTAGGAATTAATACAGTATTTTTGTGTTATTCTGAATAATATTCCATGTGATAATCTGAAATGCTTCATATGTAACCTTATATATATGAATATATATATACACCTATATAAGTACAAGATGGCTAGGTACACATACAAACAAAAACAGTGTAAGATACAAAGCCTGCAGGATATATGTACTTAGGTTCTTGCTTGAAAATAGGAAGAAAATACAACTCATCTGCATGTCATATACTTCCTTTGCAGAATATTTAGCAGTGTCTCTTCTGAGTCAATAGTGCTCATACAATACTGCTGCTGCCATAATTTTGAATCAAAGTGTATCTCTCTGGAAACTCCTAAAAGAGGCATATTGAGAGGTCTCATCATGCGACCTGCCAATCACAAACCATGGGAAAGGCTTGAACCAGAAAAGGTGGTTTCTTGCGATTTAAAAGCTTTCAATATTTGTAGCTTCGCAGAATAGGAAAATGCAACAGAGGCATGACTTGAAAGAATTAAATTCCCACTATAAGGGAAGAGCTAAAATCTGATCGAAGATGATAGAAGAGAAGAAATCCCACCAGTTCTCTACTCTTCAGTGGCCAGCAAAGACAAAATAATTCAAAAGGACCTGGAACAAAGCAATCTGTGTCTGGCTTGTCTTGGTGTATGTTATCTGTGACCACAGGTATGTCTGTGACACAGAAGGTGAGACTGCATCATCAAATCATAAAATAATTTGATGGAATGATGCTTTATAAGCTCACTAGTCCAACTCTCCAGGCTGCAAGGTCATCTAGTAAAACTCAAGGATCAGGTTGCTTGTTCTGGTTTTCTTTACTGGGACATTTCTTCATAGATATAACATCATTCCTGGTAAAAACAGGGGTTTTCATGTTTGGCAACTAAAAGGCCAGATTTTGAACATCCCATATCCGTAATCAGGCCTATTTCAGGCATGTCAGTTATAGTAAACTGTAAAGAGGTTCAAACTGTGACGCTTCTCTTATGCTGCAATCGTGACATTTAATATTTGTCTTTCCTCCCAAATAAATTATAAAGGCAAAAGGTTGACATTTCTGTGAAAGGATTTATGAAACATCTCCTTAAAATTACTGCAGTGACTAAATCAAAAGATTCATATCCCATGGAGCCTTGCAAGACTTAAAAGTTTTAACTGTTTTTTGGTTTTTTTGGACAGAAATCCATTGCAGTAGTATGACAACATCTTACTAAAATCAATGTATTTCTGTAAAAAATTTGAGGATCAGCATTCTTGATAGAGAAATATTATTATATTCTCTTTAATCAGGGCATCTCGAAATTTGAAAATTCTGGACATTAATTCATTGAGTTCAATAGCTGAAACTTTACTGAACAGAAAGAAATGTACATCCTACTTTGGTGCCTGTAGTTATCTTTCAAATAGTATATATTGCAAGTTGCTTGGGCTAATTTCAATAGTCTTTTAGACCACACAGGACAGAGAAGATGTCTTCTGTGTGGTTTCTCAGTAAGCAGAAAATTTATCCTTAATTTAAAGTTTCTAGGGTAAAATCAATTTTTGAGACCTCTTAGCATCAAAACAGAAAAATAAATTTTAAAAATAATCCCCAAACTAGAAAAAAAACCAAATCCAAGAGAAAACATCATTTTCACAGAGCACAGCACAAGCTACCAGTCTATACCATACATTAGCCAGTGAAAGAACTGAAAAAGTCCTGGCAGTCAACATGCTGGTTGAATTTGGAGGTAAAGAGTCAGTTGTTGCCAGAGACTGGTGTGTGGAAAAGCCATTGTGGGTAACCAGCCATGAATTCCTGCTTAAGCTACTTTCCAGGTCTTTTTCCTTGCTTGGTTTGCAGACCACTGTACACATAGTTAGAGCCAATATGTTAATTTCCTGAAACAAACACTTGTATATTGAAAAGTGGATGTTGAACAAAGGTTTTATATTTTATGACTACAGACTTACAGATCACAATTTTGAAACAAGGAAAAGTGAGATCTGCCTGTGTCCATAAGCGTGAATTGTTTGAGTCTCAAAGAAAAGCCATTGTACCTTAGGTGCTCCACCCATTCTTTGGCCTGACTTAAGTTTCGTACATCCTCTTCTACAGGGGGCCCTGCCCATGTGGGCAGCAGCAGGCAGGGAGGTAGGTAGGTGGGTGGGTAGGTAGGCGCCCTGCAGAACTCACAATATCAGATTTTTCCTCAGGCCAAGTCTTCCTCTATTGCTTTCTGGCTTTGTGTTGGTTCTGTGTCCCCATGTTTTGGTAGAATGAGGGCTAAAGGGGTGGCTCCTGTGAGAAGCTGCTGGAAGCTTCTTCCATGTCCATGAGAGCCAATGCCAGCTGGCTCCAAAACAGACCCACCACTGGCCAAGGGTGAGCCAATTGCAAATGTTGGTAATGCCTCTGTGGTAACATATTTCAAAAGGAAAAGTTATGTAGAGCAGTAATTATGTCCAGAGAGCAGAGCAGTGAGAATATGTGAGAGGAACAGCTCTGCAGATACACAGGCTGGTAGACAAAGAGGAGCAGGAGGTTCTCCAGGTGCTAGAGCTAAGGTTCTTCTGCAGCCCATGGTTAAGACCATGGTTAGAGAGGACGTGGCCCTGCAGCCCATGGAGATAAACAGGATCACAGAGATCCACCCACAGCCTATGGAGGAGACCCACATCAGAGCAGGTGGGTGCCTGAGGAGAGGCTGTGAACCTGTAGGAAGTCTGTGCTGCACAGGGACCTGCAGACCCACGGAGGGAGAAGCCCATGCTTTTGGAGCATGTTTCCTGGTAGGACTTGTGGCCCTGAGAAGGAACCATGTTGGAGCAGCCACTCCATGAAGAAATACACCCCACAGAAGAGAAGAGGCTTGTATTGCAGCAGTTCATGGAGAACTGTTGCTCATGAGGTGGAGTCAGGTTGGGAAATTCATGGAGAACTGTCTCATGTGAGAGGGAGTGCACACTGCAGCAGGGGAAGGACCCTTCTTCCTGGGCAGCAGAAAAGACTTTCAAGATGAACTGACCATAACCCTCATTCCCCATCTCCTCTGTTGGTGGGAGGAGATGGAGCTGGGGAGGATGTAGAGGTGGGGAGAAGGTGTTTCTAAGATTCATTTTTCTTGTCATGAGCGTGACAGTATTTGATCTCTCGCCCAATCCCTAGCTCATGAACCTTTGATATTTTTCTGTCCCTATTCAGGCCAAGAAGGGTAGTGATAGACCAGCTCTGGTAGGTGTCCAGCATCCAGCCAGAGTCAACCCATTACAGACTTTTAGCTCTGGTGGCAGCTCTTTTGCACATGTGGTGGTGTAACCACAGCAAGGGGGTTATCAGATGAGCAATGTGAATATCCTAAAATCTTCAACCAGACACTTCTTACAATGGACTGCTCCCCATGGGTCTTATTGCTATCGGTATTTTATTAAAAATACCCTTTGTTCACCCTTCACCCTTCACACTTCTCTCAGGTTGAAACTCGTAACCAATGTACTGTAATGTACTAAATCTAGCTGGATGATTACTCTAGTAGTTTTGATGATATTTCAGTATGTAACTGGGTACAATATTTAATTACAAGCCCTTTGATATTGTTAAGCTATTTGCAAAGTAATTATAACTGGAAAAAATGGTCTATGAGTCCATTTCTTCCAAGTCTTTTCTTCCTTTCTCATGCATTCTGCAACAGTAAATTCCACGGAGTAAATAATTTAATCTTTTTGTTTTTAATAGCATTTAATTTTGTTTTTAGGTTTCATTACAAAAATCTAAATCATTCTGCATTTCAGACTGCTGAAATGCAGAATGATTTAGAGCCATGTCTGCTTTCACTAGATGCTCATTGTCTGAAAATCAGTCAGCACAGTAAATTTTAAAATGGTCTTTAAATTTGTGAAAATCATTCTTTGAGATGTGTACACACAGAGAGATATTTGTATATTTGGTTATGTATATGCATCAAGAAGAAGAAAGTGACACTTAGACCTGCAGATGTATATATCTAAAATGCACCTAATTTTATATGTAAGAGTTTCCTATTATTTTTTTAATCATACTTGTGGCTATTTTGACAAGAAACCTGGATTAAAGGGCAGTTCTAGCTTGGGAAAGTGCAGTAGTAGAAGCTGGTACACGTATGGAAACCACTCCTTCCGTCTTTCATTTCTTAGGAGCCTACATAAAAAAACATTCTGCATACCTAACAACTTCCTGAGATTTGTTTATGAGCATGATCAAAACAAAATAATCACCACCTGCAATTCAATTTGTTCCTTTCATATTTTTCTCCCTTTCACTCCTCTCTCATCTGTGATGGGTTTATTTTCTGATATTTTGGCTGTTTCAACAACCTCTGTAACCTGGCATAACAGGTTATATCAAAGGGAAGAATAGACTCAGGACTGAATTAGAGGAATGCAACCTCACTAGGTCTCACCCAAGCACTGCATTAAAACAAGACTCAAGGATATGTGGCAGGAATACTGTATATTAGAGGATAATCTCTCACAGGAATTTTTTGCCTGGAAGTGTTACAGGCATTTTCATTGTCCGCACAACAATTTTTTTCTCATTTCTTTGATCTTTCCAGTAAAGCAGGTCTCTAGTAATGTTACTTGTGAATCAGAAACAAAAATGACAGAAAACACATTATAATGCAGTAAAACATCACATTTTTATTCACCAAGAATAAAAAGAATACATGTATTTGGCTGCAACAATCAATTTTGTTTAACTTTTCAATTCCAACTTTGATGAGTAGAGGTGATGAACTGTACAAACAAACAAGTCTTGGAAAGAGACATGAGAACTCAACTGAATTGAATCCTAGCTATTTAAACACTATCTGCAAATGATATATGCAATATTCACTGTCAGACCATTTTAGTTATTCATTACTCTGAGGCTCTGCACAAGAAAATAATGTACATAGGTTACTTTGCCATCTCTTTATAATTCATGTTTTTTCACAGTACTGCTTCATTAATACTGAGAGGTTGTGGTTTCAGGTTTTCCTACTTTTTGAGTGTTTGATGGTTTTCTCTACAAAATCTTAGAACATATAATGAATAGTCTAGAAATTTGGATTTCTTCTCATGTTTTGAAATTACTTACTTCCTGCTGTTTCCAACTGAACTGCATCCTTCCTGGCAGCCTTCATTATGCCCTCATGTCTAGCTTATTTCAATTAAAAGGCAGGGAGCTTCTGACCCCTGCATGGCACAAGCCTCATCTGTTTTTCCCTTGAGTTAGACAACTGTCACATCTCTCAGCACAAACTTCCCCATCTAAACAGAAAACAAAGCTACCAAATAAAACAAAAGGTACCCTTTTGAGTGCCCTAAACTTGGATGACCACACTCAATGGTGATTCATAGGGTAGTTCTACCCATTATGTAATATTAAATACAGCAGCTACGTACCATAAGCAAGAGCCAGGCTGCCTCCTGGAGATGTGGCCAGTTTTGTGGGAAGAAACGTCATAAATGCCCACTAATAATTCAACCTGGATTTTCAGTGACTTCACAGAATTAGGCATCCAGCATATTTAGGACATCTCTGGAAACATACTAGCATGACCTCACTCCATGAGGCTGTAGCAGCACCCAACAATCTGCCTGCACAGTATAACTCCTTGATTGGATTTGAATAAAATCTTTTTCATGGCAAAACAAACAAAAAAATCCAAATCAAAACAGAAGTACCAAACAAACAAATAGAAAAGGAGTGAGCAGCCGTTTTGCACAGCACTCAGATCCAGAGAGAGACTAAAACTTATTTCCAAGGTGAATCTAAACTACTGGCTAAGAAACATTAATCACTGTTAGGGTAAAATTAAGACTGTCATCATAAATTGACAAGGAGTTATAGCTTAGCCAGCCAGGGGTTTTTGATTCTTTAAAAATTTTGTAATTAATATGTTTAATTAGTTAAAAAATGCTTCACTGTGATTTTAGCTGGTTTTGAGTTAGATCTTGATTTTGACTGGCAGTAGAAAACCCTGAGACATTGCCCCACTGCACTTGCAGAAAGGAACTCCACGGACCCATACCTCTTAGAGAACCTAATCCACAGTTGAAGAACAAAATTCAATAAAGAATAATTTGATGGTTATCAATTAACTACAGATTAGTTAGATCTCATAGAATGAGAAAGATATCTTGAGAAAGTTAAGGAGTCAAAGGCATATACATCCCAGAAAACTAGATTAATATATCTCAGGTGCAAAGGGAGCCATTTCATAGTTGAGTACACCCCACAAAACTTAATCAATAGTAATTGTCTAATCAGGACAGTAAATTTAGTAAAGCACCGTTTAGCTGGATAAAACTTGGGTTTTCCATTAAACAAAGATAGATTAAAAGCTCTGTAGTAATTAAAAGCAGTAAATAATAGTAATTAAAAGGGAGAAAACCCCAAAAACGTACACCATGATGTAATAACTTGGGTGGACTTTAGGAAATGCCTATAAAAAATATTGGATGTTATAGTGTACATAAATGCCTGAAAATTGTTTTTTCTTTGATTGTAACTGTGGTGAATAAATTTCAAATATGTTCCAAATTTTGACTCAAAAGTGTTATTAAGAATGTTCATCTAACAGCTTTCTGTTGCTGGATTTAAAACTGTTTCAAAAAGCATTTGAAAGCTGCGGAACCAAACACAAACCCCCCTGGCACGCAACATCAGGAACTAATATTTTGTGAAAGATTTTTGCATACTTTCTTTTTTTTATGTTTACAGAGGATGCTACCCTCACATTCTGTGCAGTAGGTAACATTCCTCTTCAGTCAGAGGGCATTTGGCAGTCTTAC
The DNA here is from genome assembly GCA_037834095.1 of Argya squamiceps. Classification (NCBI taxonomy): domain Eukaryota; kingdom Metazoa; phylum Chordata; class Aves; order Passeriformes; family Leiothrichidae; genus Argya; species Argya squamiceps. The sequence continues at coordinate 23,955,102 of JBBMKD010000115.1, forward strand.
TAGGAAGTCTGTGAGTTTTAACAATCCTCTTTGGATTTACTCATTGTTTGTTATCCTATTGTGCTCTTTGCCAAGACAGAGTACAGATTCAGCAACCATTTCATGGATCACGTTAACTGCAGGATAGAGCCACAAGATATTTAATTCTATTTAATTCCCAGTAAATAACTTTATAATGGATAGTATTACACGACTTCTGGCTTTTTATTAGCAGCTTTTCCTAGTAATTTAAATGGAGTTTTGCTACCAGAGAAAGCTGTCTGGACTCACAGGTCATTGTTCTATGAAAGAGTCCAAAAATAGCTGGAATTAAAAAAACTTATATTTACAACCTTTTTAATGTTACAAAAAAATCCAAAAGTTGGAACTTGGAAATAATATTTAGATTTTGCTGAATTAATCAGCAGGATCCTTCAACTCTACTGCATAAAAGTTCTGTCAATAGCATATAAATGAACTGAGTGACTATTTAGCATTATTTTACAGTCTGTGAGACTGGCTGCCCATGAGATAGAATTGAAGAAAAGACAATTAACACAGCATAACATAAATTATGTTATGAATATACATTTTTGGTAGTAACATTATGTGCTTCTGCTAGGCATCTTCATAGATCTCTGTGTTTTGTTTTTATGAATTTAATCAAACTCTTGGAGTGAGAAAGCACTCGGACTTTCAGATTAGCATATATTAAAAATAATTTGTCTCTGGAATGAACCACATATTTCTGAAGACTCTGTTTTCAGCCCCCGAAGTTATGAAAGTGTTCAAAATTTAAATTAGAAATTGTATGCATTTGAATGGTACACCAAAACATGTGGCACAATTTCTTTTAGCAAATCATCACCTGCTCTGACCTCCAGCTATCTGAAAATGTTTTCGGTCCACCAGAAAAAAAAAAAAATGCACAAAAAGCTATCCAAATTTGCATTTTCATATACAGTTGATCACTTTTCTGTTTTTCTTAAAATATTGTGCATGCATTTCATAACAGACCATTTCTCAGCATAACAGGTTCGTTGTTCTCTCGTAACTAGGAGTGTGATCTTGGCTGTGTAACCTTGGAGACCAAAGTAACATTGTGTCAGAAAGAAAAGTTGAAAGCAATTACAAATTTTTGATGAAGACAAACATTTTAAATCTTGTGCTGTGATCTAGTTTTCATACAGTACAAACTGCATTAGTAAAACAGGCACTTGGAATTTTTGAAAATAACTAAGTATTCATTCCATCAGCCTGTGAAAGTAAAATAAATTTGTAATTTTTTTCACACAACTACTTTTTCCCCCTGGTTGTAACTCTCTTTGCTTACCTGCATAATCCTTTCCTTGTCCTTCTCAAAAGCCTACTTTTTCTGCCATATATGCAGTGAATCAAGACAACTTATATTTGACCAGTTATTCTCTTTCTCCCCGTCCGCTTGCTGATTTCTTTAAACTTGTTAATTCTGAAGCAGAGATGGTTCTTTTTACCTAAAAAAATATTGTGGATAATTTTTTTATAAGCAATAGCTGTGGATATGATGTTCTCATTTAAATTAAAGCTGGGAGGTTAAAAATTTTCTTCCTACAAAGATAGACTCACAGAAATTTTGTCCAATATGTTGAAAACATCATAGCATAAAATTATATTTCTTTATTTCATCTTTTTCACCAGTTTCTGTATTTTTTCTCAACAACAGTAAAGAAAAAAGAAAGGAAAATTGTGGAAGAAAATTGAAATTAGGAAAAGGAAAATGAAAATTGCTGAGTCTCACTTTTGTACCTCCTTCAAGACTCAACCAAAAATTATTATTTTATTTAAATCTGTAAAACACAATAATTGTGAATTTTGAGGAGACTATTAGTCCAACTATTTTCTGCTGCTAATAAATAACAGCTGAGTAAAAATTTCTGGTGTTTTCTTAATTACCACAGAGATAAAGAAGAAGAAATAACTATTCTGCCTGTGTCTGGCTGAGTGCCTGTTGAAATTACCTTTTAATTTCGAGACTGAACTACAAAGATTCATTGGGACATCTACACCTTTCATTTATGTCCCCTTAACTATTTTTCAATGTTATAAAAGTTTTGGTGTTTCATGTGTTCAAGCATATTCAATGTTCCTTTATGTTCAGTGTATCAACAGTTAAATAGTTGTGTGAACATGAATGAAATTTTGTGCATTGTAATGTGTCTGCTAAAATTTCTGTGTGCTCTTTCATGTATGAAATTAGAAAATGCATATGCTAACATTCTCAACAGTTTTGCTTATTGAGAAACGTTCTGCATAGTCTTTAGTAGAGGTTTTTGGGAAAAGGAGGAAAATGTCTCTTTCATAGCTACAGTGCATAGGACAAAAGGCAAGTGGAATTCAAATTAATCCCCATTCAGGTTAAATACAAGAACAACTCAGATGAGAAAATATGTAAGAGTACTGCAACTATTTTTGAAAGGTAAGGACAAGAGAGTGCTCCAGCTGGCTGCCTGAAATACTTGCAGAGTTGTAACTTTGTTCCTTATGAGTGTCTATCATGAAAGACACAGAGAAGGTAGACACCTCCAGAGGCACAGATTTAGTGACCCCCTGAGATGCTGCTCAACCCAAGCTCTAAGTTACAGCAAGCAGGAATTTGCAAATAAAATCAACTACCTACTCATATTCTCATAATCTCCATCATATACCCACCTCTTAACATTTTCTTTTTGCTGATGTTTGCAGTGGTGAGACAGAGATTGTATGTCACTCTTTGTTCTAGTAAAGCTCAGTAGAAAGGAAGAAAAATCTGCCATTTTCTCCACTTTAATATTGTCCAGTATTCTCTTGCCTATTTAGCTTTGACTGGTAAAGGTCATCAGTACCCTGAGGAATCCATTAAAACTGCAATCTTCTGTGCCTATCAATTACAAAATGCGTTAAATAGGATGCATTGGTTTGAGAAATCTATATGCACAGTATACAAATATCAGATTTCTATTTCCATTTTGGATGCAACAAGCTATTTTTCAACAAATAGTTTGATTTCACTTTTTATTGTTCACCTTTCTAAAGAGAACAAACAGATCTTTCAAAAATGAAAAAAAATTTCTCTTTTAGTGCCTTCCCTCTCAGTGTCTCCTCTCCAGGTAAGCTAGAAATAAATATTTTAAAAAGCATTATTTCATGTTTGCAAGCTTGAGGAACTCTCAGTGCCTATTCCAAACTATTCCTTGCTCCCAGTAATTTCTATTCGAGAAAAGTATAGGTGGAATTTGAGTGCAGAGTGGCTTTACAACTGTTACAAATGGAGAGGGGAATTTTAAATAAGTTTCTGTCTTTGCCCAGGCCTTTGGCAGTAGACAGTACTTTTACTGAGATGGTCAGCACCCCAAAGTCCACTCTCATTGTAAGTTCTTAATAATGCTTGATTAGGTCTATTACAAACTGAATTATTTATTTGAAAGACACAAATTTAACAGAGATAGGACTTTAACAGATGACTTACTACACAGGATAAGCAAAGAAAAACTACTAGTAGACAAATAATACAGCATGAGAGTGAGGGGTGTGTATTTCAGCTAGTGAAGAAATATTGTAGATTAGGATTCAATGCATCTTCCCATCCGTTGTCTAATGGAGCATACATAGGACAATTCCTCTCAGTTTCTGGAAAAGTATCCATGGAGATGCATCCCAATTTTGTGGGAGAAGTCCTGCACATTTCCAGGGAGTGTGTAGGAGGCTTTTGTTTCCATGATAATTTTGTGTGGCTTTCATAATTGTAAAAAAATAGTGTCTCTCGGTCAATGATTCCTGGCTTATCTGTGTACATCTCACTCTCAAAGCAAAGATGTTTATTCTCAGCTGGGGGTCTCGCCCCCTTAGACCTAGAGATGACCCTGCTGGGCATTTGTCCTGGCCTGGGTTATCTCACCCATGTGCACCAGCAGATGGGCAGAGCTGATGAGCTTTCTGTGGTAGGTGGGGAGACGTCCTGCAACAATGACAAAGAGAACATGTTTTCTTTCAAGTACTATTACATTACAAATGCAATATTTTGTAGCTGAAGGCCAAGGCTGTTGAGGAAGGAGTTTTGCGCAGCTCTTCAACGTATTCACTTTCTTTTTCATTCTCCCTTCTCCATCCAAATTTTGCATATACTCCTAACGGTAGTGGCAGAAGGTTGGCAGTGATACCAGTAATGGTGTTGAGATCACAATACTCAGAAAATTTCACGCTTTCCGGGTGCTGCAAATGCTCGCCCTGAAGTTCCACACCACCTTTTTATCAAAATGGCTGTGCATCAGCCAGCATGGCAGTAATACCTAAGCACAACTATTTTCTAAACAGATCAGAGGATTTACCCAGAGGTGAATATTAAAGGTTATAACCATCACTTTTATCACTATGCTTAGTCTCTGAAGGCTAAGGATAGTGATAAAAGTGATGGCAAGTATATTTACATAATTAAAAAATATAAGACAATGTAATAAAAACATACATTATATAACAAAGTGTTGTATAACAAGTGTGTATAACAAAGGATTTACCACTTGTCCAACGCCAACTTCACAAATACCAACTTTCCAAACACCACCCTCACAGTAGTTAAAGTTCAACCTAACAAACAGATATTTGGCTGCCTGAAATTAATGTGGGAATAGAAGGAACACTGGCTCTAGAGCTCAGCCAGGATGCAACATTCCAGCTTTCAGGGATGAGAAAAAATGTCAGAAGTAAAGTGAAGGTGGGCAGGAGGTGAGTTTGAGAAGACAGAGAGGCAGGGAATCTTCCAGGAAAGAGCTGCCTGTTGCCTAAGGTCTAATGGCTCTGGAAGTCACTCCTTTGATTCAGAAAGGATCAAAAAAACAAAAAATGTGACTGCTGGATGTAGGCTAGAAACTTGGTTTTCACCCTCTCTGGGGGCTCCTCAAAGCAAAGTCGTCTTTGGGGCAGGATGTGGGATTCACAACACACATCACAGAGCTAGGTCTTCTCTGTGCATTTTTGGGATCTGTGGGCAGACTGACAAGCCAGAGACACCTTTGGAGGGACAATCGTAGTCTTACTCTTCATTCTGTCTGGGGGGAGGTACAAAAGGGCAAGGACTGTATTAGAGAAACATCTGAAGATAGGGTAGAGGGAACACCTGAGGGAGAAATGTATCCTAATCAGATTCCTTCCACTGGCATCTCACACACAAAGGTAGAATACATATGGCAACTTTTCACCATCCTCTGCCAGCAAAATATACAGGTAACTTGCCCAACTGAAGGTGTTTCCCTTCTTCCAGGTCCCCTGGCAGATTATGCAGAACTCCTAGCCCAGATGGAGCACAGATGCAGAATTCTGCAGGCAAATATCCCCCTGAGGCAAAATTCAAGGTAAGGCAGCATCACCTGCATGCATTTTGCAGAAGAAATGAGAACAAATGGTATCCTCCCCGCTGCCATCTGCATGCGCATTGCATGGAAACAAAGCAAAGCTGCTTTTCCCCAATATCAGAAGGGAATCTTGGATAAATCAATTTGATGCTGCTATGTGGTGAGATAATGGCTTTGTGTTAGTAATGAGACTACCATAAATGTTGTGAAACAGTAACAGGAAATTATTTTACAGGTATGCGGAAAATAGCACAAATGCCTGAAAATAATTAGCCTAGTATGAAAGCAAATTTGTGTATTTACACCACTTTAAAATAAACTTTAACCTTCCAGAAGGACAAGTGCACAGTTTTATAGCCTTAAAATCTCTGGACCTAATCAATGTAAGTCTCTTCTGGCTATACCAGTTTTGCTGAAGAAAAGGTGAAGAGGAGAAAGAGCTCACTAGTGCAGCTATGAAGGAAAATTTGGGAGGCCACAATGACAGTGGGAGCAACGAGGTAAGGGAACTGTTGAGGTACAGGCAGGAGAATCTAGAGATGTCACCTGCCGTATTTCTTATATTTTTGAAGGGAGTTTATTGTAAAATTTCCCACTATCACACTTTCACAGTGTCATAAGATAATTCCCTCTGGAGGCAGTCTCTGGGAGTGTCTAGTCCAACCTCCTGCCCAAATGAGGCCCAGCCACCATGCCAGACTATAAACTCGCACCAAGTTTTGACACAAACAGAACTGTGTGTGTGAAGCAGTCACCTCTCTGGGGAAGGTGAACCCCAAATTTCTTTTACTTACCTCTCTATGTGTTTGCCTAGCAAACAAATGATCCCAGAAGCAGATTTGAGATATCTTCTAAGTTAGCATGTCCTTTTTCCCCCTTACAGATGTTCTTCAGCTGTTTTAACAAAATGTCTCAAGATTTCTAAGTGATGAAAGATATCTTTTCTCAAACAGTTGTGAAATACTTCACTTACTTGGTAATTTACCTCAAAGATACTTATGTGGTAAACAGTGCATTAGGTCCTTCAGTTTAGATTGGTATGAAAAGTCTATAAACACACACTCAGGGGAAGGGGAGGGAAAAGGAATAATATTGAAGCAGTGGAGCAGAAGACAGGAATTTTGACCTATTTAATAGTTTCCAGTGTCTAGTGAAATAACAGTTTGAATTGCTTGTTTGGAAAAGGGTTATTATTTTACTGAAAACTTTTATTGAAAAGATTGATGTGCTCTCAAAGTCAATCTTTATTAACTTCCATTGCAATTTTCTGCACTTTCTCCTTTCAAATGACATTTCTTCCCTTCCCAAAACCAGGATCATCACCTCTACAGAGATTTCTCTTTTATGCCCCTTTTAAGGAGGAATTCAGCTATTAAATGTTAAAAGAAAGGCTGTTTTTACTCCACTTGCCACACAAACCACACTAAGCAGAACTGGATATCTTGATTAAAAGTCAGTTCAGTTACATTTTTAGAGCAGTCTTATATCTATTAAAAAGGTATTCGATGAGCAAGGTTTCAGGATAAACGGACATGTACCAAAGAACTGCAACAAACACCATTTGTCATTTTCCCATTTTGGCATTTGTTCATGTTGTCTTTGGCACTAGTTCTCCAGATGTACAGGCTGCAGAGGAGAGTTGGGTACATTATGCAAAAAGATTGATTGTTTCATGCTCCTGCAGAGCAAAGTGAATTGAATATTGCAGGGAACATAAGCCTAGACATCCTAGATAGAACATAACAAAAGAAATGAAAACACCAACACAAGACTTTGTGTCAAATTTATGCTAACAGAATTTCCAAGGACCCCTAAATATGTCAAAATACTGTAATTTCTGTGAAAGCCCTTGCTATTCTGCATCTATTACCACTGCTAGTTTAAATTTGTGCAGATACATTTACTCTGTGGCTGTGCAGGCATACCCAGGTAACACCAGAATTAGTTTAGTGTTCCAAAACAAACTTTTCTGTGAGAACATCATGGTCCATGATACCACAAAAGCACTGTATTCTGCTAAAGTGTCACATGGACTATTATGGTGTCGGCCTTGAGCTAAGGAGATGTGAAGTGAAGAAAGAAGTTTTTTGATTCCTCCTCTCTGCTGAGGACATGTTTGAAGGGAAAAACACCCAGATGTGTCAGGCCAAAATAAGAGCAAAATACCACTTATGATGCCACTAATAATGCTTTGTTCCATGAAGCAGGAATTCAGCTGCCAGACCTCTAGTATGGTCTATTTCAGTATGGGTTGCTTTTCCTGAGGTGTTGTGCTGGTTTTCCACACTTCTCCACAGATTTCTGAAGGTCTGTCATGGTTTAATTGCAGCCAGCAACCAAGCTGGGACTGGGGAGAAATATAGAAGGGTAAAAGCAAGAAAAACTCATGGACTGAGAGAAAGACAGTTTAATAGGGACCCCAAAAGCCATGCTTACAATTCTCTAATGACATGTGTTTTCAAAAAATCATAAAACAAGACAGTGGTGGTTTTATGGTGTTTTCAGCCTTGATTTCAGTTCAGTAATTGTTGAAAAAAGAACTCCCTAAAAATGATTATGCGTGACAGCTTCCATATTTATTCTATTTCAATGTTCTTTCATATTTAACTTGCTCAGTTTAAGAGCTAGAAGATGCATTTTCCTGCTGTCAGACAGCAAACTCAGCTGGGGGCTTGCAAGACCAAGCTGAGATCTTTTTACCTCTTAGGTGGTGTGCAGGTGCAAATCTGGAAGCTTGAAGTCAATTGACAATTTGGTTGGGTAACACCCCACTCATTAGTTTGTTTTCTGGTGAGATTTTTGGACTAGGCTATTGCAGATTGGAAACGACAAAAATGTGTATTTTTGTTTATTCTAAACCAGTGACCTCCACTGACAGTTATGTTCTTCTTGTTAATGAATTTTTCCTGACTGGAGGTTTGCTGTTTAGAGGTCAGCAAACCACTGCAGAAGCACTAATTACATGAGTATATTGATGATATCTCTTGGGCTTTAAGTGTTTTGGTATCTCAGAGGATTTTTGCAGAGGAGTACCTTTCGTTCGTTCATACTTACATCCCTGCTTTGGTATTGTGTCTGCTGAAATCTTCAACTCCTTCTGAAGCTGCCCAGCATGGCCATTGGGACCAGAATAAAAGGAGATATAATTCCCATCAGTTCTGGTGAGCACAGCACATTATATATATTTATACATTAAGCTACATTTATGATAACATTATATTTGTGTCATTTCAGACATGGCTATGAAATTTTTTATGGTTAAGAGCTTGAGAATGATTTTAAAACAGAAGAATAGGCAAAATGTGCGTGCCTCATCAGTCATATTACTGGTTTTGAAGAGCATTTTATGATGTGCTAGACGTGGAGTTACAGTAGATTAATTCAGGAAGAACATGCAGCTTGGCCCTTTTTTATGGAGAGATCATCTTGTATTCCAGAGCTTTAAAGCCTAAGGAAGGAAGCCTACCAAACACAGCAATAAGCCCAGGACAGAACCTACAAAAGAATATACGTATTCTGTCATTCCAGGGTCCCCAGAATGACTGAATTTGACAGTGAGTATGAGACACACAGGGAAGCATGCTCAGGAACACTGATGGACGACCCCCTTCCACCCCTGGTCAAATCTAAAGCAACTCAAACTTGGATCAGCTCCCTGGAGCTCCGGAG
>JBBMKD010000115.1:23972114-24078974 GCA_037834095.1 Argya squamiceps
GTACAGAGAACAAACCATTTTACAAAAGAACATTAACTTATGAATGAAACCTAAAATTAAAAAATGCACTCCCACACCCAGCCACCCTCTGCATGAAGAACCATTTCCTAAAATCCAACCTGAACCTGCCCTGACACAATTTCAGGGTCCTGTCACTATCACCACAGAGGAGAGGTCAGTGCCTGCCTCTCCTCTTCCCCTCACAAGGAACATGTAACTGCAGTGAGGTGTCCCCTCGGTCTCCTCTTCCCCAGGCTGAACAGACCAAGCGACCTCAGCCACTCCTCACATGACTTCCCCTCAAGGCCCTTCACCATCTTCACGGCTCTCCTTTGGACACTCTCTAACAGTTCAATGTTTTTTTTGTATTGTGGCACCAAAACTTTTCCCAACACTCAACCCAGTGCAGAGCAGAGCAGGACAATTCCCTTCCTTGTCTGGCTGTCATGCTGTGCCTGATGCAGCCCAGGGGCCCTCCTGGCTGCCAGGGCACTGCTGGTTCATATTCAACTTGTCATCAACCAGGATCCCCTACCTGGGATGTTTTCCAGCATTTCATTCCCCAGTCTGTTTGTACATCCAGGGTTGCCCCATCCCAGACGCAGAATATTAAATGTCAGGTGGTTGGTGAATGCCCAGCCCTCTAATTTGTGAATGTTGCTTTGCAGGGCCTGTCTTCCTTTGAGGGAGTCAACACCTCCCAATTTAGTGTCAGTGGTAAACTGACTCAGTATCCCTCTTCAAGTCCTGTGTTCAAGTCAATTACAAAGGAGCTGAAGAGAACTGGGCTTAAAATATAGAACCCCACGGGTGAGAGGTCACCAGTCTGATGTAACCCCATTGAAAATAATGAATCCATGTCCTGTATCCATATACATGCATATGAAACTCACAAATGTATAAGAAGTCACAAATAGAGTAAATTGTTGTGATTTATAGTTGATAGTGAGAGCTGACAGCAAATAGAGTGCTGCTGTCTATTTCTAGAGAACAAAAGATTAATTTTCCCATCCGTCACCAGCCTGTTGCACAGTGTTTCTGTGCTTGGAAGCAGGTAAGTGTAGAAAGATGTAAGTCAGTTAACTCTGAAGGATCCCCTGGAAAATACAGATTTTATTTACTTTCTTTTCCTATTTCTTTTCTATTTCTTCTGCACTTGATAGGTTTCACAAAGAGATCTCACTAGTTAAAGCCATAAAATAAACTAACCATTCTAAATGAAGCCAGGCATAACATTTTTTTGAATGATTGAAAGTGTGAATGAAATCCAGTTGTGCTAGCCAAGGTAAATTCAGGTGAGAAAGCAGCACACACAGAGACAAAGAATTGTTGATTTTATTGTGTCCCAGTAAAAAGATGCCTGCTCAGCTTAAGGGGGTTGACTTTGCCCAGTGAAAAAAAGATTTGAAAAATATGTACAACCTTCTGAGAGCACAACAAAGATAAAATCAGTGCAGTTCCTTGTTTTAAACCACTGTCAGAATGGCAAACATCCACTTTGTTGCACCCGTGAAATTATGTGTCTGAGCTAAGTAGTACAATCCACAACAGACATAGCTGGTCAACTGGAATACAAACACCCCTTCTCCCTGTAGTTTTTTTCCCCTCTAGTCTCAAGAGAAGTGATAATAATGAATTTCCCTTGACTTTAAGACTGATTACATTGTTCTCTTAGAGAAAGAGTTACAAATGTTTGGAAAACATGAAAGATAGTTCTTCAGGGTTAGTGTTACTCACAAAAAATCTTCAGTTGTCCAGCTTCCAGAGAGTAGTGTAATTAGTAGTGTGATGAAATACATAATTTTTACTTAAGTTGCTCAGCTTCTCTCTGCTTTTTGTTTGGTTTCATATGTAAACAGGATTTATTAATTCATCCTTTGTCTATGAACATTCCCAGTAACTTCTTTACCCTAGTCATCATTTAACACAGATGTTGTAGGTCATTAAACCCCTACAGGTTTTGCAAAAACAACTGCAAGGCTGAGAACTGAGTAGCTGTAAATTCCTCCTTTTTAGGGGAAAGCCTAAACTATGGACTAGTGTTTCCACACTAGATGAAATTGACAACTATTGACAACTATTTTAGACACAAAAGTGTCACAGCACATTAAACTAAAGTGGCAGAGGCACAGAGACCTGCTTCCTAGGGTATATTTTCACCTTCCTCACATGAGGAAATGACACAGTAAACTTCAGCAACACCACTGCGGTTTAATCACACCTCTTTAAATAGTAGTTGTTTTTATTAGGATCTGAAAAAAAACCCAAGTAACCAAACAACAAATTGGCCGTTTATTACTTAGTGGCTATGAAAGAACACAGGGTCTTTTTCTGCTAGGATTTTGGGGGGAACTCAGATATATATCTTGAAGCTAAATTTTAAACACTACCCCCCACAAAAACCAACCAAACAAACACAACTTAAAAACCCAAACAAATGAAACCACCAAAAAGAGAAAAAAACAAACAAATGAACGAACAAAAACCATTGGGAAGGAGTCATGATGATCTGCATTATAATTTTTGCACATGTAGATACTGCATAATACATTTAAATTCTGTTTAGAGAAAACCACCACTCAGTTTTAATTAAGATCAGCTCCTGGGTGTCCCTTTCTCCTTACTTGCCAGATCTCACAGATCTCCATGCTTGTAAACTTTTGCTCCCTGGGGTTTGTACACTGAAAATAAACTGAATCAGACTCCTCCCAAACTCTCTGCTCCTTCCCCAGCCAGATAAGGGAAACTGAAATCTCTCTTCCTTGTACAAAGGCAGCAAGATGTGCATGTCCCCACTGACATCAGGGTACATGAAAAGGTATCCTTTATCCATTCACCACATTGGTCAAGTGCAAAAATGCAGAAAGCACAGTAGTTCTGTGATCAAAATATTTTTCTAGTTGCTATATTGGAAATAAAGCTCCACCTGCTTTCCTTCTCACCAGCATCCCCATGGACTGTAACTTTTTTTTTTTTTAATGGGATATGCTTAGAACTGCTCTATTGTTACCATAATAATATTCATTTAATCAGCTTTTAAATAAGCCAATTATTCTTTATACAGATTAGACCAAAACATTAATGAAATTATGTAGCTTAGACATGTCTTTTTCCAGAAAACAGTGCAATGTAAATGTTAATAAGTCTCAATATGTAATCTTAGCTGATAAATTATAGGTTTTTTCTGCTGAATTCTAAACTTCATGAATCAATGTGTTTTTTCCCTATTTCCTTTTTTTTTTTTTTAATAAGAACATAACCCCACTGTCCTTTTAGGCTGGGTAGTCTAAGCACCTTGCATTTGACTGGAAACAACACAAGTAAAAAAAAAATGATCTGTCTTTACAGAGGTTGCAAATTCTGGGGTGTTCTATGTTTGACGTAGTGCTTTCTTTCACTGTCTTCAGGATTGATTTCCTGCTACTCCACTAATTTATATTCTTACTGGATTTACTATGTTCAGGCTTTTCTAAGATGAACATAAATTAAAATATTATTGTGAAAAAAATTAAAGTTAAACATTCCTTCTAAAGTCTAGAATACATGGGCAAATATTTTCAACCCTTACATCTCTCTACAGATATTGCCAAATTATTTACCTGTTATCCATCACAACCAAAAGAAATATAAGTGATTTAATGCTCAAAGGGGAGAATTCTCATTGATAATTAAGAGGAGAATAAACTAAGCCTATTTGATTTCTTCATATTCTCAACATCTGGACAGAAAGTGATAACATCCCTCTGCTACATGGTGATATCTCTCAAAATTTCTTCAGTTTTTGAGGGCATTTTCTAGTCCTTGTTTGCTAGAGTCCTTCAACATATGTTATGGTTTTTTCAGTCACCCCTGTGCTTTGGAAAATCTTGCAAACAATGAAATCCATTCTGCAGTCCCATGAAGGACTGAGACCACAAGAGAGGCACTCACAGGGCTACAAGTCCTCTGGGTGTTTCTTAGGCCTTCAATCAGATGGATAACGGGCCCATGAAGAGACCATGTGGCATTTACTGAGTGACAAATGAAAATACCAGTCAACAGTTAGGCAGAAGGTCATAGGTGGGCTGTGACCTCCTGCAGCTGTAACAAATCCATGCCTGCTGCTAGATCCCTCAAACACCTACAGCAGTGGTTTACAACACAAGAACCATCCCATCTTACACTTCCTGCCCAAGACCAGCCCAGCCAGCTCAAAATCACCCTACCCTTTTTCTTATGAGCTCACCCACTCCTGGCACACCCTATTACTTGGTAGAAAGAACAGACTGAAATCTTTCCTCTCCCAAACTAGAGAGTCTATTCCTATTTAGAAAATACAGCAATTTTATTTATATACAGGCAGGTAGACAGAGATACACACATATATGTGTGTATGAAAAGAGATATTTACCCATTTGAGAATTGTTAGGTTTTTAAAAGGAATTTCATGTTGACATCACTGTATAGAGGGAATTTTATAGTTCATGAATACACTGGCAAAATCAACAAGTTAAAAGAAGTCTGAAATTTGATTCTAATATTAAAATAACTGTTCAAAGTTAGAACACTTAAGACCATGTGCTACAGGGGGCTATGTCAGATTTGAGCACATGCCTGATCCTTGTTCTTTGAGTGTTCTTGTTCTTCGAAAAACCCGTTGTTGAAACTTTTCTAGCAGGGATCTCAATGCAAGCCCATTGAAATAATCAATATCATATCAATATGGTTTAACATCTGCTTAGTGACATAATGCTTAAGTGCATAAACTCTGTCAATGCAGCTGCTTAGATTTCAGGGTGGCCCAGCATCAGCTTGACAGAAATTAGGAAGATAGAAATATTTTTTTTTTGTTGAAAAGCTTTATTAGATATCTGTTCAAAGATTCTGAAACTGGTTTTTACTCTCCATATAGTAGTCATTTATAGTATTTTATTGACTCCTTACTGCCATTTCTATTTAGCTTGAAAACAGAAATTTAGATTTCAGAAAATTATGCTGATATATAGCATAATTAAATGTGAGCTTCACATTCATGCCAAATTATCAAAACAACAACAACAACTACTACAATAAAAAGCTAGGTTTGGAGAATAAAAACAGGTCAATATTTGAAATTCCTTTAGTAACTCAGCTGAGTATGTCAGCTACATACTTCTGTGACAGTAAGGTCACTAGGAGAACTATATAAAAGAAAATATGAGGAAATTCAGTTTAAGGAAAAAACGTTACTTGTACAGAACAACTGTTGCACACTGGTAAGTCCCACACTTCATTTTTTTTTTCATATGCCACTGACACTTTTCACAAAAGCAGCTGTGACTGAGAGAACAGAATTTTCACTCTAAAATACTAACCTCAGGAGGATTTTAGCAGGTGTAATTTATCTAAGTATTTTGTTGGTACTTAAAGAACCGATAAAGCAGGAAATAAAAGTCACTTTCAACACTTGGAAGGCCAGAGATGAAAAAACTTCAAATGCTGGAAAAAAAATGGCTGGAATCTGTATGTTTGAATAGGACTGAAATTAGTAATATTCAATGGATACTGACAGGAAATTTTAAAAAGTGTAATAAAACATTTGTCACTTTATATGCTGCCATAACCTTGTAACGGTCTACTGACAAATAAAAACAAACAAAAAAAATACTCTCAGACTTTTTATGTGCTGTGATAATTAATAAATTTACAATGTGCTTAATAATGATTTCTTTCCTCTTGCCTTTGCTTGCAAATATATTCTTTTTTCTTTCTTGTGTTGGTGCCTTAAGGTTAAACAAAATGTAACCTGAAGTAGCTGCAAGGTAGAGTTGTGTTAACTTCTTTCATTGATTACATAACCAAAAAAAAGGCTTTGTTAAGAATTCCTGTTTATTTTTGGTTGGAGGTTGGTACAGTTACAGGCCTACTTGCATTGTATCTGCATCAATGGTTGTTTGCTTTTGCTAGACGTGTTTCTCTGCAAAGTTGGATATTCTGGTTACAGGAAGTTTAGTGAAAGAAGATCTGTACGAAGCACTTTCTGTGAAATCACATATAGAGGCTAAGGGGCTGCATTTAACTCTAGAGTTATCAGGAATCACAAACTAGGGAAGATAGAAGTCCTTCATTTTTATTTACTGTCTGAGGTGAATCACTACCAAAGCCTGCATTGTTAACAAGGCAGATCCTTGAAGGAAATGGCCACTTCAATGAATAAAAAACCTGTCATAATAATTATTGTTTCTGTGATAATGGCCTCCTTCATACCTTTTCAGACCACAGCCATAGAATCATAGAATTGTAGAATCAAAGAATCACAGAATTATAGAAAGGCTTGGGTTAGAAGGAACCTTAAAGATCATCTAATTTCAACCCAACCTTCCACTAGATAGACCAGCTTGCTCAAAATCCCATCTAACCTGGCCTTGAACACTCCCAGGGATGGGAAAAAAAAATCTTTGGTCAACTTGTTCCAGTCTTTCCCCATCCCCACAGTAAAGAATTTCTTCCTAATATCCAATCTAAATCTGTTCTTTTTCAGTTGAAAGCCATTACCCCTTGTTCTATCACTACAGGCCCTTGCTGGAAGTCCCACTCCAGCTTTTCTGCAGGCCCTCTTTAGGTATTGGAAGGCTTGCTGTAAGGTGTCTCCAGTCTTCTTTCTCCATCCTGAAGAACCTCAACCCTTTCAGCCACAGGAGAGGTGCTCAAGCTCTCTGACCATCTTTGTGGCCCCTCCTCTGGACCCACTCCAACAGGTCTTTTCTGTACTGGGACCTGCTAGATGCAGGGTTCCAGGTGGAACAGAATTCTCTCCCTCCCCTGCTGCCCATGCTGCAGCCCAGGACACATTTGGCTTTCTGGGCTGTGAAGTGCTCAGGGCCTGGTCAGTCCAGCTTCTAGCATTCCTGAGTCCTTCTAACCAGGCAGGTTTTAATCCATTTTCTGCCCAGTCTGTGTTGTTTATGGTTGGGATTCTCCCCACCCAGGTGCAGTACCTTGCACTTGGTGTCTTTGAACTTCAGGAGGCTTGCAGAGATTCACACCTCTCAAGCCTATCAAGCTCCCTCTGGGTGATATCCCTTCCCTCCAGAACATCGTTTGGTGTCGTCCATCCGCCATAAAATTAGTAAACCCACAGATCCAAAGTATTGCTCTAAATTTATAACCTAAAGCTGGAGCTTGTTCCAGACAAGGTTGCTGCCCAATTCACTTGTCCGCAGTACAAGAAGCTATGTGAAATTGACCCCAAGAAAAATTACAAACTAACTAACTTTAGGCAACTAGTTTGATCTGAAAAACCAGAGAGCAGGAAAATTAAGTGAGCCTGATATTCAAGCTTGTAATAGGAAAATGTGGGACTTCATTTTTTCTGACAATTTGTAATCTACTCCACAAAAACAAAAACAAAAACAAAAACAAAAACAAAAACAAAAACAAAAACAAAACAAAAACAAAACCAAAAACAAAAACAAAAACAAAAACTAGCCAAATTTCTGTGAATAGACAAACAAAAAAACCCAGAGATAATTCTAGGAATCTAGACCTCTCCTTGACAGTCTTTCCTGCTTCCTCTCTTTCAGAAGTAGTTTTAATTTTCTATTTAAGAGCACTTCATTTTTATCATTTCATTTTCTGTTTCCTCCTTAGTGCCTCCATCTCCTGCTTACAATTTCCACATAAAAAGCAATTTCACTCTGACAAGTCACACCACCTAACTCTCATGCAGCAATTTTCTTCTGCAGACCTGCAACAGCTGTACAAAAGGAAGAAAGTTTCACTACTGAATTTGTGTGAATTACACTGGGGAAAAGCACAGTATATACTTTATGTAAGCAAAAAATGGAAGGACGGGGTGATTTGTTCTATCTCCTTTCACACCAGGAATTACTTTCTATAATACTGCTTTCATGTAGTTTATCTGGAGATGGTTTCATTGTGCCAAGAAATAAAAAGTTTGTAGGGGGATTGTTGGAATGTATTGTTCATGTCATCCGTGTGGCAATCTTATCTGGCTCTCTATTCACCCTTCCCTAATACTTTTTAAAGCATTCTATGTAACAGTTCTTCATTATTGGTGCTTAGTTTTTTGTCAGTGTAAAGATAACCCTTTCTTCTATTAAAGAAGCGCTTGTGAAGTTCACATCTGATCTAGTTGCACGAATTTTTTAGTGTGTGTTTGCAAGTTCTGGTGAGGGGCCAAATGGGGACATAATCATGGGCTGGCAAACACTGCTGGGGGTGTTTGCTCACCGCTGTTGGGTGTAGACCTAAAATGCATGTGCACCTTTTGAATGTTGGGTTTTTAAACTATCCCCAGAGGTCGCTATTCCCAAGATTCTTCCACTGCCACTGATACTCTCTGTGCTTTTCCAGATCAGCAGTTCCTTTTTAAGTAAGACAGAATACAGTTTCAGGGAAAGGATATGGTTATAGTAGCCACATTGCAGCCAGAGAGAATAGGAAAATGCCTCACTGCTCTGTGAAGCAACCCTTTTCTTGTGGGAAACCCTTTTCCCACAAGAATATTTATGAATTGAAAATTTATGAATTGTTATTTCAGCATCATAGTGAATGCTAAATTTTATGAAATAATTTTATGAAACAATTTTATGAGACAATTGTAAATTCACTCCTCACATCTATGAAAGAGTTGGAAATTGCAAATCAGTTTGTTGCTCTAGTCACTGGTCTGCACCCATAAGTGCAGAATGCATCTCTGATCTTTTTCAGTCACACATCATTCTGCCACCTACAAAGAACCAGCCTGGGAAGGAGAAATGCCCTGCCCTTCTGTACAAATTCTGCAGGTTCTCTGCCTTTGGTTCTCTGGTAATGGACTGTCAAATGTGTCACTTATCACCAAGAGATTTAGGGGTTACAGCATCTGTTCCGCCTAAGTAGAAGTGACTGGAGAACATGGTCTCACTGACAACTAACAAAGACAAATCTAAACGTCATCATCATTATTTTTCCTACTATATTATCAAATCCTTGCACATCAAACAATTCTAACAGAATCCGTGCTTTCCCTACAGAAAACAAAGCTGTTAATTATGACTAGATAACAATTATAGCTTTTTTGCCTGAGAGCTATTTTAGCCATAAGGACAGTTCCTTGTACATGTCTAAAAAGAGCTTTGACTGCCAGTTCAAAAGACTCAGAGGTTTATTTCAGTTAAGGTCCAAAATAAAGGTTTTCACTTATTGCATTTTGTGGAGTTCACTGTGTTTATATGAGCCAGTGATCAAAAGGACCCATAAAGATTAAAATTCTGACATTAAAGGAGTACTCTTACATTGTAGCATGTAAGGTCATAGACAAACACAAACTAATTATTAGTCTGACATTAAGTTTAAACAGGGAAAGTGCCAAATGATTGAAGTTTATTTGCTGAAGATGAAGGAGGAAGAATGTATATGGAGATGAGCTTTAAAAATTTGAAAACACAATTCTTGTTTTTTAAATATAGAATATTTTGGACATTTTATCATGAAGTACAACCATATCCTGTCTGTGTCTATCAGGCATGCCTAGAGGGCATGCAATGGACATGCAGGCTTCTCCTTCACTCCTTTAGTCAGAGACCTGCTCAGCCCTATTTACTGGGTCCAAGAGAGTCCAAGATACATCTTTGATGGGAGATAAGATCAAGGTCCTAAAATCTATATAGTGTTATTGGCTGCTTCTCTGTGCTTTATGGCTATACTTAGTCAAATAAATTAGGTGGAGTTTATGTCAACTGAATATAAATTTCAGTTGCTCTCATTGCTTAGACAACATAAAAATCTTCCAGGTGGAAATTTGTCCAACAAACAACTTCTGCAGAACATTTCAGGCTCGGAAGAAGAATATATATTATTGCATTGTATTTTGTTGCGTTATCATGTAATATTCAAAGGTTCTGTGATTTCTTCTTCAAATCCTATTTTTGGTGGTAGTTAGAAAAACAAGACCAGTTTTCACAGTTTTCTTATGTTATAGTTTCAATTTCTTTTTTTTGGTTTCCTTTTTTTTTTTTTTCCCTCATCAATTAGAACAATAACTATAATCAAGACTATGGAATTTTGTTTTCATAAGAAATGTTATTTACCCTTTGAATTCATCCATCTTCTCCATGGGATATGCTTTCCTGAAGTCACTCTATTGAGGCTATTATTATAATCTCCCATCATATTTTCTAAGAGATGGACACATAGTACCTGCTAATTGACACACTAGTTTTCAAGAAGTCAGAACATCTTTTTGTCAAATGGTGCTTAATTCTGTTTCTGTTTGTCTCACATTTGACCTTGGGCTGAACTTTCTCATTTCTGAACAGTTTAAATGATCAACTATATTTCATCCTTCATCTGCTCCAGTTATTATATACCAGAGACCATTAATCACATTAATCCTGCACTCTACAGGCCTTCCATGGGGCACTATTTGTATGAGTTTTTTTCATCTGTAGATGCCTGACACGGATTGGAGTGGACTCACTGTTTCTGATTCAACCTTACAACCATTTATTTGCACCCACTGGCCAGTCCATAATAAATAGCTGTTGTGAGTAAAATAAGCCATGCTCCTTAAGCTGCCAATGCTTTGAATATTAACTCAGTGGAGAAAAACATCTCTTTCTAAAGTGAAACACTTCTCTGGCATTAATGAGAGCAATAGATGAGCTCTGTCAAGTTCTGTCTTCTGTTGGTGGCCACCCAAAATGTCCCTCTGAGACCATGGTTTGTCTGCAACACTTCTGCTGCTGGCACATTTTGCTGCCATCACAAACTTCAGCCCTTGACGCAGACTGAATCTCAACTCTTGTAAGTCTGTGCCATGGCAGTGATGTCTGCTGGTAAGTCTGGACCGTAACAAGGTTCTACTTGGGCTTCCCCATTTGTAAGTGATGGTTTAGGTGCCATCATTAGTTCAATTCACAACAGGGAGAGTTCCTGTCCCTGGTGACCCTGTGTAAAAGTTACAAATGACTAATATAACTTGGTGATCTGACTTTGATGCAAGCTGTGCATTAAAACATCCAAGGGTTTAAGTGTTTTCATTTTTATGGATGTACACCTGAAACTTCTGTTTCTGTTTTTCTTATATTTACATTGTGGTCTGCTAGCTATAATACTAAACACAGCCAAACTGATTACAAATAAATGTAATTTGAAAAACTCAACAATAAGTCATCTTTATATACATTGGATTTCCTAATGTGCTGTGTTCTACCCAGATAAAACAAGATGGAAAAAAATAAATACTTATATTCATAAGTATTCATAGAAGTGCAACACATTTGATGTACCTTGAGGGGTTGTTAGAGACAAGCAGCAGTTTGTATGGGGCGAGGGTGACTAAAGGAGATCAGGGCAACATGTAAAATAAAGGATGACACAGAAAAAGCTCTGTTCTGCTCTTTTCCTGAAACACAGAGTAAAAAGTGCCTTCACAATGAAAAGTCATGCACTGAAGGGTCATTGGCTGTGTCCTATCTACTTCTGGCTAGTTGTTTTGCAAACTGGCATTTTGAGACTGTCATTGTCCAAAGTATATCTAATCTTTCAAGACAGCAAGAACTTGTGAAGGCTGAGGCAAAGTGAAGAGTTTAGCCCTTCCCAAGAAAAGGTAGTAGTGTCAGAACAAAAGGAAAACAAAGCTGTTTTTTTAATCACAAACCCTGAGTTATGATAGTTTCTCTCAAATGTAAGCAAAAGCAGCCTTGGATTCCCCTTAGCACAACTGCTGGGCAGCTGTGGGGGCTGTGAGCTGAGCAGATTGCTTGATAAACAAACACACCTGGGAAAGGAAAAGGGAGGCAAATTGTCACAGCCCAGCCCTGCTCCCAGTGCACTCTCAGATCTGATCAAATCCTATTTATTTCTAATTTGGGGTAGAGGTGGATTCCTGGATGGGAGATCAGTTTACAATATGAGACCAAGGCAGTTTCTGGACACATTTTTCTTTGGGCAAAATGGCAAGGAATGCATCCTGTGCTCGGTTCCCAGCTGTCATTTCTATTTCTCTCATCCCTGGCTACCAGGGGCTCACCCTGATGGCAGATTAACCAAAATGGAGGTCAGCATATTGCCCACCATGCATCTCAACTCTATGCTACCTGGGTTTCTGTATTCATCTAACTGGCAAATAGCAATTTTTCATGCAAAAGGCTCAGACATTCATACTTCCACACTCATACCAAAGACTCATCTTATTCTCAGCCATAAAACCTTATGTTGTCACAGCTGTCCTCATTATAAATTATAAGCCCTGATGAACAGTATTATTTTGCTGTTATGTTTGTAAATATTATTTTAAACTACTCATTAATAATATAAATCCCATCCTAACTGCAGTGATGCTGAAAAAATTCCTATTATATATCTTCTTGAAAATACCAAATCACACTAAAGTTTAGGAAGCACTTTAAAAATCAACCACACAGTAATCAGCTAGGTAATAAAAGCAATTTGCAAATGCCAAAGCTTAATAAACTGAGCGGTTGGAGAACCCTAAGGTACCTAAAAATGAGGCAATGTAACCAGAAACTAAAAACACAATGGGAAAAAAATGAAGGTACAGCAATTTTCAAGACATTAGAACCCTACATATTGTTTCATTACATTTTAAGGTGTTTAAACCTTGACGATATGGTGACTTACTGGTAGCACGATTTTACTGATTCAAAAACTGCCTATGAGAAACACTCCTTTCCCATGAGATACAAGCAAGAACTTCATGAGTAGGAAAGCAGTGGGGAAAAAATAAAGTTTGTATTGCCTGTATTTATTTTGCCTATATTTTGAGACTTGGGAGGAAGATTTTTAAAGTGCAGAGTGGTCTCCTGCTCCTTTATAAGTATGTAAAGGAAGATAATCCCTTGGATGTCATTTGTCATAAATCAAGGTGTATGAAATGTGCAGACTCAAACTAAAATATTTTTTTATGTAGCAAGAGGCTACTTGTAGCAATGATACCTTTTCCCTCTGGAATTATAGAAGTTTTACACAAGAAGCAGCTGATTGGGTAGGTCAAAGTCCACCAATCAAACTATTTATGGTCCATATTATGGGTTTCCTAAAGCTTTGTCCCTGTGCTGGACTTTTCTAAGCAAAAATTATTTGGGAAACACACTGACTTGTCTCTGGGAAATTTCAGATAAATTTCTGTGTGCAACCACTTTCCCCCTGCACTGCTGAGAAGGATAAGATTTCAACAGTGTAAATTTGCTGTCATCACAGCTATGCCCACTATTCCTGCCCTGCACAGCTATCACTGATGTGATGAAGATTCAGTAATTCCCTGTTTCAGCTACCCATCCACAGGCAATGTTCAACACACCCCGCACATCCCTTTCCAGATTCCATAATGAGATATCTCCGGTTTTTAAATGTACCACATACCAAGAGAGATAAGATTTTTTCTTGCTTTTCACTATAGTAAAGTATGTGCAACAAGACAATAATGGCACTTTTCCAAACATATCCCTTTGAGGGGTCACTCCTGCAACACCCCACCTACCTGCTACACTCAGGTATTTTCTCTTGGTTAAAAGATGGATAATTGAGTATTTCACACAGACAACAAAATAATCGTACAATATTTTTCAAGACAGGAGCTTAATTATAAATCATAAATCATAAGAAATCCATAATGCAGTTATCACATGGGAGTTAATTTCAGAAGACTTAAACAAATACTTCCATAAAAAGATTAACTAATTACATTTTATTTCAAATGTCTTATTTACTATCCAAAACATCAACATATTGCAGGTTCTTTGAATAAATGGCCTCTCTAGTCCTCTTAACATATTTTTGAATAAAAATTCACTTGAGGAAAGGGAGGAACCCTTACCAAAAATCTATATTGACACCGCAATATAAAAGAAAACAATTAATTACAGACAGAAAGCAGATGTTTCTAATAACAACAAGAAGCCACAAGATTATTGGCTAAGAAGCTGGCAGTATACAATAATAAGGTTTCTGCCTTTGCAAAATGCTATGGACTAGGTATCCTGCAGGCTGCATTCTCTGATGACAATTGCATGTTTAAACTGACCAAGGTGAGCACAGATGAGGTGCAAGAAGGAACACATATTTTCCTCCACCAGCACAAGCTGGTGGACAAAGCTGAACAAAGGTTGATAGATAAAACATGTATCTATAATGGCTGAATACAGACTACCCTCAAGTCCTTCATTTTGTGACTGCACTCCCTTCCATCTGCACAATGGTTTTGTGGTTTTTTCTTCTCCACAGATACATCCTGAAAAATTCTACCTCCGGCCTACCCTGCCCTCTGGCTATGAGTTCTGGAAGGGACTCTAGCTACCAGGTCAGGCTTACCCCTCAGTGTCACCACAACCTGAACAAAGTCTGAACCAGTAAAACAGTTATCATCATGTTTATAACGAGCTTCATGAATGTGGTCAGAATTAGTTTGGAACATCAAGTGTAAACTCCAGGATAACAATGACCTTACTAGAGAAAACACATTTTTACCCCATCTACTTGGAATGAAAAGCAGTTTTCGATTCTTCACCTGTTATTGCTCCACATCCTCCACATAAACATTTTCTATGAGTTGACTTTTATTTCACCTCTGAAAATTACTGAGTTCTTTGATCGTTCCAAAGACAGGGTCTTGGGCTATGAAGAATTTTGTATATTAACCAAAAAAGCTTTTATCTATCTATCTATCTATCTATCTATCTATCTATCTATCTATCTATCTATCTATCTATCTGTCTATCTGTCTATCTATCTATATGTTTCTTAGTTCTGTCAAGTGGTGAACATTTTTAAACAATGAATAAAACCGAGAACACTGGTGTTCTTATGTGGCTTATAATTTCATTATAAGAATGAAATTATATCTCATTATTTCCTCTCATAAACCTCTGATCTGGTACACATCTATGTGTTTTCTGCTTAGAAGGGAAGGATCTTTCTCTGTAAAAGAGGTTATGAACTTCTTATAATTACCCATCTGTCTTTGTGGGGGAGGCCATGCAGCAGATAGAGTGTCTCACCTATCTGAAATTTTGTTAATACTCTGGGATGCTAACTCCTTGGAAGAAACTGAAGTTAGAGCCCTTTGCATCCAGGAAAATGAATTTGGAAACAGCAATATCTTCAGTGACTCATCAGCATGTTTGGAAAACACAAGAAAGATTTATGTGCACATTTTGTGTTGTTAAGAGCTGATTTTCTGCTTTCTCCTGATGCTCCCTGAAGTTTTCTTTCCACTCTAACTGTGAGAACCAATTCAAACAGGCAGTTTTATTCATTTAGGCAGTAATTATTCAGAAATTTCACAGCGTTTACGTTCATTTGATGCAATCTTACACAAACACCTGCTAGTACACGCTGTTCAGGGTCACTCTGACATCGTATAAGCTTTCAAATAGAATAACAAACCCAAATCAACAGTTCCTAGTGGGAATGGCTCCACTGATCACTCTAACACTCTCTACTGTGCAGAGCTGGAACAGAAATAAAACACATCTTCTTAGACAAGCAATTAGTGTTTCATAATATATGGGAATATGTTTTCAGCCCTCAGATGTTCAAGGCCCTTCTCAGACAGGAAGATAAATTGTCTTCTCCCCAAGATGCAACACTTCTATCTTTAGCTCAACTGACTCAGAGTCATATAAATTTTAATTTGGACAGGCTATTCAAACGGCGTATGAATTCAAAATTTTTATCAGAGTTATATGGCATAGGTTTGGGTTTTCAAGGGAGGATCATGAGATTTGTTTTCTTTCTTTTTTTTACCACAGTAAAGTAGATATTATCAAGCATTATCAAGCATTTGAAAAAAATTTCTTTCTTGACTTTGATTAGAAAAACATGTTCAAGGATGGATCCCCATTGCCTATTGCAGTGCAGAGACTAGGCATCAAACTATTTTCCACCCATATTTCATCTGAGAAGACAAATGTATTTTGTGTTGGCACACATCACTCAGCTCTTAGCAGCATTGGCCCAACTCAGGGTCCACATTGCCCCTGAGCTAGACTGTGCTCATCCCTCCCATGCTGGCTTGACCCTATCCTGCAACTAAGCAATCACTCAAACACTCATTTACTCTCCACTACCCTTCCATGCACTCAGCAGGATTGGGGGAAGAATATGAATAGCAAAAATGGATAAATGTGTGAGTTGAAATCAATGCAGCTTAATAAGTTAAGGAAGAGGAAAAAGACCAAGCAAGTGATGTAGATGCAATCACTTACAAACTCCCACAAGCCCAACCTGTCCCTGAGCAACAACTACCTTGGAAAGTTCTCCTGCTCCCACCAACTTCTTTTGCTGAGCATGATGTCATACAGTATGGAATACACCTTTGGACAGTTTGGGTCAATTGTCAGTCTGTGTCTGCTCCTAGCCTCTTCCCCACCTGTGATCTACTGTCAGAGTGAGAAAAGGAAAAGGCCTTCACAGTGTGCAAGTACAGTTCAGCAACAGCCAAAGCACTGGTACATCATCAGTCAAAAATCCAAACCACAGCAGCATAAAGGACCCAACAGATAAAATGAACTTTACCCTAGCCAGATCCAGTACATCTCCTACACTTCAGTGATGAAGAAATCACTTACACGGAGATATCTGAGCTGCTGAGCCCACCCAGGCAGCTAAAAGCAGCCAAAACACAGAACCTCCATCTTAGCTTGGTCCGTTGGCTTCAGTGAGGTGCAGCTCTACTGCAGAAATGCCAGAGACCTGAAACTATTTCAAATAGTAGTTGAAATAACTGCTACTGCATGCCACTTTGCATTTAATGGAAAATGCAGCTGTTTGCAACACCAAGGGTAGTTTGCTTGTTGTTTATTTAACTAATATGAGTAATGACTCTTTTCTTTTAGCGTCTGTTTTCTTAATACTTGGTATCTCAGCATAGTGCAAGGATGAGACAACATCCCAAATCTCTCTACATTACCCTAGTAATTACATTGTAAGTCTGCATTGTTTTTGTAAGAAGCATTTAATCTTCCTAAATTCGCAAAACTACAAAAGAACATCTGAACTAAGGACAGCTAACTACTCTACACCTCTAACCCCCTAGACATAGCTAATGCTATGCCTGTGTTTTTCCTGCTGTATTTTTGCATTCCCTGTTCTAAACTACTCTGCAATGGCTGATATTATTCAGCTCTCTCAGCAAACCTGTTTTACTAGTATGATTTACCTGATACCAAGACCTCACTGTTTTCATGAAAACATAAGCATATTATTTCTTTCCTAGCTAATGCAGTCACCATGAAGAGATTATTCCTTTCCTTGGCTGTAGCCAGGTATATATGTGAAGATTATTGCTGTATTTTCCCTTTTTTGCCCTGCTTTCATTTCTGTGAGTGATGCAACACCAGCTACACTACTGTTTTTCAGAAATTATTCTTTGTAGACTTGTAGTGATTCTTATCACTCTCTTATCTCCAATTACGATGCCTCAAAAGAGGTGAAAAATTGCTGCCCTGCAGGGTCAGACTGGTTGGTCCATCTATCCTTCTATTCTGGCTTCAACAGTGAAAACTGGAAATGAGCAGAAGGAGCACACAAGCCTAACCACTTAGACAATACTAAGTAGAACAAATGGGTTTGGATAATTTTTGCAGGATATAGAACTACTTATCCATGTCACTGTGAAGTTGAACTATGAACCACTCACTGAACATGAAAAACTAGTCTACCAAACATGAAAAAAAAGTATGCCTATGACTTAACAGGATAGGTTGCAAATTCATCCAAGAGAAGCTCAGAGGACTGGTAAGTTAGAGGCACACATTCTTCAATGGCAGTATGAAGTTTTTTTCCAGTTTTGTCTGCACTGTTGAATCAGAAATAAATCCGAAGTTTCCCCTAATGTAACTCAATATGTTTGATCTGTGTCAAAAGAAGCCAGGAAGTTTAATAAGAGTTAAATTAACAAATATTTATCTAACTACCTGAAATTTTAAAACATAAATGGATTCTGTTTAAATTTTGGATGAAGATCAAAGACCTATTGACCTTTTTTTTCCTCTTTTTCATTCAAACTAACTCACTGATAAAAATATGGCAATGCAAAGACTGGAGGTCTCAGTAATAAAAAAGTGTAGTTAAGATTAATAAAATGAAGTTGAAAAATTGATGAGTGAATAACAGTTGATGGGAAAATGAGCTGATAATCACTCATGGGATTATACAATAAACCAAAGCATTAAAATATTTACAACCTAAGGACAGAAATATTTGTCTGTTCAAGCACCATAACTTTTTCAGAAAAAATGGTTAGAAATTGTACTGCTTCCCTTACAGGGTTAGTTAAAGAGACACTGAAAAATATTTGATCTGGATTTCGGCTGCTATATTTTAAAATACATCTCATTATAAATTCAGTCACTAATATGCATCTTATAAAATTATCTAGTTGTATATTAATTTATAAAAGTGGTTTTTTTCTTTTCCAAAAGCAGTTTATTCCTCAACAGAAGAGTGTATATGGCCCAGCACACATACACACCTCGTAGTCAGAGTCACTGTTGAAACTGGATCGTCCTTCAACTGTTGGTCCACAGAACCAGCTCCCTACATATCCAAAGATCACTAAGGGAACTCATGATGCTGGCAGTACAAATCAACATGTAAGGGGCAGGTTGTGATTCACATGAAGACTAAGAAGAGAAACAACTACAAAGCAACAGTTAGAGTACTGTGAACATAGTGCTAATAGCCTGGTTATATTATCCTTGCATATGATGCTCACACTACGCCACCTGGACTGCTCTGCACCTGGCTTACTTTTCACCTGTGCAAGTAATTATCAGAATCCCTTTAAAACAGAGTATCATATGCACAGAAGACACAGGGAGACTCAATTAAATTTTACATAGAAATGTTTAACTAGACTGATCTTGGAGAAAAAAAGACCATCCAGCCTTTGAAGCAGCAGGGGTAACTTGTTCTGCATTTCTTTCCCAGTCCTCAGAACACTATATGGGCATAAAGGCTGTCAGACATATGCTGTTGTAATTCCAGATTTTTCTACCTTGACTAACATTCAAATACCCTCTTCAGTGAAATACATCTTATCTTTATTTAGTGTTGTATGTAAGAAAGCTTTTTTTTATAATTTTAATCAGAGTTTACTGTTACCCTAAGTACTCCAGAGAGTTTATACAGCTAAATTCTTTTCATTAACTTAGTTTGTTTATTCTAATTGCTATCTGAATCATAGCATTCTAAGCAATTTATTATTAAAATTGCCTCAAGGTGATCAACAGAACAACTTAATTTCAAATTTTTCCACTCCTTCCCTCTTCTCAAAATGAATGAATTTCAGAGGGTGAAGTGCCTGGGAAATAGTGTGTAGAAATATTGAAATATGGCCACAAATAAAACCATACAAATACCTAAACCTAAACCTTCAATAACAGTGATTCACTTAGGAAAGAAAGGAAATTTAGCAGTGCAGGAGAATCTTTCTGGCAGCATGTATTACAGTGATGACACAGTTATTAAAATAACTAACTGTCAGCCTCACCGCAGTAGGTGCTTTGAGAGTAGATGGAGGGTAGAGGCAAGAGACTTGAGTCAGCAGGAGCCAGCAGATAGCTGAAAATAGGATCTTCTGATAGAAATGGAATCATTAAACTTTTTTTCTAACAATACTGCTGGTGCCTTGCTCCCATCTACTTTTGAAGCCTATCCTAAATCTTCACATCCTTCCTTTGTATATCTATTCTTTTCTTCTGTCTCCTTGTACTGACCTATTTCTATGTGGTATTTTTAACAATTCATTTCCCTGCAATCTATTCCCTGCCTCATGTTCACTTTAGTTAACCCAAAATACCAGCCTAGAATATTGCAAACATCAATGAGCATTGTCTGACTCTCTTGTCAAACTCCTTCTAGCTGAAAGAGTCCACATACATGAATGTGGATGGAGTTCAAGCCCATAAATAAACAATTACCTAGCAAATATTTTTTTACCAATCTCTTTCTAAAAATTTAAGAATATGATTCAGCCTCTTTTGAACAGCTTTACACTTGAAATATGTAGAGAAATAAAGTAGATAGCCTATTCCTGTTTCTATTCTCAGCTGTAACAAGAACAGAGATTTCCTTCCTTTCTCCTTAGGAGCTAATCCACAAAAACAAATTTTATCCCTGAGTTAGAGCTGGCAGGACTATATAAAAATTGTGTTTATGCATGTTTGATGTTAGATTCAAGTCAGATTATTTTAGATACTCTTAAAAATATTAATCTGCACTGTCTGGCATTGCATTTTCTTCACATAGGATGTATAAAGCATGGTTCTGTCTTGAAATGTTTTCGAAATCCCAGGTTTTTTATCTCACTCCTCAGAAACTCTTTGTGACATAGGTTATTCTGTTACTTATCAGAAAGGCCTGAACATTAAGTCTGCACTGGAGTTTTGATTTGATACTTTGGCACACACAGTGCTATGTCAGTGGATCCACAGTTAAACCCTGTAATGAGTTTCCAAGTGTAGCTCAAGGGCGGATAACTGTAAAAGTGACTGAGCAGTGGTTTCTACCAGCGAAGTATGTGAGAACACAGCATTGCCTATAACTCATGCTCTTGCACGAAGAATAGCTCCAAATTCCGAGGAACTATGAACTTTGTACACATAGCTGCAAATTATTTTAATTGGTGATCTCCGGATGGTGGAATTTCAAGAGACATTTCTGACAGGTACTCCCTCAGTCTTAGAGGGAGACAAAAGGTATACTGTAGTAAATGTTTTTTGCTTTGCAAGAGACATCAGGATTCAAAGCCTTTGGAGGATCCAATCCATTGCAGAAACATACTTCTGTGTGATTCAAAAGGAAAAAATATGTTTTTGAAATCTAATCATCACAGAAGTGTGAATAATTTCAATACTTAGCTTGTTTGTTATATTACATAATTTCTTCTACAAATATTTTACCCTAATATGACAGAAGTAGAAATATTTTTCTAAAATCGGACTTCTAAAATGTCTCTTAGAGAAAGCTATAAGGAAATTCCTCTACAGGACTTTGTGTTGTGTCTCAGGTTCTTCACAACACCGTGATTGTCACTCATACAGCAAGACTAGCCTAGTAAAGCCATATGAAAATTGTACTAATACTGACTGTTCCAGGACACTTCAGACCATGTTTTACTCACAGCAATTGTCAGTCTGGAATAGTCAAGCAGAAATCTTTGGCAAATTGCACAGTCTTCAGAAAAGAATAATGATTGACAATTGTCATCCTTGATGAAATTATTTAGAGTTTAAATATTCATTCTCTTCTACAGCAGCCACTGATGAAAGCGACTCAACTTTCCTGCATTGTCCTTACCTACAGTAGAGCACAGACTGTGTTTCTTATTGGTTCGTCATTATGATCCTTGTGACACTACTGTAGACAAAGTTTTCAATAATGAGTTTTGACAAAACATGAAGAAAATAAAATATGATGCACTTTGCTCAAGAAAGTGGAATTTATGTTCAGGATGACCTTAGGGAAACAGGAGACCTCAGTGAAGGCTGTTGCTTTGATGATGACCTCAACTAACTTGGCCATCTTTCTGGGTCATATTGATGTGAAAGGCAGACACAGCTCTGAAATCTGCTGCAGAACCACCCAGTAAAAGACTGTACACACCCAAATTCCTCACATCTACTGCATGTCAGCCTGTTCTGCTAACCGAGCCCACAGCAAGTGAGACAGAAGTAGGCTTTGACTTCATTTAGCTCCTTGTTAGCCAAATCGCAAGTGCCCAATTCTGATAGAGGAAAGTCACCTGCCCACAGCAGGGGGTTGAAACTTAAAGATCATATGATAGAGCAGAGATACTTGTGAATATTTATATCCCAAACCACTTAGAAATCTGTTGAAGGGCTTTGGATAGAAAATTCTCATTTGCACAATTTAAAGGTGGAAATCAGATCCCAGGTGGAAAAGGACAAATAATATGTCAAATATGGGAAATTCTCAAGTATACAGAAAGGGAAAAAGTAAATATTCCCCATTCCTCAGGAGTAGAATGCTTGGCAAATGTTTTCCCTAACAACTTTGTAGTAGAACATGAAAATATAACTATTCAAATGTCCTCTTTAGCTGAGAGCTAGCTGAGACCAAATTATAAGAGAAACTCCAGGAACAAGTGAAAACTGTCCCTTCACAAGGGAAAATGGATTTGTTTTAACTGTTTTCTGTAATAAAATTTTTGCAAGACATAAATGTAAAAGTTTATTAAACAAAGGAAAGAATTAGCCTGAGTGTACCCTTCCCTTTTTTTTCCCCAACAGATATGACAGTTTTGATTTAAGTCAGGTTTCTTCAGCACAAAGTAGCTCATATTTGTGGGAAAAATAATTTTCTGACCTCACCTACTCTAGCTAAACAAGACTGTGAAATTTACACACAAGTACTTTGCATACCTGTTGTGTGGCTCTGGATCATATCCTGCTCCAGATGAAAATTAACCTCAGATCTGGTCCTGTACAGAAAGGAGGCTGAACTTTCACATTTTCCACTCACTGCATATGTCTCATGACAAAATTGAGTGTAATTTTCCAAGTAGCATCCATCCGGAAACAAGGTCACTTGGCTACAAATGTTTATTATGCAGTATTAAACTCTCATGAAAATCAGTCAATACAACCATTCAAGACTGTGAACTAAACAGAAACATAAATACATAGTTAATTAATGATATTGCTTCTTTGAAATGCACAAGGCACTTCAGGACCTTCACACCTCCTACATTGACGATTCCACCTAAATATTTGTCAACATTCCAGTGGAGCCAAGTGAAACATTGGTTAACAAAGATTTTAAAAAGTACGGTGGTTTGATGGTAAGAATGAAGAGGTTAAATTCTGTCACATTTTCCTCACGCCCCTAAAAAAACAGAATTATTTTCTCGACACATTAAAAAAATAAATAGCTGCCTTAATAAGTATAAGTCCTACCCCAGACTCCTTGACCTTCAGATTCCCGGTGCTGTTTTAAGACAGACACTGAGTGTGGCTGACCACTAAGAGAGGATTGACATACTGTTGGTACAAACCAAAATCCTGCAAGGACACAAAAACAGTGGTGGCATTTGTACATGACACACAGAGGACCAGACTTGAAAGTGTTACTGCTACTTAAAAGAGCATTCACCATGAATCCATGTGAATGTGCTTTTATTCCATTAAAGCAGAAAATGTTTAAAATACTACACTTGAAAGGAATTATAAAATATAAACCTGTTGGGACAAAAGAGCAGGAAAATGCTTTTTTATTTTACCTTACCACAATGGGCTGAACCAAAACTATTCCAGCCTTATGAATTTAAAATCCTCTCACCAACATGCATATTGAAAACTTCTAGAAAGAAACAAATCCTGGATTCTTTTCAGTTGAAAAGACTCAGAATATTTGAAAACTGATGCACTTTAAAATTACACATTAAAATGCAGCTGCTTCATCAGCTTTGAGTAAAGGCACTTTTGTTAGTTCCAAAACTAGCTTGTGTTTTAAAAAAAAAGGAAGCGCAAAAGAAGGTGGAGAGTACTTGAAAGCTGGAGCAATTCTGGCTTCCATTCCCACTGCTGCTGTTTGCACAACATTTATTAACGTTGTGAGTTTTTTACAATTTACTGCCAACAACAAAGGAACAGCAGGTTCCCTTTAAGTCCAGTTATGACCATTGTCCATGATTCCCTTGGCTCTGAATTAAAACAAGCACACCTGGCACTGAGTGCACACCTAGTGCAAAGTTTGCAACTGGTCCCAGCCCAGGGTAGATACCACTGCAAGGTCCTGGTTTACAGTTTAGGTCAATCATAAACATACTTTCTTTAGCAGCAAACATATTAATTGAAACATTGGCCATGGTACAGCTAGAGATAAGAATTATCTGCTCAGGTTTTTACTTCTGTCAGACAGCAATGAATATTCATTTGGTTGTAAAAGTGACCCCAAAAAAACCCATAAACTCTCCACAAAAGATTTGGAAGGATCTTGATCTTAAAAACTAAACAATCAAATCCAATGAACATTGGGAAGCATGATTGCTTTGGAGCCTTTGGTTCCATTTAAGTTCTAACTTCCCAGCTACTGTGGTGACAAGGGCATTACAAATGCAAAAAATGACAGATTTCATCTTGACACATTAACTGAGTAGGATAAACACATAAAGTGCTTAAACAGTGTGCAACAAAGCAGATACTTTTCCTTTCAAACTAGGGTTTATGAAAGGTATAGTAAGTATTTTTGAATCCAGGAAAATTACCTTGTGTTTTCAGTTACAATATAAAATCTGAGGACAATCAAAGACACATTTTGGTGATTTTGCCTGGTCTCTAATTCAGGAGGAGAAGGCAACAGATATTTGCAACATAAACATTCAGCCTGGAATAAACAAGAACAAAAATTTTTTGCTCTGTTTTGATTTCAAAGGTAAGAGGAGGGGCACCACTAAGTATATAAATACATCCTGTTTTCTACAAATGATAATGGGTTCATCTTCTTGCTTATCCGAGTGATTTCAAGCTATTCTAATTCCTTGTCAGGTTTAATTTGTTTTCCAGAAAGCAAGAGGCAAAACTTGATGTCTGAATAAATATGTACATTTTCTTTACAGATAGTTCTTAATTTTGCCTGATAGGGCACAGCTGAATTCACTTCTCTTAATACTGCCTATAAAAATCTATTTAATTGCAGAGATGGAGCAAGGGAGGTTTTAAACCTGGAAAATAAAACAAAGCTTTGTTTCCTATCATGTAATAGATTTTGCATCTCCCTTTCTTGTAGCTATTTTGTTGTGGTGCAGCATCCTGTCTGAAGCATTACATGATGTGGCAAAGAATCCACCCAGTCTGAAAAAGAGAGGGTTCATAAATAGGTTGCTATTTTAAAAGAGGTACATTTCTACAAATGGGTCAGTAGGTAAGACTCTGTTAGGGATTCAGTCTTTGCTGAAGGTGTATGCAGCACCTCTTCAGGGTCCATATTTAAGGCAATTACCCAGCAAATTCTATCTCCAGAAATGACTTTCAGATTCAGAGTCCATTATGCGGTTGAAACAGAAAGACAAAGGTATTTTAAAATAAAGCAATTTTAGAATTTCTGTTCCAAGTAATAACATTTAAATAAATACTCTTATAAATGCTTCTGTGTAAAAAAATGAGAATGTTTTGATTGATTGCACATCATGTATGGAAAGATTTGTGTTTGTACAAGCATTTCTGAAATGCGTTTTTGCTTCATTTTAAAGCAGCAGAAATGAACAAAGTTATTTTTAAAAAGCAGAAAAAACAAACTCCTTCAGTCTTGATGGAGATTGGAGTCTGCAAGGCAGTGAAGGCCTCACAGAGGAATCAAGACCTGCAGTGGGAGAGAAAATATGAGAATGGCTCTTGATCACAGAATCTGCTGAATTGGAAGGGACTCACACGCGTCACTGAGAGTAGCTCCTGGCCCTGCACAGGACCATCCCCAATAATCACATTATGATGGCTCTATATTCACCTATTTCCAGTACATAATGCCAAGAGAGGAGGAATGCCCTTTGTAAAGTTTCCCAAAGGTCTGTCTTGACACCTTTTTTATATAAACCCTATTCCAAATGTTGAACAAGTCAATTAAAAATAAATTGTGGCAAATTTTTGAGAAAAAGACTGGAGAGCCTTAGCAGACACTCAGTCCTGTTGTCTCATCTTCTGGCATGGACCCTCACACTCACAAGGATTCTCATGGGCCGTGTGCAGGACACTGCTGCCTTTGCTAGAAGAACACAGTGCAACATCTTCATGTAACAAACCTACCAGCTGCACCTATGTTTAGTTTTCAAAATAACAGTGTTGTCCTTTAGTGGCACTTATGAAGGTCAAGTTAACCCAGCTTATCCCAGGTTGTCATTCTGCTTCTCTGTTTCCTGGCTCCGGCAATTTCTTATCAGCAGGGAAGACTCCACACAGTAAAGTTTCTGGAAATAAAGTGCCACTTTCCCACCACGAAAAGCACTTAAAGGCAAGCTAAGCCATTAAGAACACAGATGGCTAAGTAAAAAATATAGGAAGAAGAGCCTTCATATTTTTCACCTGTTGAGGATCTTTCAATCTCTCCCTCACTTAATTTCTTCCTGTACTCCCTGGAAGGAGGAAATAAGAACGAATTAAATCTTCAGTCCTAACACATTTCAGCCATTGTAGCCTTTCCTAAATCCTCCCTGCCAGCACTATCAAATGAATTATCACTGCTAAAGGGATGCTGGCATGCATGTTGCAAATTATCTTGACATTTTAAGTGGCAAGTAAGGGGGCCTTAAGAGAGATAGACAGCAAACATAAAAGGGATGAGAATTTGCAGATATGATGGCAATTACCAGTATTTAATTTCCTAAAGAGATAAGTAACCACAAAATTATCTGTTTGGTTGGGTTTTTCCCGGCTTCTTTCTTGTCCATTTAACTAATATTTTGCATGTATCTGGTTGTTTAACTCTATCCAGAGCAAGGATCTATTTGATACATATGAGAAATTATACTAAAATGCATTTTGGGAAAGCAAATTGAAAGCTGATAACAATGATAGTAATATCTGTTGGTCTATGAAATAATATGTTGTGGGAAGACAAAAATTTATGAAATAAAAAATAATGAAAAAACAAAAATTAATCATACTGTGATTTTTAGGAGTTTCAGTGCAATTTTTACATTAGTTCTCTGCATTTTTGAGCTGGTTTGAACAGCCCAAGAGAGTTTCTTTTCCATCTCACATTGGCTACAGTTTAAGCTTACTCTTTAGAGGTCAGGAACATCAAGGTTTCTTCCTGACAAATAGTTCAACAGAAAGGATTATGTATAAGTGGGAATGGCAGAGATATTTATTCAACCATAATTAAAACACAATAAAAATTTTCAACAAATGTTTCCCTTTAACATCAACTTCTTTTCAGCCCTGCCAGTACCAGAACACACTTTTTTGTTCTGGTGTGAGCTGATGGTGTTTGATACACTTGTGTGTGAATACTTCCATTCAAGGAGACAAGAAGACAGTATATGGTGGCAAAGTATTGTAGCCAGCCTTATTCTGTGTGTCAGTGTCATGAGCAATCTGTCACATGGCTGAACCTGTGAATGAAACCATGAATGGACATAACATGAAAACATCTCATGCAGGGTGCCAGGACCTAAGCAGATAATGAGAATTTTGTACAGTGCTGCACATCAATTCTCATGCCATCCTCCTACTATCTTGCTTAGTTCTGGTCCAATGAAGAGGATCATTTCAGAATCTCTGACAATCAGTATTGAGACAGTTGTCAATTAAAAGCCAGCTACATTCAGTCAATACAGAAAAAGTCAGTACATGCTATGACAAAAACTATCATTTCAGTCCCCACCAAATTTGTTAAAATTCTCTTCATTGCTATATCTTTTTTTTAAATAAGACTTAGTTCTGCTTTGTATATTCCAAATGACTTAGGTTTCCATTTTGAAAACTAGTTAGAAAGGTATCAGTGTTCATGAACTTCATCATTGCTCAAATAAATCCATTCTCAGTCCTGAAACCATGCCTTTATACCTAAAGAACGTGAGAATAGACAGAAAACCTTGTAGACAATCCAGCATTGAGCAGTGTCTGACTTGCTTGTCTCAGCATCAAAACCAAAACTTTTCTCCTCCTCTTTTATGGAGGCTGTGTTCAGGGTGCTTGGTGGTATAACTGCCATTGAAAATGAAATCTGTGAATTTTTTCATGTAAAATAATGAAACAGTTATCAAAAAATTCAGAACTCTTTCATCTTCCATTAACACAATTCACTTTCTTTAACCCTTAGAAAAGTATTCTTTGTATCCCTCAAAGCACGCAAAATATGTGTCCTGTTACTGCAGCAATATAAGGATTGTCTTTTGTCGTCATCATCCTCCCTTTACAGAAATTTGAGATATGGCTGTACAGAATCTGTGAGCTCCCACTGGAACATCAAAATCCTCATGAACTGATCCCTTTTTGTCCTCCCTTTGCCAATCCATAGACCTGTCAATAACACTGCCAGATCATGGGATCTCAGTCCTTTCTAGAAGCACCAAAATCTAGGAGGAAAGATAAGACAGTGTCATACTCTATCAGCCTGAGGCAGAATTAAAACCAGAGTTCCATCAACAATCGCGACAATCAAACAGACTGGAGTCTTCATGACTATGTTCTCAAGAGAAAAAATGTTCTGGCCTGTTCTTAAGAGGAAAAAAAATGTAGGCAAGTTATATCTGAAATTATATTCAAATGAACTTATTTTGATGTAGCTATGAACGCTCCATAGCACAAAAGGAAGTTCATGTGTGTGAGGGGTTAGGGAAAAAGAAATGCATAACACACTCAACCATGATATCACAGTTTGTATAAACGGGTAATTGACTGCTTGCTTCAGTTTTACTAGAATGTCATCTGATTTTGCATTAATCTGACCAACTACAATAAAATAATGCAGTTATACATTAGAGTAAATAAATATTCTAGGGCGTTTCTGTTAATCTGCAGGATGAATTTCCATTATTGTTTTCAC
Organism: Argya squamiceps; assembly: GCA_037834095.1. NCBI lineage: Eukaryota > Metazoa > Chordata > Aves > Passeriformes > Leiothrichidae > Argya > Argya squamiceps. The sequence continues at coordinate 24,000,606 of JBBMKD010000115.1, forward strand.
TATTTTTCCAGAATTATGCCCAATTCTTGTTGCCACATTGATTAAAGCCTGTCTGGGTGAGAAAACCTGCCACTGGGCAAGAGTGGCATCACATCTGTTTACAGACACAAGACTTGCTGCCAGACCAGGACTTCACTTTAGTTCTCAGTCTCCTTTTTTTATTTTGCACAGTTTTTGGGGTTTTTTTCAGTCTAGAGAAAGAAGATGACCTTGCATATTTGAAATCTCATCAGTTTCCTTTTGGAGACGTAGGATTTATATACTCTTCTGGATATTTTTAATGACTTTTAACTGGAAATCTGATTTTAATATAGCTTCACAATATCTCCGCAAAACCCCTCAAAAGACAAAGTAGAAGTACACTCTTCCTTGTCTGTAGACATTCCCATTGCCTCATCTCTTCATGATAAACCTTTCTTAGTATCCCACCAGCACATTCAACTTCATGCGGCTGAAGTGAACTCTTCAAATCTTTTCCACTCAGTTGATGCTGGCATTGGCACACTCCTCTGCTGCTGAAGCCCATGACTGAGGAGGGGGCTTTGCAGCACAGTGGCCTACAGGCTGTGTAAACACAACTGCTCTATCTGCTGACATCCTGTGGAAGTTGAAGCATATTTCTATTTATATAGCTATTTCTCTGAGCAGAGTCTAAATTAATTATTCCCTGACAAGCACTGTCCATGTCTTTATAACACATTTAGAAAGTGAATCATTATTTTTAAGTGGCAAATGGACCAACTAACTTGCCAAGGAAACTAGCAGGACTGTCAAGTATTGCCTGATAGCTGATGATGTCATAAAATACCTCATGTTACCTCTGACTCTGTCCCTAAACCTTTCATCCATTGTAATGGATCAGAAAAAATTTTACCCTATTACTCCACTTTCTGTCCCTTCTTGCCTGAGCAATCCCCTGCCGTCTCACACACAGATGCTCCTCTCCCTGAGGAAAGGCAACACTCTTTTTTTGTGTAACCAATAAGTTCTCCACACAACAGAAGGGCCATGGGAAGACCCCCAGACATCATAGCATGGGAAACAGATGTAGAAATGGGAACCCTTACCAGAGAAAGAGTTCATTGCATTGTTCCCCCTCTCTTTCTCTCACTCTCATCTGCTTCTATATTCATCACAGAATTAATTTACGATAACTGTGGTAAATTATTTGAATTAAGGAGTTACTCAGATTATGAAGGGATTATGTTTTCAGTCTCTTTGTGGGGAAAAGGACCTCAGTTTTAACATAGTAATGAGTTGTATTTAGACTATATTAAACCCTGTAATAGATTCCAACTTCTTATCTGAAAAAAATACCAGAAAATCAACACTACTAATCAACATCATGCCAGAATGGCATACAGGTATCTTCCATTCAGCATCTCCAAAAAAGCAGAGGTGTGTGAATTACAGATATGAAGCAGAAACAAAGTCAGGTAGTGGTTACATCATCCTGACCAATTGCACACTGATACCCTAGGAACTCACACATACCACTGAAGTAAGTTCAGCCTCTTGGTGTTCAAGACAGCTTTGCTACAGATGGCAGATGTCATCAGCCTTTTGCACGAGAATATGGTGAGAACCACCAGCTGGGCTCCCTTGTTTCTGCACAGCTGAACCAACCCAAGTTCTCAGCCTGCTCCCTTGCCTCCTGTGCTTCAACCCCCAAAACTTTTATAATGTTTCAGATAGGCTAACCACAAATGTGTGGCATGGGTGGGCGTTACTTGCTTTGAAATGTCAGGTTGGAAGGTAGCAGAAAGCCCATAAGTCTGTTTCAGATAATATGCTAATTTAATCAATGCCAGACTGTAAAATGGCTGGCCTGCGCTTGTGCTGCTCTTATGAAGCCATCACCATGCTCCACATCCACATTGTCTCCCAAACAAATGTGCATCAATGCTGTAACCTCTCCAATGTAAAAGCTGTTTAGAGTGCAAAGAGAGTCATACCTATTTCAAAATTCATTTATTTCATTTTTTGAAAATAAGTATGATTTAAAATATCAATTTCTTGAACTTCTAAAATAATTTTAAATAAAGCAGGCTGAATTTTAGTTAAGTCTGCAGAAGGAGAAAAGCTGTCTTTTATTTAGGAAATCAATATCAAGATCAGGTGGCAGTTTCAGTACTAAAAAATCAAATCAACCCTTCTCCAGAACCGAACTGTGATTATCTGAATGTGCCATGAGGAAATGAGCCTGAATTGTCCCTGCAGGACACTCAGCAGAAAGGGTTTGATTTCAGCAGCCATTACAAAGTAAATGCTTACATTTGATCAATGCTTAGATGTTCTTCATGGTCAATGGACTGAAGTGGTTCTTTGGAAACTCAGTTCATCTGATCTGCTTAAAACTATATGAAAGGAAGAACTTACCTTGAGGAGGACATAATTTTTGTTAATTCCAAAGGAAACTGGGTCTCTGGATGCCATTTCCACATGCTGTACAAGAAGCAGTCATCAGAAAAGCACTAAGGATTATTCCAAGTATTAAGAAGACCAAACAGATCTTTATGACAGAAAAGATAATACACATTGTAGGGACATGATATGTCTCCACATGAGAAAATGTCACAAAATCATGTGATTGCATCCAGATTATCTGGAGAATAATAAGGGGAACTACTCCAGATGTAGATACTATTGCAACTCTTTCAGTCCTCTGTACCCTTTCCTCCTCACAAGTGTTTAGGCACTAATAATTTGAAGAGGAAAGCTTATTAAGAGACAATGCAAGCATGGCATAGATTGGAACAAAAAATACCCCATAAAACAGTAGCACAGAATCAGGTTGTAATACTGACTGATGATCTCTATGAAAAGCAGATAAGGCATTGGTTATCCACCTCAGGGTGAGTGCTTTCCACTTAAACTCAGCTGTTTCTGAAGACCTTCAAATATCCTAGACAGAGGTCCAGAATAGGAAAAACACCCCACCATTGCCCCAAAGAGAAGGGCTACTTTTTTTTGGTACAGATAAGTCTGTTTCCATTCTCAGACTCATGGAGGCAGTACCATCCCTGGCAGCAGTTCCTGTGGCTGGAGACCACAGCCTGAGTACAGTAGGAGGAAAAAACATCAGCTGGTGGCTTTTTCTTTTTTTTCCTTTTGCCATCCCTTCCTCCCTGCCTCAGTCATCTCAGCCCTCTTGTTCCCTTCAATCTCTGTTGGTAAATGTTCTCTTACTTGTAAAATCTCACCTTGGAAATGCCTTGCCCTGACAATAAACAAACACTATGTTTGGTAAAATCAGAACTTTGTTTTAGTTAAAGTATCCCAAGAAACCTGTATAGATATTTTAGCAGTTTTTGCTCTCCTAATGCATGCATTGGGGTCCTTCCGGTTCACAATAGAGTTATGTTAGCATAATGGAGAAAATAAATTAATCAATGATCTGACTAAATCTCTAAGATCTCTAAACTTCCAAAATATAAGTTCAGCTTACTCATTTGCGCTCACACCAGACTACTGCATCTGCTTAGGAGCAGACAACAATGCTTATAACACTGTTTCAATGACAGCTGTCACACGGGAGTAAGCCTAAATGCCTGTGTGACCATGGCCTCCTACTCTTTGTCGTTTTTCATTGAGAGCTGGATTAGTTGCTTAGATTTGTTCTTGCAATTTTACCCCGGCTAATGCAAAGAAGCTTTCCCCACCATGAGGCTAAAAAGGCAGCAAGGAGATGAGTTCAAAGAAAGAAGGCATATTTGACTGAAGAGACTCACAAAATCTATTTGATTGATTACTCATTCTGGGATCTCCTTGCTCCTTCTGCAAGCTGCCTCTGCTCCTTTCACTTGGCTGTCTCTTGGCACACCACAGCAGACAAATCTGCATTGGCCCACATCTGTACTATGGAGGTGGAGCAAAATGGGCTCTCTGCAATGAATCACTCTGAGTAAAGCTGTGAGTCATATAGAAGAATTCTTTAGTCTTCAGTTGTGAACAAAAAGCTTGATTTTAAATGCCACATCTGCATTCCCTCAAACTCATTGCAAGATCAGTTTGCCAGAACACATTTTATGTGTTGCTCCCTCCACAAGAAATTCTGCCTCGTCGGCTGCCAAGCTTTACACAACAATGAAACACAAGTAATGGAAAACCTGCTTTGTGCACTTCCCCAGGACCAAGGGGCGAGACTCTGAAGATCTGCAGAAGTAAAACTTCTGATCTTCAGCGTTTTTAACACTGACTTTGAGCATCATAATGGGAACAGCATTTTGTGCATATTCCTCCATCTCTGGGAAAAGGCACACAGAGCAGGGAACCAGATTAACCAAAGGGGTGGCAGGGTTTACTGCTACAAGATATTTTCAGGAAAGCATAGCAACACTAGGTATCAGGGCTCAGTATTGGGCAATACCTTGACAAGAAGGGGTTCTGCTTGCTCAGAAGAATGCTCAGGTTTTAGCTCAAATCCTCAAAATTACAACTGTCATCTCACCATGTCAGGGCCCTACTATTTCTGCCATGTGGAAAGAGATGTCAGAATGTTTTTTTAGAAGACCGATTAGCATTTCTTGATGGATTACATTTCATTAAATTAAATAATGCTCCAATTAATTGATCTGTTAGCAGACATTCTTAATTTAGCAAATGCTGAGGAGAATGCTAAAATTACCATTGTATTTCTGATGGAAGCACCACTGAAACCCGGTAATTGACAGCTTCGCTGTTTTCTCTGATGGTCTGAAAAGCTTTTAAAGCTAAATTCTGTAACCATGATCATCTTTGGAAATTACTTTTGTGAAACTACACATTTCGTTCTTGCTGAGAAATCTCATTTTAGTAATTTTTAACACAATTTATAATGCATAAAATAAATTAGCTTTTGCAGCTAAGTCAGCATATTTTTCTTCAATTTTTATCTCTTTCTAATATATATTTGACCTTGAAAATGGCAGTGTCTTTAGGACACTGCAGCCTAAGAACAAAGAAATAATTTCCATTCCATCACTATGGTTACACTTTTTTTTATCTCCAGCGCTGAGCTGTCTGGAAGTATTTAATACAGAGTCCTCGGGAGGGCAAGAAAATTTCACTTAATATCATTTAGTTCTGATTACACAAACCCACACATTCACAAAAAATCACACATAACAGAGTCCTGGCTGTAGCAGATGACTGCTTTCTCTTAACATTACATATTGGATAGGACCAACAATAGACATTGGAGTATCATGGATCTCCGTCCCTCCCAGGAAGTTTTTCTCAGTCTCACATGCTCATGTCTGCTTGTCTCAATTAGTTCAGTCAAAATACAGTGCAAAAACCAGTGTGGTCTTAGCTTACTGTCAGCTTCATGGACAACTTCACTCCCTGCAAAGACAGACATGATGAGGAAGACAGAGTAGAACCAAGAATCATGAGTCCCCTCTGATCTGTAAATTTGATTTGGAAATAATTTTGAAATGTTCTTTAATGCCTATCTTTATTCTATTAAAACAAAGCAAGCCATGGACCCAATAACAGGGAACATTCCTTGAGAAAAGGAAGAATCTTTACACTGATGGTTCTGTACTCCTTCAAGTAACTTTATCACCTCCCTGGGCACAGAGTGTGGTGAGTCAAAATTTTTCTGCTTCTTCTCTTTTCTTATAATGCTGTCTCAGTTTTTTTTGCCTTTTTGTCTTTTGTATGTTCTCTGTATTCTTTGCAGATATATTTGTAGCTCTGTAGCCTATTACTGTATTCTATCTAGTTTTCCCAGTACTTTTCTATGCCCTTTCTCTAAGCAGAAAGACAAAACAAATTTCAGGGCTCCAGGCCCCAAGAGTAAAAGGCCCCAGTGCTATCTTTGCTTCTTCCTGGCTACCAAAAGGTTGAAGAACATTTCCTCAAGATATATTTTCATTACAAAGCACAGCTGATGCTGAGAGGGGGCTCCAGAGAAGGAGCTTGATGTGGGGGGAATCACATCATAACTTGTCCTCCTAACTGGGGGTTTTTCTGTCAGTTGTGATGATTTGCCAAACTTATTCAAGAAATGTATTCACCCCATGTGGGGGGGGCCTTTGTAGACATTCTCCATGACAGCCCCTGGAGACCTCCAAACAAAGATCTTAATTCTTAGCTCCTATACTAAAATTATATTGAGTTTCATTTCTAGCCTGGAAAAGGCAACACTTAGGCAGAGTCACTCACTGCATTTGACACTTTTGACACTTTTAATTTTTGTAACAAAAATCTTACCTTCTGTTGGCTAGAACATTTCCTGTATTTAGGCAGTATTTGTGCAACGTCCCATAAGAGGCACATTTCCTCACTAAGAAAAAAGCTCACAAAAATCACAGTTATTAGTGTCACAATATACAAAATTGTATCTCTCATGTGAGCTCAACTCATCAGAGACTTCATTCAGTTCTAGGAAGAGTTGCTAGGAAATAAAAACCTGAAAAAGTTAGAGATTAACTTACAAATTTCAATTCAGCAAAGACTGCTTGTTCCTGGAAAGATAAAGCCCATGTTGAATTCAAAGCAGAGCATCACCATTGATAATCATTAGATCTATGTCATGGTCTTTAAAGTTTGTCTCTTTTTCTTTGATAGCTTCCTTTTTACTGTATTCTTACAGACCAAAAGTTTTCATACTTCATGAAGATTTAAATAAATATTTCTCGGTTGTTTTTTTTTTTTCAGAGTTAAAAAAGAAAGAATTATAGACAAGTTGAAAAAAATTATTTTCACAAAAGGCCAAAATTGGTAAAAATTAATATTTGCCAAAAATAAAATACATAGCAGTTATTTTAAAAATAATGTTTCTTATGTCTTTTGACAAGTAGTTATCATAACATTATTTTCAGAGAACCAGCTCTCCTGGAGTTCTCATATTACAAACATTTGATGTCACGTTTCTTACTTTATTCAGTCCCTGCTAAATACACACATTCTTCTCCGGGCCTACAGATTCCTAGTTTGTTCTGTTCCACACTGCCACCCTTATCTTGTTTTGGGTGCTGATTTTTCTTCTTTTCATCAAACACCATCACTCTGAAGCACTACTTCTGCTCTGTAATGCAACCAAAGAGTAATTGCTTTACCCAAAGGCTGGGTAGTCAGTCACCCCACGTGACTAATGCCCAGTCAGGGTAGTTCACCTTTCTCCAGCCCCAGATGAGCCTTCACACACTGACTTCAAAGAATTGTCCTGGAGAGAAGTTTTAAAACCATAACCATCTGAGAAACAGGAAACATAGTGACCTTGCTGATACCTATGACGTATGAGAAACCATATCAGTTGAATAAGCTATCCACTTTGTATTACAGGTCCTGTCTACCAAGACCATTTCCACCACGCTGACCTTGATGACAAAGAGCCTAATTTTGGCAAAATTTTCCTCACAGAAATCAGTGCTGTGTACAGCAAACAGGATCAGAAATGGTAGTTTGTAAGACAGAGGACATAGGATAAAATCTCACCACCACATATCTCCTCAGCCAAGATATTGCCTCCCACCTGATATGAGCCCTCTCCAAAAAGGGTTTCTTACCTCATCCACTTGGAGTGCTACAGGAATCACCTGTATTGTTGAGAGGACATCAAGCAAGGAACTTCTGAAATGTCACAACAGGGAAAGGAAAGAACACTCTTTCCTGCAGCTATACCTGAGACAGATAAATAGTATATCCTATAAGGGTATACTATAATGTTCAAAGATATGAGGATATATCCTATAAGTTTCAAGCCTTCAAGAGCACAAACAGAGCTGAAAAGCTGAAGAGGTCCATCCTAAGCTGGGAATAAGGAAGAGATAACAAAAAAAACCACCTCAGGCTGAGCCATGCCTTGGTCAACTCAAAACCTGAGGTGGAGCTATGGTCTGATTTCTCACAAGACAGAGGTGCAGAAGCTGAATGTCAGATTGCATCCATTTTCCTCCAAATTTCTCTCCCCTTGTAGACTATCAAGAGTTTGGTGCATCTTTGAGCTTCTATTAACATCCTACTTGTATTTCTCTGGTACAAAGTGACATCATGTTATGTATTTAATAGGAGCAATTCTAATGTACTCATCCTAAATCATCATACAAATCATCAGGCAAAGTGTCATAACACTGGAAGTGCAGCAAGTTTTCCGCTGTCTTGTTCATCCTTTATCCTTTCCAGTAAACCTGAATGGCATATTTTCTCACCTTTTATTTATCTCGTATTCCTGCCCACAAGTAACTGAGCAGGAGATACTACCTTTGTGCTTGTAAAGGCACTGATAGTTCTTTTATGGCTGTCTGGTACAAAGAGACCACAGACTCTACACAGAAATTCCTGTTGCATTAGCAATTCATTTGGCTGGACACTGTAGCTCAAATTGTGAGACTCTTACTTACATAACCTATATCTTCTTTAGGATAGATCTTCTTCAAGATATTATATGTAATGACCAATTCCTACTGTGTTCTGCAACGTTCAATTCTACATTGAGCAAAATCAAGAGGTGTATGTCAAAAGGAAAAGAAGCCCTTCCTCACCTCCCCAGTGGAAATGGTAGCAAAATAGAAAGGTGAACCCCTCAGTTCCAGGTATGAAGCACCAGTAAGGTTTTATATTTTGAAATATGACAGGGTGGGATTTTTATGGAGTTGATGTGTTATAGTTTAAGAATGCACTGTGGGAGATGATGAATTTGGAAAATGTGACTTAAGCTTCTTGTAGAAAGTTGATTCCTGATTGGGCAATTAAGAAAAGAAAATGACTGTGTGCAGAGAAAGCCTACAGGATGTCCAGCTGTTGAAGCAGCTTCTTACTGCCCCTCTCTAGTTTTTCTCTGGCAGGTTTCCAGCCAACTGTCAACTGTTCTAGTACTGACAAACTTTTTTTTTTCTTTTTTTTTTCTTTTTTTTTTTTTCAACAATCATAGATTTTAAATTATCTTCAGATAATGTATATGGGTTGTGAGTGAGAATCATCTAGGGAAAAGTGGTAATTGCAATTAACAGCAAGGGGAGGTTGTTAGAAAAATGTCATTCTTTTCAAGAAGAATTGCAACACTATTTTCTGTCCCCAAAATTTTCATAGGTAACACATAAATGAGAATATGTTTTAGGATCATCCATACTGACAAATTAGGAGCCTCTGGAACTGTTTTTCTTGTGTTTGTTATTTGGCTAGACACTCAAACTTTGATTCCTACCTCATTTCTGTAAGTTTCCTTACAGGAATATGAATCCATGGGTTATATTTTCTGAAAGACCTAAAAGTCAGAATTTCTGGTCTTGAACAAATATCTATGCATATATGTATACATCCACACTTCCTTTAACAGATGAGTATATGAAATTCACATAATAAATTGATGTATTGGTCACAACACACTTGACCCCAAAATTCTCATTTTAAGATTGCTTTTTATTGTGTGTTGGCCTGTAGTCTTCCATGTTGGGGATTTCCTTAAGCCTGAATGGTTTTGGAAAGTTTAAATGTTTCATATGCTTCTGAGGAAGAGAAAAAGGAAAAAAGTAAGTGTTTCTTCCAATTAAAAAAAAAAAAAATCTCTATGACTCGTCTTTGAACAGAGAGTATTATCTTCTCATGCTTTGAAGAAAAATGCACAGTTTTGCCAGGGACTTAAATTTTTTGTCAAGAATATGCTCTTTATTGCCACCATACCTCTGAAAAATTAGCAGTTCCCACTTGTTCAGCCCAGATATGTCCAGCAGTGGGTGTAGCTGTTTACTTCACAAATGCCCCAATCTTTATGCCTTCTTCATGATCCCAGTTCTGTGTTTGCAGAGTCACAATGGATCCACATCCAATCCTGAGATAAGAGCAGGGAAATTATTACTGCTTGGAATGACTACCCTGACAACGTGTGGGCCTCAACTCCTCTAAGCAAGGAATAGAAGATCATACCTGGACTTGTGCAAAAGTGGCAAAAAACCAAATCAGGATAAATGGCTGGGAAACCAAATTTGGCAGGAATGAGCAAGAAGCTGAACCAGGAAAATAAGACTAGAGTTTGGTCTGATTATGGACAGAAGAGCCATTTCTTAGTCTCTGTGGATTGAAAAGGCCTTTGCAAAACTATGATTAAAGAATTCACAGTATCTTTATGTAAAACAGAAACAGGACCAAATTAAAATTGCTCAGCTGTCATTATATTTGCCATTATGTGTTGATAATCAGCTTGTATACTTTGACTTCTTTATTGTGAATATACATTTATACACCTCTAAACACCTCTAATTAGGTAAAAAATAAATACAAAGCTGAAATTGGTGCAATTGAAAGATATTGTAGATTTACCTTGAACTTCAGCTAACTCCACAGAATCTTGATGACTAGCATATCTCATATTAATCCTTTCTTCAGGGGTTTTGTGTTAAAGGTGTCATTATTATTCCATTAGGCTTCCAGTCGTGTGACAGAATTCATAACAGCACAAAAAAGTCTGTTTTCTTAAACAATTATCAGCAATCAAGTGGATTCTGAGAATACGGGGTACATAATTCAGTCTCTAAAAACATCATAAAACATAAAGAAGAAATGAAGAGCCAGACCCTGTCACAAAACCCCCCCCCCCTACTTACAGTTGATGCCTTTAAAGGAAATAAGTTCTCATTGGGTATGTTATTATCAATCAATCAATCAAAAAAAAAATTCCGCACAAAACCAAACAAACTCTGATTGAAACCACATCTTCATAAAACCCCCATTGCAATAATTTGCCACTGCAAATAGCAATTTTTTTGGTATTTACATGTTACATGATTTAAAATATGAAGTAAAAGTCTTGCAGCACAGCAAAAACAACTTGTAGAACTATAAATGTAAAAGTAGACATTAAAAAATTATGCTTTTACTGGAATTATTAGGTGATCCTTAAAGCCCTTCAGCAGATTGCAGAGAAAAAAAACCAAATAGAGACTAGCTATTTTTTTGTGCAGGTCATTAGCTGAAAAAGACCAAAAATCTTTAGGTGTTGTACTGGTTAATGGCTTATCTTTGGTCTGCAGCTGCTGAAATACTGGGGTATCTGTGTTGCTTCATTTCATGCTATGAAAAAACCCAAGAACCATGTATGGCAGATGTATATATGCCTACTTCAAATCAAAATAGGTAATTCCAAAGACTGGAAAACCTAGTTTTAACAGAAATAAGCCAGAAAAACACATTTTCCCCTGAGATTCCAGGCCACTCTGAATCCACTTCAGTGTTTAGGCAGATAAATGAGGATGTCTCAGCCATCTTCAGTGGTATTTACTTCTCTATCAGTCAATTTGGGTCCCTTAAGGGGAGCCTGAAGTCTAAAAGGAGAAATGAAGTTTGCTTCCAAGTAATAATTTTATCCAGGACTGGAGGGAGAGAATTCCATCACCAACACAGCATTTCTTCCTGCTGCAGGTGAAGTGAATGTCTACTGAGTCCAGTGCCAGACAGACCAAGAAGCCAACAGTATGTTTAATTTGCGCAGCAGACCTGCTTTTGGAAATCCTACCTGCCCCTTTCCAGCTCTACTCAACACAAAACACTGAGAGCAGAAAAAGGATAGTAACACATTCACTTGTTAGGGTGGGTGGAGCTGTTACCTTCAAGCTTCTTGAGCACTGTACCAGTGTCAGAGAGGGAGTGACTCAGCTACACCAGCCACACTCTTGTGGGGCAGGGAGAAGTCACCAAAATCAAAGAAAACAAAGTGATGTCTTCAGTGGATCATCTGAGAAATCTCCTCAGAAGCTGCACTGTAAATGAAATTTTGTTTCTAGAAGTCTTTGCATATTTTATGTGTAATAAGAAATCTGCTCAGCTACCCACTATAGTGGCAATTATTTTAGCTCCTAATTTCAGTTGCTCAGGGTACATTAGTGCTCAGGTTATCCTCTGCATTCGTTAGCACAGACCACACTACTTTTCCCATGCCTGACTCTGCTTGGAAGAGAGCAGAGTGGGAATCTTTGGCTTTGCATCTTCATTTCTGTGTGATGTGAACAACTGCTGGTAGGTTTTGCTTTTGGCCAAGGTAACACAGGACTAAACAGGACAAAGAATCATAAAAAGTGCCTTTGTTAGTCTTCATGCTTATATCATAAAGGAAATAGCAAGGTAGACATTGCAGAAATGGTGAGAGACCAAGAGCACTCAAATCTTCCTGGAGATGATGTGATTTGATTCAAGTCTAGCAGGAAATGGCTCTTAAAGCACATAGTTAATGTAGCATTTTTAGAATGCCATTAGAGTTCTGATATATTATTAATTAGATGAAATAGGGGGGAAAAAGACACAGCAGATACCAATTCCTATAGTACAGGCTGTAAATAGTCTGACTTATCAATTTTTTAAGTCTTCTAGGTATAACTATATTAATGTTTTATTTAATAAATATTAATTTCCTATCAAAGTGAACAGCCTTATCAAGCATATTTCATGCATATTTTACAGGTGATGCTAAATGTCCCCTGGACATAAACAGAATTAATTCTATTTTTGTTTCAAGATCTGTCTCATTTTAATAAAGGCACAGAAACTGTATTTAAAGAGGGTATATATATATATACAGAGGTCTAGCAAAAAGCTATTTTCAACTACCACTCTGCTCTAATAATTTCCAGTTTCTATAAGAAATATTATAACGTTGAACTGTGGTACTGTTAATTATATTGGACTAAGCATATCAGAAGTCACCATGCTAGAGACTTCTGTGTGATAGAGTAGGAGTCCTACAAAGGTAGTTCCAGCATTTTCAGTGCACTTCACACAACATGAAATTCTGAGAAATTTGTGGCCAAAGAAGTTTGGCAGTAAGATGAGCAGCCTATAGCCCTTTAGGGTTCTCAGCAAAAAATGTACAAGACTAAATCCTGCCATAGAAGGCACGGAGAGAGAAAGGACTGACTGATGAGTATTTCTACAGGAATAGCTTCCATTAATCACCTTTTGAGAAAGCAGGGGGTTGTTTGCTTTTCAGGAAAAGAGATTATAAGTGTCACTAACTTGTTTTGTTTTCCTGGTGAGTTTAGACATCGTGTTGAGTAGGAATATGCTGAGGTGAAGCATGAGAGAATAGAAAGCAACTCCAGTGGAGCCAAATGCACCCTATTATATACCTTCCAGCATTTCAAGATGACTATGGACAACTTTGACAGCAGCATATTCCTAATTTTAACATTCTGTATAGGCTAGTCTGGTGTGATGGAATCAGATTGCTGAAGAGAAAATTATGATTAAAAAGTTGGAGCTTTACAGAAGCTTTACAGAAGCTTTACAGAAACTTTATTGAAAAACAGCTTTTAATTATAACCATACAAATATTTATATAAAGATATTCATTGTGCTTATGCCATATGAGACACAGTAATATAGTGTTTAATCTCAAATTTTTATTATCATTCTAAGACTTAAAATCTGAAAATTATATTCCACACCACTGTGATTCATTGTAAGTGCTGAATATTAGTAGAACAGTTAGCCTCTGTATGCATATTACCCGCACTTCACACACTACCATGAACAATGGTGTTCATTGGACCTCGGCCTGCATGGGGTCCAAGATTCAAGATTTTTAGTAGTTCTGAGATTATCTCTGCAATTAAGTTCCTCTCCACTAAGTGTTTGTGGCCAATATCTCTATCATGGATACAAACAGTCCACACATACACTTGCATGCTAAAAAGCTGTTTTCATGTTTCTCCAAGTAGAATAAGGAATATCTTCAGGAAGAAATGAGGTTTTAGGGCTGCTTAAATTCAAGAAATTGTGACCTGAATCCAAACTTGCAGCATAGCACTATACTGAAGCAAGTAAATCATCCACAGATACATTTGAATTATGTGTAGTAGCCACTCCAATCTGCAGAGATATTACATACTGGCAAAGTAATACTTGGGGGTATGCTAATACTACTATTTCTAACACAGTAGTTGCTACCTCTACCAGGGATTTTAAAACAAACAAACAAACAAAAAACAAACAACAAAAAACCCAAACAACTGGGTGATAGATAACTGAGAGCAAACTTTGGAGGTTGTTCTAACAAAGCATCATCCCAGAAACAACCCATCCCCTCTGGCCACATCTCGTGTTTGCTTTGAAACTCTGACAACAGGCAGAGTCAGTGACTACTGCTGTTATTCTGCCAGGGGAAGGTACTATCAGGGAACAGGGGATCTGACAGTGGGCCACAGCAGTGCTGGCAAACCCGGTTGTGCAACAGGTGTGGGATAGGGATTCTGTATCTCACAGGAAGGCAGAATCACAGGGCACAGAGTAAGAGGGTGATTTGCTGATTTCCTAATTAAAAAAACCAAAAACCAAAAAAAACCCAAACATGAGATATGGTCAGAGACAAAGTTGAAGAAAATTCCAGGAAAGCTCCTCGGGCAGCACTCCCAAAGATAGCTCAACAGGAAAAGCCTTGACTAGCCCATTTGTCTTGAGAGACTGCACAGAAAATTATTAGGTCTTTTCTCACATATAAAACTGGGTAGGCAAATATTCCAAATAAAAGGAACCACAATGTGGAAAGCAAGTTCAGGCCACTAAAGAATTGAAGCATACATCTCATGAATCAATGCCTGTATACAGGGTAGGGCTGTGTAAAAGTGCATGTCTGCCTTCTTGCAGCAGTATTCACAATCTTTTGCACAGCCTTGGGTCATCTGCTTAGCAGGAATTAAATAAACCTTTAAAACTGTACAGGTTTTCTTGGAGAGCCTACAGATACACCTTTATTAAAGAGGTGAGGCAGGGTGAAAAGTTAGTGTAACAAAGATTTTTATTTTTTTACAGTCATTCTTCCAATATCAGCAGGGAAAAATAAAAATGGTGTCTGAAGCAAAACTCCAATCAAATTCTAATGGGAATTGCACGTCCAAATCATTATGTAGATTTGAAAACACTAGTCAGAGAGTCTCAATTTCACATATCCTGTCACAGTTATCTACCATATTAAGTTGCTGTGGATAAAACACACACAAAAAAGGAGTTTTTTCCTTTCATACTGGGTCCATTAATTCACCTTTTAAAACTGACTACCCTTCTATTTTGTACCATTTCATTTTTATTCATTCATAAAAAATATTCACCCTAGTCAGAAAAAATTCGTTCTTTGTCAAAAATAAAATTTTCCATCATCTCTGCCCTGTAACTAGTCTAGGTGTCCTTTGGATTATATTTCACATCTTTCCAAGACATATATGCAAAAGTAAAGGAAAAGCAAATGAGAATTGAAGAAGGATATAGAATGTCCAAGAAGTTTTGATCACATGACAAATAACTGAGGTCTTACAATTCTGGGAAATCCACAAAAACATTTTGATAATTCTTACACTGACTGTTAAGTTGGTTTCTTTGCTGATGGTGGTTAGGATTTGGGGATTTTTTTGTACATACCTTTTGTTTGGGTTTTTATATGTCTTTTTGTTTTTTGGGGATTTTTTTTTTAAATGACCAAAGAATTACAAATAATAATTGCTTGTTAATTAGACTGCATGCTGTATTGGGAACAGAGATATGAAACAATGGATATCCTAGAAGGGGATAAAAGCTAAAAAAATTTTTATTTTGGAAGCTTAAAGACACAAAAAACTCTCTAAGGACACAATACTGATAAAGGGAAGCCTTTCTTATCAGCAGTGATGCACTGTTCTATCAGTTGTAAAGGAGAAAAAAGTTGCATACCCAGAATGAGAATAGAAATAGCACAGTAGTAATAAAAATACATTCATGATTTTCAGACCACTTCCTTTCTAGCCCTATATGTGATCATTCTTGCTAATTTAATTTAGCAATCACCAGCTTTCAACTTTCTACAAATTAAATATCATGAAATGCAGGATAATGGCATTGCAGTTGTAAGAGTATTTCTGGTTAGCGAGACAGATTTCTACAGTTTATGTCATGTCACTGAGAACACAAATTAATTAGAGACTTGCAAACTCTGTGGTGAGCAAAGTAGGTACAGAGCAGTGTGTGGAAATAATATAACAGCTTCTGTCTGTTTTTCTTTCTTCTGTCACCATGAGACCTGAACCAGACCTGAGGAGATATATTCTACTAAAGGGAGATGCATTTTTTTATGTGGATGAGAGCAGTGAGAATGTTCATTTTCTCTATGGGACATAAATTCTGTCTGCCCTGATTCTACAACATTCAGCTTCTGACTCCAGACTGTTCTGTGTGCTTTAATATCTTGTCAATGTACAAACACATAATCAAAATAATAATGAAATAATGAGCCAACAAAATGAAGAGGTTTTTAATTTTCATTTTCAAATTGACCACTTGGAAAGAATCCCAAATATCAACAACTACATATATTTTATAGTATAAAAGATAAAGAAGAAAAGGAAACACTGATCAGCAGTAAAAATTTTCAAAACCATTTTGTTACAATTGTCCTAGAAAGATTTGTCTTTTCATCTGAAATAGAGAAATAACTGATAACAAAATAAAATTCACAACAGCTTTTCTCCTAGGCAGCCCTTCATTTGAACATATAGTGTTTGCTGGTATGTATACATCCACACAGTCTTACTAGTTTATATTACAGTTTTTTCTTAGTCATACTAAGATAAAGAAATCAACTAGAGTGTTTCTTTCTGTCCTTTGTGACAGTCACAAAACCCAAAATGGAAGATTACATTTTGGGTTAAAAATAAGTATTGTAAATCAACTTCATTAGCTCTACTTTTAGTAGTTTTACTAAAAAACGCAATATCGCCCCCAAAAAAGACTCCAAACCAACCACAAACCACCTTAGCAAACCACAAAAGCAAATCAAACCTACTAAAGACACTTTTATTTTTATGTGCCTTTCTCTACATTCAAATTTCCTTTCAGAAATCTGAAAACACTTTTTCCCCCAAGCACATTGTCCCTTCAAATGCTAGGGTTTAGTGTATTTTTAGCTTGTACTGTGAAAGAAGCTGAAATTGACACAGCTGGTTTTCCCGGAAAGGAACGGCAATTTAACATAGCTATGTGGTGCAGGAAATTGCCAAGTACAAGTGGTACACCTCCAGGATCAGGTGTGAGCTGGGGTCCAGGTGTGCCTGGTGCCGCAGAAGTGTCTGGTATCAGCTGCTGCTCTGGCACAAAGAAATCCCTGGAGCACAATCCCTTTCATTTAAAAGAGACGCACTTATGCAGAGAGATGTGTTTGTGATTTATTCTGTCACTTCACTATTACCTGCCTCTTCTACTGCAGTCCTGTTTATTTTTTCTCAAGACTCAGTGACACTGATAAACTGCTCTCTTCTAAAGTACTGTATTAACATATCAATTTCATTGCTTTTCTTGGTCTGCTGAAGAGAATTGTTACAAAACTTGACTCAATTTGTGTCATGGTTGGCCATATCATAGGAATAAGCATGAATGGCTGAGCCGCACTGCTGAGCTTAGGAAACTGCAGACTGCCCAGGGCCAGGCAGAAGAGGCTCCAGAGACATCAGTAACTGACAGAAAATGAAAGTTCCACTAGTTAAACATATTTTCTCCTGAGCTCTAGCCAACACAACAATGCTAACAATGCAGACAATGAAACAGAACCTCCCTAAAAAACTGTTCTAGGCCAAGAGAAGTAACCGGCATATGAAAAAGTCTGGCCAGGAAACATGAAAAATCACAGATTTTTCCTGAGAAAAACCTTTCTTGGAAAACATAGGGTAGAATGAGGAAGCAAGAGGAACAAGAGGCCTCAGGAAAGGTATTGCAGGTGGACAGCCCAGTGTATGCACACAGCTGTATGCACACAGAGGGGGAACACTCAGGAAGAGCTAGAGCTCCGCTTGCAGCCACAGAACTCTGGCTTCGCTGCAGTGCAACCCAGTGGGTTGGACTGAAGACCTTCTGAAGTCCCCGTTAGCCTGATTTGTCCTCAGATCTTACAGTCCTAAACATTATGATGTCTTTACAAAACAGAGAGTTCTCCCAACTTTCCTGCTGGAGCCACAAAAGCCAGAGAGATGTAACTTTCCTTGGGTATCACAGGAGAACCAAGATCAAAAAATCTGAATTGCATAACTGAAGTCTTGGATGGTAGTGAAAAATATTAGTCAAATCATCATAGGTCTTTATTATGGTTTCAGATTTTTCCAAGGTCAGATGCAGTGATTAAACTCAGCCCAAATGCATCTGGAAATCACAAAACACTCCCAGAAACTTCTGTTTTCTGCTACAAAACCATTCCACAAATATGAATCTTGAAATGTTGGCTGTGTTTCTTAGTAGGAAAGTGTTCCTAATAATTCCATTTATCCAAACTATACCAAGTTATGACCAAAATATTTTTTTCTTAACTGTAGAAGAAACAAAAACAACAATCACAAATGTCGAAATTTTGTTTCTCTTAAATTTGCAGCATTACTACTGCAAATTGTCAAGACTATCAAACTCCACCTTAGAACTGTAAAACAGAATCATAGAATGGTTTATGTTGCAAGAGACCTTAAATACCATATGGTTACAACCCCTCTGCTGTGGGCAGGGACAGCTTTGAGCAAACCAGGCTATTCAATTCCCCATCCTACCTGGCCTTGAACACTTCCAGGCATGAGGCATCCACAGCTCTTCTGTGCCACCTGTCCTAGTGCCTCACCACCCTCACAGTAAAGAATGTCTTCTTAATATGTAACCTATCTATCTTTCAGTGTGTGCCCATTAATCCTTGTCCTAACACTAAAATTCTTGATGAAAAGCCCCTCTCCAGCTTTTCTTGCAGACTTCCTGCAGATATTGGAAGGCTGCTATGAGGTCCCCACAAAACCTTTTATTCTCCAGTCAGTCCCAACTCTCTCAGCCTGTCTTGATGAGGGACATGCTCCAGTCATTTTATCAACATCATGCCTTCCTCTGGGCTTGCTCCAGCTATTCTGGGTCCTTCATAAACTGGGGGCATCTGAACTGTACACAGTTGTCCAGGAGAGGTCTCACAGAGCAGAGTAAACAGGCGGAATCCCCCTCCTCATGCCACTCGCCACTCTGCTTTGGATGCAGCAAGGATTTCATTGGCATTCTGGGCTGTAAGCATACACTGCCGACTAGACATTTCATCAGGTACTACTCCAAGCCTATCTCCACAGAGCTGCTTCAATCTTCTGTCCACAAAACCTCTAGGTGTACCTGGGATTTCCCAGACTCAGGTGTAGGACCTTGCACTTCCTCTTTTGTACTTCATGAGGTTTGCATTGGCCCAGGTCCTTCTGGATGACACTCCTTCCCTTTGTGATGTCGACTGCACCACACAGGTGAGTGCCATCAGCAAATTTTCTGAGGGTGTCCTTGATCTCACTGACACCTTCTCCAAAGTACAATGGCAGGAACAACTTTCAATTTGGCCAATTAGTCAAGTTAACACAGAACTAACTATATTTCATTTATTCAATAAGAAATCTTAAAAAATTCTAAAACTGCTCAAGGTAAGTATAATGAAATGTTGCTTAATATTTCTAAAATATTTTGCCCCTGCTTAACTGCACATCCAGTTGCAGGAAATTACTATACTAGGAAACCATAACTAGTGGTTCTTCTTAACTTTGCAGGTATGAACATACATCCTCAAGACAAGAAAGCAAGGAAAAAATTCAAACATAGATTTGGAGTTGTATCAGTTTTACATAAATTTAGAAACTACTTGAAACTGTAGGACTCTGTTCCCACAAGAGTATAAACTGGGATTTTTGTCTTTTCATCTAGGTGTGGTTGTTTTGCATCATTGATGCAGATATATGGGACAAAAGACAGTGTGTCATGAGTGCCAACACTCAATATAACACGCATGCAATTTGCCTAAAAAATATACAAGCTGCATGTGAAATAAAATTATGCAATTGCCTAAAACATGACCAGCTGAAGATTACTTTATAAACTTGAGTTATGTTGTGTCTTTCAAGCTTAACAGCACAGAGCAAATGATCTTCATTATAAGCTTTAGATCCCTGACTATTCTTCAATTTCAAATATTAAGATACTACTTTTGTGGACAGGTAATTTTCTTCATAGTGAGGAAATTTCATGCTTGCATGACCTACCTGCATATTAGAAAAAATGAGAGTTTATTTTGCCTTGGTTTGCAAGACCTTCCTGGAAGATTTCCAATCCAACCCCTCACCCCCCAGGGTCGGGACTAAAAACTTCAGTGAAGTGGGGGTTTGTTTACAAGTTCTTCTAGAATTTCAGAAAAATAGCTCTGTGTTCTTCCTCCTCTACAGGCAACTAATCAAGATTTTGTTTTGCTTTCCAAGCGATGGGGAAGGGACAGAGGCAAATAAATAGCACATAAAAAAAAGAAGACCAGAATTTTTCACTGTCAGGATTAAGGGTGGCTCTTCAAATACCAGAAAAATAACTGTAGTCAATTGATAAACACCTAATGCCTTGCAGGAACTCAGATCACAGAGCTGAAACAATATTTTTACAATGTGGTTTCTGCCACCTATCACAAAAAAGAAAAGGATAATCAGCAAAATAGTAGGATAAGGGGACAAGTACTAACCAGGTCCAGGTAAGGAGATAAATTATTTTTCACATACAGTGGACACAGCAATGGCAGGAAAATGGCTTGTGAATGTCAAGAACAAAAAAGATTTTATCCCTATAGGCTAATTCCAGTAAAATCATCCCCCAAAAGGATTTCTCTAGTGTTCACTGGGCCAATAATTCAACGTTACCTTTTGCATTAATAACTTTAATGAACAGTTTTGAGAGAGTGACTTGAGTTGGCAAGGGCAATGAAAATGTTTGAAGCACAGGATGTGGGACTCAGCAATGAGAGAGGTGAGAGCTCTGGCCAAATAAATCTCCGCATCATAGACATAGGATACTAATCCCAAACCTTTCTAATTCAAGCTCTTGCAAACCCTCTCACTTTTATAAAGGGGGATAGGGAAGAAACGCTGAGTCGACCAATGAAGAGATTATGTTCCCTGGGGTATTTTTTAGATATAGAGTAAATTAATAAATAGAGACATGAGCTGGTAAACATAAATGAGGGAGTAAAAAAATAATAACCTCAGCACCAGAACTGATCACTGGGTGAAAAGCTCAGGCTGAAATTTCACATGGTAATCTCACATTTCAGCCATCATCACAGATGCTGAAAGAAGGCACTATTTTTCACAAAACTTGCATTGTGGGAGAACTCAATCTGTGGCCAGGAAGACTGCTACCAGTCACTTGGAAACCCAGATAATTTTATCACATCACTAAATTCACCACATTACTAGAGCACTCAGAAATAAATGTCATGGAGGGCAGTTTATAAGGGCAGGGGAATAAATGAGCTAGGGGTGCTCTCAAATACCATGCTTTGCCCTAAGTTGAATTTCTGGTTCAGGCTACCAAAGAGAATAGTACTAAAGAATACTGCACTTATTAAAATACATTACCTAGGGGATAAGTCTTCACTTTACTGTATTGTTGTTATGTGTGCACATGGAAAAATACACCACAGTCATGCCATGATACAAAAATAAGTAATAATTACTAAGAGCAAGCAGCATGTGGTACTGATGGTTGTGGGAACAGTTAATAAGGTATAAGGGATACAGCCTGCACACTACATCAGTGGTTTCATACCAAACCAGGTCAATCAGGCCTAAAATCACTGTTGATAGTTATCAGATCTTGAGTCATTGTGACCCAAGTCAGTAACTCCCAAATCAACAACAGGCAGATGTTTTAGCTCAAATAAAAAGAAAAACTTCACCACGATGGATGTTTTTCACCTTGAGCTGAGGTTAAGTTGGCAAGGAAGCTGAAGCAGATCAAGAAACCTCTCCACAACAGGAATGATGAAGGAACTCTGCAGTGCTGGCTGCTTTTGGTTTGTAGAATAGTGTGAACAAGCAGACCTTGGGGATGTGGGCTGAGAAGCATCTAACCCTTCCTCAGTAGATGGCATACTGAGATTATGAGGCTTATCATCTCAATTTCTGTAGCAAGGCCATAACTTAAATATGTTCTCTAGAGGAGTGTACAGTCTTTATATAAAACACACCATGATGGAGCATCTGATGCAGGAATTTACAAATTATTCCTGTGATTGATTTTGTCATTGCCCAAACAGTGTGTACTGTTTTAATCAAAGTTTATTTAGCTTCAACTTCCCTCAATTACTGCTACAGTTGTGATTACTACAGTGAGAAGTTGTTCTTGTTAAGCTTCTATTCCCTATCTAAATAGTAAATTAAAAGACTGACCAAGAAATTAATTAATCTTCCTTTCCACAATCGAATTTATTGAAAATATTTTTTTCCCTATAAAGGAGGTCATACCTAATTCTATAACCAACAATGCCTCACTGCTGAAGTTTCAGAACCTCAGCATTTCAGAAAATCACATTTATTTACCTCTGCTTTGAACTTTGGGCACCAGACCTCAATGTTACAGTCACGTCCAATGATGTACATCACAGCCAAATGCTCAGGAGCTGAAGCCTGTTTTCCTGGACAACCTCCTCCTCATTCAGAAGTGCACAATGGCAGAACTAATACCTGCATCCAAATCACAGTGAGATTGAAGATGATCAACAACTCCTCAGTACTCACATCCCTAGAATTACATAAAGAGGCAGGGGCAGTTATTTATTTGGAGACATTTTGATTTCAATGTGATTCAACCTAATTTCTCTAGAATCTCCTTAAAAAATTGTTTACACACACACACACCCACACACCCACACACCCACACACCACACAGACACACACACACACACACATATGTGGATACCTACCAAAAACATCACTGATATTTCCAGAGGCAAGCAGCCACTCCCACAGTTCAGGGCAGACAAACATTTCAGTGTGAGCTCATCCAACTTCTAACAGAGGGCAGCACTCATGTAACATCTTGGGAATGTTTTGTTTTGATTTTTTTTTAAATCAGTTAGAGAGAAAGGAATCCATAAATAACATAAAACAAGCAAGACATCTTCATCTTTATCTACACTTCTCTCCAGCTGACACTGGAGCTTCCAAGAGTGTTCTAAGTTGGTTCTTCATTGTATTCAAGGGTTCTTGAGTCCTAACACTATTGTTGTGGCAAATAAGCATTTTCTCAATATGCATTGTAACTGAATTCACAAAAGCAAAACAAGTCAGAGAGAAGTTTCTCCTTTTATGAAGTGTTATTCCCTGACCTAAATCAGTTTGAATCATTTTATGTTACTCCCTATTTAATGGATTGATTGCTGCTATGACAACCACCCATCCTGCTTTACAGACATAGGTATTATCCCTTGATACACTTATGTTCTCTGACCAAATACACTTTATACAAGTTCAAAATTGGAAAATATCTGGGAAATTAATTTGATTTGACACCATTGTTATCTAGGTTGTAGTAGGTTGCAAAGATAAAATAAGACCGAAAGTGTAAAGTAAAATTTGCATTAATCCCACTAATGGCATGCTCAAGGAGCAGTACAGAAAACAAGCTCCCTACATTAGTTTTTCTTTTCTAGGTGTAGAAAAATATCAGCTCAATGTCAAACCTGAAACATGTCTCAGAGACCTAAGGAAAGATACTGCTGTGGTTATAAGAAGATCCTAGGCAGTTCATCTAGCATGGAAGAGGAGAAAATGGGATGAAAATAATCAGATTTCATGGCGGCTGATGCTGGCTCATACACCTATCTATGTAGAAAATTGGTGACATAGCCCAGAAAGGGCTATATCAGTCTTGGAAACATTTAATACTCTTAATGAAGGTCAGATGAAGTTTGTGGGTTTCTGGCAAAGAGTTATCAATATTCATATCATTACAGCTAAATGGAAGGTGTCTGGTGGAATAGGCCATCCATGAAAACAAATCTTTCAGATACTCCCTCAACAGGATGTTTGCTTTCATCCTACAAATTTCAATAGCATGACTAATACAAATGGATGTCGCAGGAGACATAGAGCTCTCCCACACTGCTTTTATAAGAAATCCCTTTCTTTCCTTTCTATTTCATGATTTGGACTGGTAGTCAGAATTTTATTGGCAGAGAGGACAAAAAAAAACTCTGTCAATGGAATGTCAATGGGAATGAAACAAAAGGGGCATATTTTAGGCAATATGGATTTTAAATAGAGAAAAACCTAGTTTTTATTTTTAAACCTCCTTTCTCTACAGCTTTTAAGAAGGAAACAGATATTTTTCTTTCTATTAAGCTATCAAAGCTCATATATAAATCCCCTGAAACTATAATTTTGTATTTATATTTACAGGGATTTTCTACAAAAGTATGAATATACTATTTTTATCCTATTCTCAACCACTCCAAAGAGTCACTGCTTTCTTGGGCATAAAATAGACAAAAGCATACTCTTCTGAGCAAACTTTAAATATATGTGTTTTTTCCTGGCATGTGAAAAAGCCAGACACATGACAAAAATACCCCAGAACCTCTGAACAGAGTGCTTGAAACCCTACAAATACAACATAAATAACATTCCTAGGGAAAACATCTCAACCAAACTTGTAACAAAATATTTTGTAAAGCCTTCCTCAGTGAAAATATGAGGATATACTGGTAGTTGCACAGTGATTTTGTCATGGAAGAAAACAAGAGGAGCTAAAAATTCAAAGCTGATAGACTCAAAGGCTGAGGGTCTCTAGTGAAAATCTAAGTGCATCTTGGTTGATAGATGTCCAAAAACATGCTAAAACTCATGTTTTTCCTCTCTCCCTGCCACCCCAAAAACACACAGCTTTAAAAAGCAAAGAAACATATAGACAGGGAGGGGGACCAAAGGAAAGAAGTCACTGTGTTCCTGATCTTCCCCTTTTTCCATAAAGAATCATCATCCTCTGGATCAACTGCCAAATGGACATCTGCCAATGTGCCAGTGGAAGAACAGGACACTGAGTGAATTTATTGCAGAAATTTACTCTCTTCCAAAGTGAGAGGAAAAGTAGTTACATATTGTTCTGCAAAGACCATTGCATGGCTTTCTTCAAATCCAGAAAAGAATTGCTAACACACCAAGTGCTGGCAGATATGTGAACCTGGTGACCTGGGTTGACTTATTTAATCATCAACAATTCAATCTCAGTAAGGTTTGACTTGTTTGATCATCTGTTGCACTCATATGAAAGCATCTACCTATTCTATCTGAAGTAGCAGCAGTTAAAAAGTGGTCCAGGTAGAACATCTGCCAGTGTTTCCTTTAACCAGTTGACCTTACATCACATGTGACTATACGATTTTCCTGTCACACCAAAATACCTATAAAAAAGGATTTTTTTATTAATTGAAAAAATCAATATACAAGGCAGAACAAAGATGCCTGAGCAAGACATAGCTTTTTGGGTCAACAAGGTAAGGGTCATCCTGAATTGTCAGATGCTGAGAAACATGGTAAAACAAAGAAAGAGGAAGTGTATGTATGAGACAAGCAAGAGCTGTGAACAGCCATCTGAAAAGGATGAAGTGAGAGAAAAGGAAAAGTAATAAATCTTACATGGAAGGAGCCAATACAAGTAGGCATTGGGTAAAGGTGACAGCATACAAACAAGGTTTACAGGCACTTTTCTTGGGACATTCACATATACATCACACATACTAATATGTCACACACATTACATGTTATATCATCTTACACTCATCCAGAACACGGTATGGACTGGCATTAAGTATTTGGGATATAATTGTAAAGTCATTGAAATTGTCAAACTACAAAGCCTTGTAGTGCCAAATAGCTTAACAGCAGCAAAAATGAACCAACAAAAGATACCAACCAACCAACAAAACAGTGCAATCAGGTTCAGCCAGGTGATGTACAGAGCAGAAGGAAAATAATTCCTCACCAAACTACTTCCAGAAAACTCTTAGGTAGGTTATTTAGGATGCCTGCAGGTAAAACAGTGATTGGTGAAAATTAGATCTACACACTTCAATATTTTGTCAAATCTAGTGATTCTGCTATTCTAACCAAGATTGCAAGAGATTGATTTCCTCAGTCTATATTTTGCATTTCTATCCAGTATAGCTACTTGAACTTGAAGAAGCTTTGGCAGCACCTCTCAGGCATATCAAACCATGGATAGATCAACAACTCATCCTCCAAGGTCTGTGTGTCTGTGTTTGTGTATGGGCACATCTGTTTCTCATTCTTCTTATCATTTGAGAAGTGTTGACTCTCAGTGTTTCTGTACTGCAGCATTTTTTGGTGTGACTACAAAAACCTTTTTGCATGATCTCTGTTGTGGCTACACAGCCATCTATCACCGAGGAATTCAAATGCACTAACTCTTTCTAGAACAGTCTTACTGCTGAACTAATGTGCCTGTAACTGCAATTGTACCTACAATGAATCATGTATGTATCAGTTCTTGGCACACTCAAGCCCAGAATAAGTGCGGCAAGAGTGAATTAGTGAGTGGCAAAGAATACCTTGGATACCACAGAGCAGGGGACTTGAACACCTGAGGCAGACAGATGGCACACTGCCATGTGCTAACTCACTAATTTTACTCCTTCATCACTTGTGGACAATTTTTCTGTCTGTATAAAAGCAAAAATTAAGCTAGAAGTATTTCACACATGCTTCAAATGTGAAAGTCTAGATCAATCAGCCTTTCATATATATTACAGCTTTCATTACAATGGAAACATTAACTTCAGCTTTTTGACACTTCAGAGCTTACACAAATTCACAGAAAAATAACCATGCAAAACTCACTGCCCATGTTGGGTAGTCTTTCTGTTATATCATATTTCATCTTTGATACAGGTAGGAATTCTGTAGTTTGAATATGCAACATTTATTTTTTTGTTGATTAAAAGATTTACTAGTTAATCTCTAGTGCCAGCTCTGCACACACCACAGGGAATTCTTCTGAGCTTAATTCTTCAATTGCAGATTTTGTGAAAATCCTTCAGAGGCAGGTGGCAGCAGAAGGTCAGTGAAGAAAAATGTTATAAAAGAAACATCACCCAGAGAGGTGCAGAGAAGGCATGCATGGCTTTTTTTTTTGTGGGTGGATGCTTACGTATATCAACACTGCTTCAGACAGAAGTTTGCATGGTCATTGAATGAATATTTGACAGGACACAAGACATTGATGTAATTAATTTTTTCTAGGTCAATACTCATAAAACCAAGGAAAACAGTTTGCAGATTCAGTTCGAACACTCAATAGCCAGGGCTACATTACAAGAAAATTTGCCACAGTTCCACCCTGTGACATTTTTTTTCCTATTGTAAAAGCAAAGTAGAGGAAGTCCTAAATTACTCTCAGAGTTGTCATGATAAACTTTGCAAAAAAAGAAATCACTATTATCAGCTGATACTCTGCCTATTTTTTCCATCTCAGTAAGGTTCCTGAAGACATCATCAATCTTTCATGCTAAGTGGGTTAAATTTTCTCTCTTAAAACAGGAGAGAAAATGGATAGAGAATACCTATGTCCAACCCACTTAGCATGAAAAGGACATGCAAAGGACAGAGCAATTTATTTGTAAATTTCTGTGCATATTATTTTCTCAGCAATGTTCTCTTTGAAAATTAGGTATACAAATATGACTCAAATTCAAAATAGAAGACCTTAAGCTTCACTTGGCATTTGCCTCTTTCTAAATTTCTCCTGAATTTCTGCTTCAACCAGGGATTGTTTCTAGAAAATTATCTTACTGACTTTGTTCCATGACACATCATGTTCTTGGTGGCCAGAGACCAAACTATCTTTCAGTTATGATGCCACATATCTAATGCAGTTTTTTGAGTGAGCACTATGAGGTTAATCTGACATATACAAAGTACTGAAATGGAATTCAGCTCCCCGACCATGAATAAAAGCAAGAAGTTTTTAAAGTTTCTCTTAACAAGTGAACTTAAAGACTCTGTCCTATTATCAGACAGTGTATGGAAAGAAACAGCTCTACAACACATGGATTTGGCAAGCATAAATGAAAAACATTAGCATTTACAGAAGGCAGCTGTAAATTATCTTAGTTACAGGTTTCTGATTACTTCCTTCATGCATCAATTACGTTCTAGAAATGAACAAATGTTAGTTTATGAAATGTTCTGCGTTGTCAGAGTTGCTCTTCAGCTCACTGAAACATTGTTGCTTTTCATAAACTTTTAATGCCTTTCCATTGCATGTTGATTTACCCTCAGTATTTTACAGCAAGTGCCTGACGTCTTTCAGGCCACAAGATGAGGCCTTTTTAGTGCTGAGTGGAAAAAGAGAATTGTAAGACAAGCTATTATCTAATGTTTCTTTTGGTTTTAAAAGAAATTTAAAAATAGGATTGTTTGCACCTATGTAACTGGTTGAAGGCAGTAGGAGTCACCAAGTCAATCAAAGAAAAATCACAAAGGGGTATTCTAGCTAATCAGTCAGTCTTTGTTACACAGTTTTTATGCACAACATCACATCTAACTAAAATCAGCAGACTGCAAGCAGTGCAGGAATAAGGTACAGGACTTTAAAACTGTATTTCTGCCACCAATGCAGAAATACCCTGCCTTGCACATGCCAAAATTTGGTGCCTAATCATAAACATCACACTGGTTCCAGAATCAAATACTATTTACTGGGACACAGCTAATACTTTTATGCATAAGGTATCACCAATTAAAGAGACACTAAAGAGTTACAGTTAGATAAGGCAAGCAATGTATGATATTATGTCCACGCAGACATAAGAGAACAACAGGTATACCAATTTGTATCTAATGTCTCACGAAAGTAACATCTAACAGAAAAGTGGTGCATGATTAGCACAGCCAGGCTACCATTTGTCTTGGATTTGTTAGGACCTCCTAAGAGAGATCAGAAGGGTTATGCAGTGGGATAGATCTTGGTGTGCTACAGCATCCAAGGTATAATGTCCACAGGAATCAAATTTTCCACTGTCTAAATCTCAGTTCAGACAGGTATTACAGAATGTATATTTACAAAAGTAAGAGTACTAATAATCACAAGTTACAGGTTGCCTACTGGAGTTTAACACACACTTACTTGTGTTCATCCTCAAACCCAAACAGCTTGGCAATGGAGTTGTCCAAGATGACAGACGGGCTCTGCGTGGTCTTACTGAAGTGAAGACACCAGTGTCCACTACCACTTCGTCTCACACCATGGCCACTGTGTTATGCATCCAGAGGAAAAAAATACTGGTACATAAAAGTTTCTCTGCCCACAAGAAAAGGGTTTTCTTCTTTCCCACATGGTGTGTCAGACATTCCTATTAAAAACACTCGATTCAGTTGTGCATAGAAGCGAAAGAGAAGCATCACAAACAGACACCACTGCAAGGGTGTGGAATCTGCAACTGCAAACATAGGTATGCCTTAGTCAAGACTGCATAGCAAAGAAATATATGTTTGCATATCTTTAGAATACCTACCTACCTACAAGCATGCAAAAAGATTTCTGTTCACTACTGTTAAACAAGCCAATATCGATTTGCTACAAAATCAGAAGCCAGGGAAGTTTGAATTAGTTTTAAATATTAAGAATATTCTTAATATCCCTACAATTTGAAGAAAAAAGGTTTTTAATAATCTTTTAGCTTACAGGATGTAGACTGAGCTTTTCCATTTATTACCTGTTATTTTCTCAACAGTGGCAAAAAGTTGGGAACAGGAGGAAAAGAAACAAGGATCACAGAGACAGTGACAGCAAATGAAACCTTTTCATCATGGAAAAATAAAATCAAAATAATTGGGTGGATAACAAGATTTAGAGACTTTAATACATAATATTTATTTTGGTCTAGGAAATCAATTTAAGTGTATCTTAGCTACTTTATATGGCATTGCAACAGAAAACAGTAGCTTTTCTTCAATAAGGAGTTCTAGGCTGAAAGATTATATTTGAAGTGAGATTTCTCACTTTTGTTTCTTTTGCAGGGAGAGTAAGCCATGAGTACTCTTTGGGTGAAATGAGGATGCAAGTTGAAATTACAGACTGTGATTGACTTACTGTGTTTATCAAACACACCTCAAAAATGTTTCAAACCAAATAATTTTGTAAATAAATATAATCTTCAGATAATTTCCTGTCCTATGTGATTTATTTTTACATAAAATATGTTTGTTGTTGCCAAGATGCAAGCAAATAAATAAGCTACAAAGGTATTTGTTTTGTGCCAATGGATGGATGAATGTACTTCTTGAATCTCATTTCACTTGAAAATGGGGCAACAAATACAACTGTGATGTGCGTTAAACACAGTCCTAAAACTCTAGAACACCTTAGCTGAGATATGTTAATAGCATGGAAATCTCAAGTTCTCTATGTAGCTGCATTAAGGTGATGCATGAGTAGGAAGAACAAAAGAAAGTACACAACAAAAGGAACAATGACACCATCCAGTCCAATAACTGGCACTCTAGTGTCTTTCCTAGAAAATTTGCTTGTACAGCATTCCTGTCTCTATTTATTTGGTTACTGCAAATGTTCTCAAAGTTGCCTTTAATGGCATCCATGTTTGTTCAAACAATTCATGCCTCATCAGCCTCCTTCTGCAGCTTTAACAGCTCTAAATTACAGCATTTCTCCTTTCTGTGGGACCAGGTCTTACAGGGAATGGCAACTGTGCAGCTGAAAGTGTTTTCCACAACAGGGTCCTTGAATTTGTGTTCATTAAACTCTGGCCTTTGGTCACTCACTTGCCTTTTTGACCATAATATTTTGTTTAGTAAGGTCGTCAGAGGGAAATGACAGTAATAGTCTATAATAGTTTCTAATTGTCTAACATGTATAGAGCTTTCTCCTACTAGGAAACAAATGTCTGCCAAGTTCTGCACAGACACTTTGCCTTTATTTTGTTTGACTGGTTGGCATGCACAACAAGCCCTTGTAGCATCCTCAGTGTCACTGTTCATTTCAGAACAAAATAAAATCTTACTGCCTTGCAGCCTTCTCACATCTGATGACATCTTTTTTTCAATGTTTCTTGCAGTAATGTCCATGAATCAGGCTGGTGCTTTCCAAAGAAAACTTGTGTTGGCACCAAGACAAGGACGAGTATCATATATCAATGATACGTACCACAATATATCAAGTAGAGCCTGGAGATGGACAGAACAACTTATCAAGACAGTATTCACTGTTTTGTGGTCCATGTTCCTAAGACAGCTGTCTTCCACAAGTGTGATTGCCCACAAATGCGTGTTTTCTAGGGCACCTACCAGAATCTCAAGTGACAATTCAAGGGTACCTCTCCATTTAGCAGACATCTATGTCGTATTAATGAATTTGAAAACCTGCAAAAAAAAAGCTTCATCTTTCTCCTCTGTGCAGTCAAAGCCTTGTTGACATCTCTTTGTACCTCAGCTATGATGCTGAAAGCAATTAGGCTAACACACACCTCTTCCAGACTTTTCCTACAGGTGGAATTGCTGTGGAAGTTTGGCATTTACAATTCTGTGCGATATTCAGCCTCCATATTCTTGGAAGGAGGTCTTCCCTGTGGGTGCCATGTGCCATATTTTCAGACATCCTGATCATCTACATTCTTTGCAAGAATAACCTCACCACAGTGAACCAAGGAATTACTGTACCTACAACTAAATTTAAAATCACTTTTAGTACCAGCATTTTAAACAGCAAATTCATTCACCTAAATTCATTCACATAAATTTATGTTCAACCTAAACATAAGTTTAGCTTCCAGATTGAAGCACAGCCCTCATCTACTCTAACATTGTCCATTGCTCCCATTTTACATTAGCTTATATTGATATTTCTCATTCCAGCAAAATCTTGCAAAAGTTATATAATTCTTTTAAATTTTCTTGCACATTTCGTGAAAAATTCTTTGTCATCTTCACTAAAGAGGTTGTCAAGCCTTGAAGCAATCTGCCCAGGAGACTGGTTGGGACAACACCCTGGGAGACATGTAAAGGATCTGTAGACATAGTGCTTCAGGAACGTGGCTTAGAGGTGGTCTTGGCAGCTCTAGGTAGAGGTCGAACTTGATTATCTGAATGGTCTTTTCCTACCTAAATGATCTTATTCTGTCAGTCTAAGTTGTCTTAGGAATTAAGAGACACAGAAAGGACAACTCTTCACCTTTCACGAGCTTTAGGCATGAGAAACGAGTAAGTCTAGACCTTCAAGTTTTAAACAATATGTGACCTATCTCCTACCACAGCAGTTTCCTCTGCTCCAGGAAACATCAGTATCTGCCAAAAAGGCATCCCAAAGCCATATCCCAGGCAACATATATTTTAGAGGGCAAGGGAATGCTGAACTTGAGCTCTCATCTACTTATCTACCTGAATGGAGCCTACCAGAAAGATGGAGAAACTTTTCACAAGGGCGTGTAGTGACAGGACAAAGGGAAATGGCTTCAAACTGAAAGAGAATAGGTTTAGATAAGATGCTGGGGAAAAAAAATTGACTGTGAGGATAGTGAGGCAGTTGGAATGGATTGGCCAGGGAATTTGTGGATGCTGAACCCCTGGAAGTGTTTAAATCCAGATTGGATGGAGCTCTGAGCAACGTTTTCTAGTGAAAGATGTCCCTGCCCACAGCAAAGGGTTTGAAGCTAGATGATCTTTAAAGTTCTTTTCAACACAGGTCGTCCTATAATTTTATGATTCTCTGATTCTTGGCTCTGGTTACATGCTTCTTCCAGTCCCAAGTTCAAAGACTATGGATAAGCTGACACAGTGTCAAGCTCCTCTGTATTCTCTGATATGACTGGTGGCAAAAATAGAAGATGTTACTCAGTATTTCATAACTTATCTCTTTTTGGGATAATGTACACAACAGTCCTATTAACTAGAAATCTAACCTTGAAATCCCAAAACTGCCCTTGAATCATCTTGACAGAAGTATGTATCAACTTAGAATTGTATCACAATGTTGGTGAACATGAAATTTTGGGGCTTTTTTCCCATTCTTGTCAGAAGGTTTCAGTTGTTTGAAAAAAATCACTACTATATTATAGTCTATGAGAACACACTTATTACTTCCTTCCCCTCCTACAGGTTTGGGGTTTTTTCCCTCAGTTAGGAAAAACTGAAAAATTGCCTTAGATCATGACAGTAGTTTTGTTGAAAAACTAGGACACTGAGTACATCTATAAAGAATATACAGGTTTATTGATGATATGTGTTGTCTGAACTCCTAGACCTCTAGCACTGATATTGTCAATGTATCAAGTATAAGACTTACCAAGATAATCACAGGCAATATTTTGCACAGAAAGACTTATTTCCTTTGCATTGCATTCTGAGAGCAATGCTTTTTAAATAATCTAAATACTAAAAATCGTACCAATATCAAGAAAAAAACATTCCATATGCTGCTCCAAACTAGCTTTTAAGTCCTGAAAAGAAACTCATCCTTCTTTAAAAAAAAAAATAATAAATTATTTTAATTTTTATTTTTAATTGTAGTCCTCTTTATATTTAAATACAGCAACATATGAAACAGTTTTGAAAGCACCGGTGCATAAAATCTGAACTTCTGACATGGTCTTCAAAGTCATCCTGTACAAATCAGACCACTGGAGGCAAAGAAATTCCAGTCCAGCCAATCAAAGGCAATCAAGTTCCTTACCCTCATAGAAGCTCACTTTACAAAATGAACCACTCTAGGTAACTGGCAGCTGAAAAGGAACTTTCATTAAATTAATTGACTTTTCAAGGAATGGCATACATTGGATTTCAACTTATTTTAAACTGCTAATGCCATTTGAAAGATGTGGTTTACTTGACAGTCTCCTTAGTAAAAGTTTCCCGTCAAAGAGCCATCAGCAGCAACACAGAGCATAGCAGGTCAGGTGAAAAGCTGCATATTTAAAAACCTGTACAAGTAATCCCAAAAACTGTGTTTCCTGTCACATGACAGATGAGGCCTTTTCTAACTAAATGGTATGTGGATGGAGACACGTAACCAAGATCAGTTGCTTGACAGAGTCTTGACAATTCACACATTTACCGCAACATCTTGTTACCATCACTGTTAAGAGAGCATTTTTCCATTTATAATTTCTCACGTTCAGTAGCTGGTCACAGTAGTATCTGTTTCCCTAATCTGATCAGCTCAATGGTGTCTAAAAGTTTCTGCTCTTACAGCTGCGAATTTACAGCAAGACTTGGCCTGCAGTAAGAAAACAATTACCAAAGAGAAGGTGGTTATAGACATCTGGAAGCACCGGGGAGAAGAGGAAATGAAGCAGCAGATGCTGTAAGTTCTGCACTTCCAGAGTGCATCCTTGAGCCACTTTGTCTGGACTCCTCTCTGCACAGAAACACTACATTCAGCTCTGCTGCCTGGTTTGGTTGTGTGCATGAAGGATTTAACATGACAAACTGCACAAACCCTTCTCACACAAGACAGAATCCTGTTCTTTTTATTCACTAATGGGTTTTCTTGCTTCATTTTTTTTCCTTTTTGTTGTTGTTGTTTTTTTCCTGGGTTACTTTTAATGTATTCTTGTTGGTGTAAGGAACAGAAAATCCCATACTACCCATGCACCAGGTAGAAGGCAAATATGGCACCTTGAACCTTTGATAAACTCAGTTGGTTGAATTATACTTTGCTACTAAAGCAATTATGTTGCTCGAAACAGACTTCTTTTAAGGTGATATGTAAAACAGTACAAGCCAGGTACACAACACTCCCAGACAAGAAAAATCTACCTCAGTAAGCATAATAGCTTAATTTTACTGTGGTGGATGTTTAATTTGGGTTTGGTTTTTGGTGTTTGTTTTTGGGGTTTTTTTGTTTGGGGTTTTGTTATTTTTATTTTTCATTAATACACTGAACATCAGAATACAGCTCAGAACCACTGGCTTGAAATAGGAGGATAAACCCCATGTAATTAGATAAATCTAAGATTTTCTATTTTTAATTGCCTGAGGAGAATTATGTGCTTAAGTGAGGGGTACTTTTTAGTATGTTTGTGTTTTGGATATTAGCTAATAAGGATTATATATTTGGACAACAAATCCTCATATTAAAATTTCAAAACCATTTGAAAAGTTTACTTAAAATCAGGAAACCCCACATTTATTCAATACTCTTTATGATCCTATGTGCCTCTGAGTACAGTGGGACAGAGGGTAAAGTGTGATGTGACAGTGGAGTTAATGGGCAAGTGAAGCTCCTAGTAAAATTCCAAGGCTGTGTTTCCCTGCCATTATGATCTGGATTTGCTACTTTAAATTTATTTTTCAAAGATGTGCTGTACATTTTTCATCAAAAGGCAAAATAATTGATTGTAGCAAGCACTACAAAATGAACCTAGCAATAAAACTGTTGCAGGTCCAGACAGGGACTGAATTACTTGGGTCTGGAAGCCATGTGGACCTGGAATGTCTGGAAACCCTGAGTTCTTGGGGCCTCATGACTGCAGCCATAGGACTCCAGCTGTTTCCAGCACAAGACCTCTCAGCTTGCACCAGTGGTGGTGTAAGCTCAGTCTCAGCATTCAAATGCTCTGATGCTTTGAGAGGTTGCCAAATATTGGAGGAAGAATGATAGCACAAGCTGCCATTTCATACCACTGAATTGTCCAAAATCCAGTGAAACTGAATTCTGAGATAGAAACACCATAAGGAAATACTTCTCTGTTTCATAGCTCTTCTTCCTGAAAACCATGGGATTTCATAAAAATGTTCATGAAGCAGTGACTACACATATTTCTATTAAGATTGCTTTTGTTTTTATAATGCAATGAGCCAGGAATCAGAGAGATCACTACCAATTGCTCCCATCTTTGTTTCTCCCCCCACCCTAACCCTGCCCCCAGTTTATTCACCACAAGAAGGCAGCAACCCATGTAACATCACTCAAGAAAATTAAATTTCACTCTGAGAAAGTGTGAAGATTGGAAACTGAAGTACCCAAAGGACAACCTCCTATTTATTCTGTAATTATGCATAGTTGCCTCCAATACCCATATTTTGATGCCGTTGTGATTGTTAACAATATGGTTCAATTTACCTTTTCCCTCACCAGACATTTAGGGGTGCTGGCCTGACAGCAACCTTGGAAATTTTATTCCAATTTCCAAATGCAAATTGGCTAAACTGATAAGACCTTTTTCCAGTTTCAGGAGTTGTGAAAATCTTCTGAACCTATATTCAAGTTAAAAATACTAACTTGACTCCTGAAATTGCAAATCCTCGTGTCTTACCATTGTCTTCTTTCTGCCCTCTGCTTCATATGACTCTCAAGGATGTAACAAGCAGATGTCTTAATCCATGATTACACTTTAATTTGAGAGCCAGCCTAGCCATAGAAAACGTCTCCTGGTTTTGGCTGGGACAGAAAATTTTCTTCTTAGTGCCAGGTACAGTGCTGTGCTTTGGATTTGGTATGAGAATGCTGATTACTTGCTGATATCTTGGTTGTAGCTCCAGGACTGTTCAGCATCTCGTTCTCTGCCTGTGAGCACACGCACAAGAAGCTGTGAGGGAACACAGCCAGGACAGCTGACCTGAACTGCCCAAAGGGATATTCCACACCACAGAACCATGTTCAGTATATAAACTGAGGGGATTTGGCCAGGCACCATCAATTGCTGTTTGGGGATGTGTTGGACATCAGGCAGCATGTGGTGAACAATTGCTTTGTGCAGCACTTGTCTTTCTTGGGTTTTATTCCTCTCACACTCTCCTTCTCATTTTTGTTGCTGTTGTTGCTATTATTATTATTATTATTATTATTATTAGCACCACCACCACCACCACTATAGTAAAAATAATAAGAATGACAATAAGAAGATAATCAATTACTTAGTTTTTGTTTCAATTATTAAATGCATCTTATCTCAACACATAAGGTTTACCTTTTCTTTCCAATTCTCTTCCCCGTGGAAGATTGGTGGGGAGGGCAGTGAGCAGCTGCACTGCACTTAGTTGCCAGGTGGAGTTGAATCACAACAAAAAAATTACTGGAAGCTGGGCAAAAGGTGTCCTGTCTCTATTTCTTCAGAGAAAGAAGGATGGGATTATTCGCTCACAGCTCCAGACAGAAAGGACTGGAGGACTGAGAAGCACTTCTCAGCTCCTGGGGAAGAGATAAATGGATTAATGGTCCTAAAAAAAATTACCTTCATTAAGCTACAGGATTGGCCAGGATAAAAAAATTCCAAGTGACTGAAACACACAGATGTATTATGATTCAGTCACAGAAGAACACAATGCTTCTAACATCTCTGACCATACCCCAGGAAATCAGCCAGGGAAAGTCAGTTTCCTTCTACCTCTTTTGCTGAACTGAAATTAGAGGACAATTGTATGAAGTCCTTATTAATCTTATACGTTGGCTATTTCAACTTGCATATGTCCCTGAACACCAAAATGTCCTCAGGGTTGATGCAGTAACAATTCTTATGCTTAAGCTGGTGGAGTATTGCCACAGTTCAGCATTGACTAAGAGTGCTTGATGGAGATAACCAAGAGACAAAAGGAGAGAGAGAGCTGTCAAAGAGGCTAAAATCTAATCACAGTTTGCTTCTCAGCCCAAGGACTCTATACATGCAATCCAGATGTCAGCTGGAGAGTACTTCATAGGATTGCTACCAGACTTACTCAATATTAGAATGCTAGGCATTTTTGCAGTCATGACTCGTGCTTCACATGTAAGTGTAGAGCATAATTTTTCCAAAGAATTTCAAGAAGAAAACTAATAAAATAATCTATTATAATTTACTGGGGACAGAATGGTATTATGTGGATTTGGCATGGATGTGGGAATCAAAATTTTGCTCTTAAACACACATCTTTACAATCATGCATGTAATGTGAAAACCTTAAAGAAACCCTGCAGAAATTCACTAGACACTCCTAGCAGTGCTTTCCCATGCAGTGCTCCTCTGCATTGCTCACAAGTCTTTTACCAAGGAAATTCTTACCAGCATTTACTGTCTGAATTTACTACCTGAGACTACACAGCTGCTGAGCATCCCTGATCTTCACATTCTTCCACTTTTTTATTCTTTTTGATCCTTCATGTTTCACATCACAACAGGAAGACAGAAAGGTATTTTTTGCATTTAGAAGTTGCAGTGGCTAATGCACCTGAGAGGGAATTTTCTGTTGCTGTTGAATCCGTTCTTTGATTAAATATCATGACTGGAAGATGTACACATTCAAATGTTAATAAAATACTGCTTCTCTCCCAGTCGTGGCTGTCTAACAGAGGCCGTTTTATCTGTTTACAAAACAAATGATATTATTTTACACCCTTGGGTAGCATTTTAGTCGTAGGAAGCAATTTCATTCTAATTTAATAGAGAAGAGGTATGCCTAACTTAAATACCCATGAAACCCACTGTTGAGCTTCAAGTAAATTGCATATTGTGAAGGGACCTAAACATGTCTGTGCTTGTTAAACTGCTAAAATTAATGTGTTTAAATTTTATTTACTGTATACAATTTTATCCATTCTCCATGGATCGTAACTTAACAGATGCTTGATTCTAATGATTATTTTTAATATCTGTTTCAGAGGAAGTGGAATGTGTAGCATTCCTGATAAAACCCACAAATCCAGCCACCTTTGTGAAAGTAACTGCAACTTTATTTTATCTCTAAAGGATCGTACCAACTCATAGTGTTTCTACCTTTAAATCTAGCTACTGTGCTCCATTATTATATAATTATCTATTGAATTCTACTTTTATTCATGAATTTCCTTAAGTCTATAATGAATGTTTCAATCTTAATTGCTTGTTTGAAAGCAGTAGTTAGAGAGACACTTTGAGATAATGGCCTGCTTATACTGAATACTACATATACTACGAGAGATGTCTGAACCTAAAGAATTTATAGACCAGATCACAGGTTTTTCTAAGGAGAGTCAAAGCATATATTGAAGCTGCTTTGATGGACAGTGTGATTAGAAAACAGCATAACCTTGTATTTGTGAATACACTTTGTTGTTGTAGGGGTTTCAGGCTCTGAAAAATCACTTCCACACAAAACCAGCACAGATGTCTATATGTTCCTATTGACATCAGATAAGTAGCTTCTTTCATAACTGTACTATTATATACCCAGTAGAACATCTAAAAAGTACTCTACAAACTTGCTAACTCCCCTGGAAAGCAGTCTGATGCATAAAGGCATCAAAAGTTACTCAACACAGTATGTCAAAGCCAGTCCAGCTGGCAGCACTAAAGCTCTCTATTTCCTTAGCCAAAACTCACTATTCTCAAGCTAAGAAATTCCCCCTGAGGAATACACTGCCTTTGTCTACAAAGTGGCAGGTGTTTTAAGCACAACAAAACAACAGTGGAGTGAGTCAGCTAAGCAAGTATTCAGGCTCCTTCATGTGTGCCTTGAATGTTCTAGCTCTATAAAGAGAAGATGGTATTTCCAATCAGGTCTTAAAACTGACTCATCTGGTAGAGTTTTATCATACTAGCAGAGAGAGATCAAAACATTTACCATCATCTACCTTTTATAGCTTCTTTTGGAGACTCAAAAGAGCAGAGGTTAATATTAAGTAGATGAATTTCTTTTAGAGAGGAAGCTCTCTGCTTTGACTTTCTTTGTGTCACTAAATAGTCAAGAAAGGCTCTTAACAGAGCGCTGGGAGTCAGTCTCTGTAGACCAGCTGCCATTTCTACATTTGAAAAATATGATTTTCTTCATCTTTTTGTAGGTTTTCCCTCATGCCTATAATGAAAGAATGAGTAATGCATCCTGGCCAGCTGCAGGCAGCTTGACATCCAGTTACCAGAGATACAAATTCAACTTTCCACCAGCACACAGTGCTGTCATTAGCAACACGGTGACTTCAATTTTCTTCCATGCTAACTGTGAAAATTCATACTTATAAAAATATCTTAAGCCAGGAACAAAACAGATGTAATTACAAGTAAGTGACTGCTTCTCTCTGCATGTGTGCACAGTGATTTAAAAGAAAATACTTTTTACTGCTTCTAGCAGGCCAAAAATTATGACTTTGGTCATGACAAATATGACATTTTTACCTTCCTTGAAAAAAAAAAATAGGCCAAAGATAACAATCTTGAACATTATGACATTATTAAGGGGATGCCTATGCAGGACAAAAAAAAGTTAAATTTCTTCTGTTAAAGAAAATATAGATTGAGTTAAATATAGGGGTTTTTTTCCTCCTGCACGTTTCCTCTATTCTCATTCACTTGAGAACTGCTCATACTCTCACTTTGTACAAGGCCACCAGTGCCAAAAGCTGTAGCAGAGAAAGAAGACAACCATCTCCAAAGGACAATATGGACAACTGCAACATCATTTGACAAAACTCAGTGCTTTTCATAATTTTATCAGGTGGCTGTACTGAATACCTGTTGACAAACAACAAAGATATCTATGTCCTCTAGAATCAGTTAGTAATAACTGAAACTTTGGAAAAGGAAAAAAAGTTATTAATGCAAACAATTGACTAATAATTGTGTGGTTTTAGTTTGTGGTTTTCAGAATCCTGGAGTTTTCATAATACAATTTAAAGGGTGCCAAATGGGTCATAATTTACAAAAATGAGCTTGTATACACCATGTAGCAACCCACAAGGAAGTACTTTCTAAATGGTCTGTGAGTTCCTTTGAAATTATAAAAAATGTGAAAAGCACTGGTTAGATAAATCCACTGCTTTCAGTAATTCATATTAAAATATTTTATGTAGTTATATTTCTGTCACAGAACAAACATGGAAAACCTCCAACAAATTCTGATTGATTCATAACAATTAAAATGCATCATTAACAGCAAGGATGAAGAATAACCAGGTCATGGAGCCAACAGGTGTTACGTTTTATTGTGGTTAATCAGATTATTGAAGACCATAAGTATT
The DNA here is from genome assembly GCA_037834095.1 of Argya squamiceps. Taxonomy (NCBI): domain Eukaryota; kingdom Metazoa; phylum Chordata; class Aves; order Passeriformes; family Leiothrichidae; genus Argya; species Argya squamiceps. Next base: position 24,041,283 of record JBBMKD010000115.1, read on the forward strand.
CATTATGAAAGTGAGCCTGTTTTGATGTGCAGTCACATGTACAAAGTTACTAAATGTGTGGATTTGTGTGGTCATTGTTAGCATTGACACTTTTGGCAGGTATGTCTGAAGTAGGATTTGGCAAACTTATCTCTACAAATTCAGTTGCAATAGTTACATATGTTCCCTTTATTCAAAAATTTCCTGGTTTACTCATAACTTCAGTGCATATGTGGCTGTACCAAAAACAGTAGAGAAACATACTATTTGTGAAATAAAAAATGTATTAAGCTCTATTATTCCTCTCCCTTGAGGTCTCCATGACTTATCAAAACATTCTGATTCTAAACCACTAAATATTGGATTATTTGGGAATTAACAGATGCCTCTCTTTTTTCTCTCTTTAGACAGAGAAGGGCTATGGATGTAATTCATCTGGACCTGTGTAGGGCTTTTGACATGGTCTCCCACAACATCCTTGTCTCCAAATTAGAGGGAAAAGGATTTGATGGGCAGACCATGGTGGATAAGGAATTGCCTGGATGGTTGCATCCAGAGAGTAGTGCTCAACCACTCCATGTCCAGTGGTGGGTGGTGTCCCTCAGGGGCCCATACTGGGACCAGCTCTGTTTAGCACCCTCATCAATGATACAATGCCACTGAGTGCACCCTCTGCACATTTGCACATGACACTAAGTTGAATGGTGCTGTTGACATTCCTGAAGGATGGGGTGCCATCCAGAGGGACCTGGGCAACCTGGTGGACTGGTCCCATGGGAATTTCCTGTGCTTTAACAAGACCAAGTTGAAGGTGCTCCACCTGGGTCGAGGCAACTCCCAGCATCAACTCAGGACCACGGATGAACACATCAGGAGCAGCCCTGTGAGAAGGATTTGGAGATGAAATGTAAAAACTTCAGCATTAATTCTCATTGTTAGATGTGCTGTACATATCATACACAAGCAATCCTTCCCTTTATAACTGCTCAGTAATCTGAAGAGGCACAAAATCTTTCACCGTTAATATGCAGCTACAGTACGTCAGTTAAAAAAAAATTCCCAGTATAAATACTGTAAACCACAAACACTTCTGAATAATTCTGAAGGTTGAAGAGTTTATATGCAAATAAGAAAAAATGTTAATTGCTCAGTTTTTAAATGAGATTCTGATCTCTAGGTTTTAGTGCTTTCATTCCACTTTTTATATGTCACAGGCTGTGTCCTGTAATTTAATCTGATATGCATATAACACAGGTTCAGGCCAGAATATGCTTCATATGGGAACTTTAAAAGGCAGAAATGGTGATCCGTGGAGAAACAATGTGGGTAAGACTGCAGTTCACACCACTTTGCATTTCAGACAGGTTATTTTTCCTCAAATTTTAAAAATATTGTGGCCAAAATAGTGCATTCTTAACAGATGCCCCCAACACCAAACATGAACTTTGCCCATTATGTAATTTAAGCAGAGACTGAACATCAAGGGGCATAGCTTTTGAAGCTTCATAATGCTCTGCTAGTTTGGGAGGCTGTTTTACAAGACTACTGCCTTCTGTCTATATTTAGCATGTATCATAAACAGTGCTGTTACATAATTCTGTTTTCAGGTAGCTGTGGGAAGCTCACTGATTTCCTTTTTTTACGATACAAATCCATAGCAGGTCACAGAGCTTTTATTAGTCCTAGAGATAGAACCCTTAGGTTTCTAAGTTTTGCAAATTCTTTGAATCAGGACGAGCCAAGAATGGAGGCTGTTACAGGTGATTTCTATTCGACCAGGAGATCAGTTGGGGAAATTACTTTTGACAGAGCTGCTTTGCCACAAAGTAGGCACTATGTCCTAATTTCTGGCACATATAAGGAATCAGCATTTAGGCTACAGGGCCCAGCTTAAGCAATACCTTGTAGCAAAGAAACTCCAGTCTTTCAGGACTAGACTGTCATCTATGCCAGCTGGCATATTTCTCCACTTGTGCTGATCCTTTCTACTTCATGTCCATAAATGAGGCCTTTACAAAACAGTAAAGACTGGCCAAACTTTTTTTCCAACTATGTCTTGTGCTTTCCTGGAGGATGGCAGAGAGAAGCTGGAGTGGATAATTTCTGTAATCAGAACTGACTTACTTTCTACAACTATTTTAAGATGAGAAGTAGATATCACCATCTCCTAAGAATACTCTACTAATCTGGCAACAGTGCAAGTATCCTTTATTCTATGCCACATGCAGTCCCATGGAGATTATCCTAGTTAGAGTTATGTTGGACTCACTCTGTATAAGAGGCCTTGACCACACAAAACCACAACTGAAGTAGGAAGCAATTTTGCATTTCAGTGGCCTTTACTGCATTTCTAGTAGTAATCACTTTTTTTTTTTAATTAATTACAGTTTTATGTGTAATGAGACTAAATATCATGTTTTTCCACTGATTTATAACAGACATTTCTATCCCCTCAAACTCTTTTTGGCTGCTTGAAATATTCTACCATCTGAAACTGGAGTGCTTTGGCACTAAGGAAGCCTCACAAACAGAGCTGGAGAAAATAAGCAAGGTGACCTTTATGAAACAAAACCAGGTTTACACTTAGCAAACACACAGATAAGATGCGTAGAGTTTTCAAAATAAACTACAGACACTTGGCTTCTCAGCAAAACACAGATAAAACACACAAAGCAAGTGTGAACATTTGTTATGAATTTTAAGATGTGTGCAATAACTTGCATGTTCAAGAAGAAGCTGAATTTTGTACTTCCCTTTCATACAGGCATAAACAGAGATATCAATCAAGTTGCTGAAACATTAAAAAACCTATAACTGTTTAAAGAAATAAAATTCAAGCTGAATGCCACATGTCTAAGGCAACAAAAAGAAGAGATCATTCACTGTGTTACCTTGGCAGTCAATTATCTACTTGGCCTCTCTCTCTTCTATTGCACACAAAGCGTCTTCTTGTCACCCAGAGTGTATGTACAGTACAGTTACTTCAGATCCCAGCCATTAAACAAACTTTTGAAAAGAGAGAAGTTTGACATTTCCTTGAGGTGTCACATATGGAACTATATAAAACTGTCCTACTACAAGCAATGATTTGTCCAGCATATCTGACTGTCATTCTCCCTTCAAAGGGTTTGTAACAGACTAAGGAAAAACCACACATACACACAAATATTACTGGCAATTCAAGGAAACATAGGAATTTGAGGCTGGCCTGCCAATGTCTTGCACTCTGCTTTTTAGGGCTTCACAAAGTTGTCTCCAGTTCATCTAAACAAAAGTTCCAGAATACTTTACAATGACAGTGATTTTAGGATGCTGCCAATACTCTTGATGTCTCCTGTTCTGTTCTAGTGATAGGTTTTTTAATATTTCACAAGAAGGATGTGATAAGAAGCACTTGTTGTCTTTACTCTACAAGCACAATTTCTGTAAATCCTTCTGTTTTAGAGATGACTTTTGATTACAGAGGACAAGAGGATTGCCCTTTTTTCCCCCCTATATAGCTGCCAGAGAGCTTTGATTACAACTTTATACCAAAGTGCTGCCTCTTCCACATCCTACAGTCCCAACTAAGGTTGCAAAAAGGTGATTAAACAACTTATGCAATGCAAAATGCCATCCCATGTTTTCCTCAAGAACATGGTACAAATAATCTCAAGAGCATCAAGAAGACACAAGGGATTACTTGAATGTCAGTAACAGGAAATGATAAAATGACTGAATGTTAAACTACAATTAGATCTAAAATGTCCTCCCCCCTCTTACCCAAGAGAAAATCCACATCACCTACCCTTAAACCCTCGTGGTCCTTTAACCAATACTGAACAAAAATCTCTTCTCAGTATTCAATTCAAATAAAGAATATCTTATGTGAGAAGACTGTCTCAACATCCAGTTTTATGTTGAGACAGTCTTCTCACATATATATTATATAACATCCAGTTATATGTGTAAAGATAACTTCAAAGAATTTTAAGGAATTAAACAAATTAGAATTTTTTTAACTTCATTCTGGGGTAAAGCGCATCCACATGCACCCTCTTTTAAAGGAATATTTTTAGTTATCCCCTAGGTATGGGAAAAAGAGCAATAAATATCTTGATGTAGAAATAATTATAGTTATGGCTAACAATTGAACTGTCTCTGCTATTACAAAGCACAGTAATGGAACCTGTTGGCTTCATTACTTATGACTGAAAATCACTAAGCTTTTCAAATGCATTTGGTAACAGAACAGGAATGGGGCTTTCAGAATCTTTGCATCTAATCCTACACCATTGTTAAGGAAAAGCATTACTCACTTCCTGATCTGTATTTCCAGTATAGCTTCTAATCAGTCTCTGAATACACATATAAACTTGTCCATCATCCATATGGAAATGTTTTCTGCAGGAGCATCGTATAGAAAAATCCAAAACTGACAGCCAACCAACCAACCATACATATTTAAAGCAGCAGCTGAAACGTCGTAAGCATTTAAGAAAAGAAACTGCAGAAAAAGCACAAACATTATCACTTTCCTGGAGATTAAAAGCAAAAATATCATGCACTGTTAGTTTATCAGTTTACCTCATATACTTAGAGGGAACATTCCAAGATTGTATTGTAAAGATCAACAATCATAAAAGAACACTGTAACTGAAATTTCTCTGTCAAGAAATTTTCATCTACAAACTTCTTCCCAATTTACATTGTTGCAGTGGAGAAATAGGAATAGGCCTGTAAAATAGAGCATCAGTAGATGGGAATGGTTTTAAATTGCCACATTTAGTATGATGCCTCTTCTTGCAGGGTGCTCTCCAATGGTTAAAGTACTGGAAGAAGAATATTTCCACATGTGTTGTTTCCCCACATCACCTTAAACAATAGTTTTTATGTCAGCATGAAATCAGTGAAAATTGATCACATAAGTTGTTTTGATGTTGTGCTTAGGCTGATCAGACACTTTTTATTTCTAAATATCATTAAATGTCCAAACATTGTTTGTTTCTTTTTATGTATACACCACATATACATAATTTCAGTGAATTTTTATAAAATTTTTAGTTTAAAGGGTTTAAAATTCTATAAACAATTTTACCTCATCTTTAATTACTTTCTACTAATATATAAAAGGACAAGAAATTTCTAACACCGAAGTTTGCAAATATATTCCTTAAGGAACCTCTTGACTTTCCTTCATATGCTTAAACCCTGTTGATAACAGGAAAAAAACCCACAATAACTATGATAATCTCACTTATTAAAAAAGACTGCAAGATTGCAACACAGGAGCACACATGCAAAAAATCAGTGATTCCACTTCAGGTAAAAATAATGCCTTTCTGTAGCTCTGTGTCCTAAATTCTACTTTAACAAAAAGTGCTCCAGAGGACCAAAAGTAATTTCATAAAAACTTGAATAAAGAGCTGATGCTATCTCGTGTTTTCTTCCCTTTTCCTATCTAAACATAAATACAATTTATCTTCTGTGTCACACATCCTTGTTGCTATACACAGGAAACTAGCCTCCCTTGGAATTCATATTTGAGTGTTATCAGAAACCCAAGAGTACAGACATCTAGTAGATTACATCTAAAACCATACTGAGACTGGCATGTGACGTAGAAAGACAAAATGGATCAAATTTCTTGATTAGGTTGCACACTACTTATAACATTTCAAAAGGCATAGTTCACTAATGTGTGAAATAAGTTATAGTAATGGTTTAATTTAGAAAGGTCAGCAATTGTTCCTGGACAAAAGCACTTTCCTTTTTTTTCTTATCTTTGGGAATATTTTGGTGACTAAACTTAATGCTAAGAAGAGATGTCTGAAGCCCCTGAACTGCCAGCAATTCTCCATGGATGGAAGTGGTCCCCACAGAGCCCTCATGGTCCTAACCGACCCATCCCATCCCCTCAAAAAATGTCTTCAGATACCGATTATGGTACATGATCTTTTTTTTTTTTTTTCCTAGCTGACAGCTGAGAAAAACATTGTGCTGGTAACACTGATATGTTTCCTTTGTTCCTATAAAACCTGTCCAGGGAAGGAGCGGAAAACATGCTACCTCACCATTTCTGAAGCAGAGAAATTCCTGAAATAGAAGCCAACTATTCCCATCTTAGTTTTACAAGTTTTGTTTGCAAAGGACCACCAGAGAAACAGCAGAAAGCCACTGCACATATTTAAGACTCAAAGATCATAAGCAGAGTTACAAGCTTCTAAAAGGGTCATAGATTGTGCCTCTGAGGATCCAGCACTTAAGGTGGAAAATATAATACCAAAACCAGTCAGACTCAGGAGGTTTTGGTGTTGGTTTCTTTTTCTCTCATTACCTGTTCTATTCACTGTTATTCAGAGATATTTCCTATATTAACATGAACTTTCAGCAGAAAAAGACAGTAGGAGTACCATCTTGCCTAAGACATAATCTTTCCTTTGCCACTCACTTTCTGTAGGTGAGCCTTTAACAAATGCTAGAAATATGTCTTGTTTAGCTGCACAAGGGGATACAAAGCCCCTGGCAACAGAACTGGAAACACTCTAAGTGCTCTGGTAAGAAAACTGGAACAGAGCAGATATCTCACAACTTTATAAGGGCCTTCTATCTGGAGGTCACTGGTTTTCAAAACATAGTTAATTCAAGTAGATTTGTGTATTTTCTACATAAAAATCTTAGCAAATATTCAATTTCAGGCCATTTAATGATGGAAACAAACCACAGCTTCAAAAAAGGTAGTATGTACTACAGTATGATATTCACCTGCATTGTGTCTGGCTGAGCTGGAGTTCATTTCCCCCACAGCAGCCCTTCCCTTGCTCCACTTTGCATTGGTGGTTGGAAAGGCGCTGATAACACACCAGTGTTTTGGCTATTGCTGAGCAGCACTGGCCCAGAATCAGCACTGTCTCTTCAACATTCCTCCCCCACCAGCAAGACAGTTGACCCAAACAGAACAAATGGATATTCCATATCATATGGTATCAGTTCACATGTAAAAGCTGAGGATACAGAAGGCATTTGCTGTTAACAAGGCATGTCTTCCACAGCAACCACTACTCATGCTGAAGCCTTGTTTCCAAGGCGAAAGTGTCAGGTGGAAGTGTCCAGATGTTGCTTGCTTATGCTTAGTAGGGAATAAAATATTTGGGAGTTTTGTTGCTTTGGGTTTTTTCTTTTCTTTTGTTTGCATGCAAGGAACTGTCCCCACTGTTTCAATAAATTGCCTTTATCTTGACCCACAAGGGTCTCAGCCCTTATTTCGTGACCCCTTTTCCTGCTGAGGAGAGCAGTAATAGAGAGGCTTTTGTGGGCATCTGGTGTCCAACCAAGGTCAACCCACCACAGTTCCTTTTGTTGCCCAATTTTGGGAATGAGGAACCTGAGATAAGGATAATAACTGGGAGACGTAACTAGCAAAACAATGACTGAAAAATGTTAGAGAGTGGTAGGATCATGAGGAATTTCTGGGTTTTTAAGTGGCATGAAGGAATAGGCATTGTCTTGATATTTTGATTTTGATTTTGGTGTGGGGATTTTTTTGTTGATAGGAGTGAAGATTGTGGAACGAATGTGAATTTTTAATGATAATTTTTAAATATGTGATTCATGGAGGAAAGGTATTGAATATATTTGGTTTGTGTGGCAAGGTTTTGGCTGAAAGGGGCAGCTTCTATGAGAAGATGCTAGAAGGTTCCCCCATGCCTGATGAAGACAATGCCAGATAACTCCAAGATGGACCTGCCACCGACCAAGCCTGAACCTACCAGTGATGGTGCTAGCACCTCTGGGGTAACATAGTTAACATGAAAATAGGTTATTGGATAGAAACAATTGCAGATGGAGAAGACAGGTATGAGAATATGTGAGAGGAGCAACTCTGCAGACACCAAGGCCAGTGAGAATGGAGAAGATGCTCTAGGTGCTGGAGTAGAGATTTCGGTCCATCCCCTGGTACAAACCATGGTGAGGCAGCTCTGTCCCTGCAGCCCGCAGAGGTCCATGGTGGAGGAGAAATCCATCTGCAGCCTTTGGAGGATCACTGGAGCAGGTGGAGTCTGTGGCTCTGTGAAAAGCCTGTTCTAGACCACACTCCAGGCAGGACCTGTGGCTCCATGGAGCAGGTCTGCTGGCAGGAATTCTGACCCCATGGGAATCACGTGCTAGAGCAGAACATTCCTGAAGGATTGCACTCCATAAAAGTGAGTCCCACTGGAACAGTTCATGAAGAACTGCAGCCCTTGGGAAGGATTCACAACCTTCTGCAGGTGTAGAGGTCTGTCTCCCGTGGAAGGGACTCCACCAGGCAGCAGGGAAAGAATAGTCCTCCCCTTGTGGAGGAAGGAACTACAGAGAAAATATGTGATGAACTGATTGCAATCCCACATTCCCCATCCTCCTGTGCTGTTGGGGGCAGAAGGCAAAGAGTAGGGAATAAAGTTAAGCCTGCAAAGAAGGAAGGAAGGGGTAGGGGCAAGGTGTTTTTAAGATTTATTTGTCATTACCTCATTCTGGTGTGACTGTAATAAATTCATTTCCTCAAAATGAGTCTGTTTTGCCTGTGATGGTAATGAGTAAGTGATCTCTTCCTGTCCTTATCTTAGCCCATGAGCCTTTTGTTATCTTTTCTCTCCCCTGCTCAGCTGAGGAGGGGAGGGATAGAGCAACTTTGGTAAGCACCCAGTGTTCAACCAAAGTCAACTCACTATGTCACCAAAGCCTTTTTTCTTTAAACAGTAAGTGAAAAATGGATTTGTTTCTAGACAAATATTGTATTTTTAAGCTGAATTGCTTTAATTGCTCTGTTACAGAATAATTATTTAATTTTAAGACAAAGATGGCAGACTTACTTTTTTTTCTAAAATGCCTAAAATAATTTCTTAAATCAAAATAAACCTTTACTTCTGCATTATTAAAGTATATCTGTTTCAAATACTGAAATAAAACAACATTTAAGGTTTGAAAACACATTTCAGTAAATCTAATGTTTTGGACATTGGCCTAGATAATCTAATCTGCATAGAAAACAATGGAAAATGCAGGAAGTTTGTACACGCATTCCAAGTTATTCCTATAGATAGTAATAAAAATATTTGGAGAATCTACAACAGAACACATAGGATATACAGAATAGGCACATAGGATTCCCTTCAGCCTCATTTTTGTATAGCAAAATCCCTCAGTGAATTTATGGACTTCAGTTTAAAGGAGTGCTTCAGACATGATTTATTGGTCTTGCTTATATGTAACTTTTTTAAGGTGTAAACATTCCTTTTCTCACTTCTTCACCCTCAACCATAAAGGTTAACTAATTATGTGAGAAGTAGGTGCTCTGAATCAGAGCATCGATTAGACATCAGCATGCAAAGGAAGCACTGCCATTGCAAGACAGAAGGAGAAAGTTATATTGGTGGACAATACCCTATTCCTGCATTGCAGTGATCAGTTACAATCCCATAGCAAGAATATTTCTCACTATTTTCTGCCAATGTTTTGCACAATATTTTATTCAGTTGTTTCAAGTTGTCAAGAAAATCCTTTGGTGTTAGAGACTTAAAGACCTATTTAGTACAATTACAAAAATTATCTTCAAATGGTCATGTAAAGAGAAACTTCCGCAGGATTCACCAGAAGCCTAGACACATCGAAAGAGAAGAGATACAGTTTGCCCTTAAGAGCAGTGTATGCTTGTGATCTGAAAAGTGCAATACAGCAAGGCCCAAACGTTCATGGCATTGAACTTCATGTGCACACCCGTGCAGACATCAGCAAAGATATTTTGGTTGGCATCATTTCTCCATGGTTGTATTATGAAACACACTTTCTCCCTGCTCCAGGAATGAGTCTGAATAATTTACATACTTTGCACAGCTGCACAAGTATGTGGAAAACAGCATTATGTACAGCTTACATGCATGCCAATCAGCCCACAGGCTGCTAGAGAAGTAAGTAGCTACAGCCTCTAGGGTACTTGTCAAACAGAGATCATTACTTATCAGATCCTTCCATCCGGACTTCTCCCACTATAAAATGCCAGCTGGAAAAATGGTAACAATTCTTACAGGAGTAACTTTGAATTATGTAAAAGACTGGAGATGCCTTTTAAGAAACAAACCAAAACCCTCCTTCCTAAAACTGAGCCACTAATGAAGTGGGGCTGCTCGGCTCCAACTCACAGCCTGACCAGTGACACCTACATCAGTGATGTCATATGGAAGCTGCTTCCTCCCAGCTTCCTTGCACAATCAATCACCTGTGTGACAGCCATAAAAAACAGAGGAATTATCCCAGTTTTTCCAGCTGGCAAGTCTGTGACAGTATCCACACAGGCATGGATTTTTAAAGTATCCAAGTGCCAAAATTACCCACGTTGTTAGGCATCCTAATAATGCCTCTCACTAAAGGCTGTCCTGAATAGCCCTCTCTGCATCTGCTCCATCATAGTGGAATAAAGCAAACCCAAGCCACAGACCTGATCCTCAACATGGCCACAGGTTGCTTTTTCCTTGTTCACATTGTGATAGCCTTCATGGGAGTAAAAGTTGTGGTAATGAATAATGCTACTCCTGCCTAAATCTTTCTATTAAACATAGGCCCTCATAGAGGCAGAGGCTATAATGTAAGTCTAAAAAAGCTGACTGATGTAGTAATGAGAGATACTGAATAGCAGAATTCAATCTGCTGTTCAGTAAGCATTGGTGGCATCTCCCTATTTGCATTAGACATGCACTGCTTCGCAACCAGGATGTCTGGCAGAAAACTATCAAGGTTAAACGTAACCCTTCCCTCCAAAACGCAGCAGTTCTGATTTAAAGCACTACAACAAGTGAAACAACTCACCCTCTGGCTGACAATCAGCATGTATTTTCAGCTGGTTGTGGGCCCCCTGCAATGCATGTGTTTAAGAAGAAAGCTTTATGCATGAATGATAGACTCTGTGTCTGACTTGAAGTGCCACTGCTACATCTCTTAACAGTGCATTTGGCTGGTGTCCTCTTGTCATTTTTCTAAAACACCCATAGGGAAAATACAGCTTCTTTGGGCGAATGAAGTAGAGGTGCAAATTGCAGTCACACATTTCTGTCTCGCTGCAGTATCAGTTCTTGTCTCCAAAACCAACACATATTCACTTGCCTACTCATGGCAAGTAGCCAGAGTTCACAGTTGAAATAGGGATCAATCACAACACATTAAGTGTCAAGCTATACTCTAAGAGACAGACTTCCATACAGCAGAAACTAATTAAGGACCTTAATTTCTTAATGGATCTGAATATGTTGCAATTCTTTTGAAAATGTTCCCTGCCCTCACTTCAGGGCCAGTGTGTGAGTAGGGAGAAGAGACTGCAATACTACACATGGTGGTTGAGCATCTTGACAGCTGATTGTAGTTTTTGGTCTAATATGAGGACAGAAGATTACATGAGATATAAGTTCTGATAAATTAACCCTCTCGAGAGGAGAAAATTTAAAAAAAAAATCACAGAAACCCCCAAAGCACCTGGACATTAAGTCAAGGTGATGTTTAATTACTCATTGAAGGGTAATTCACAAAGCACCCAAAATCCCTCTCTATACAACATTTTGCTCAAGCAAAATAGGGCAACAGCCATCTTAGAAGTCCAGGGACTTCTAGGATGGATAACCCTGGAAAACCCTAATAGAATATGAGATCAATACCTTTAAGTGATAGTTCACTTACCAGCAGAAAAGATGACTATGAAAACAAATCTTTAGTTTGGACCAGTGCCTTGTCCAAGTATGCTCGTTGAACAAAATGATGAAAAAAATTCTCGGATTTTGGTGCTCAAAAGTAGATTTTTCTGCAATATTAAGCCAGTCTGTTGTTAACCTGCTAGTTAACTTACTAGTGAGTGTATCCATAAAGAAAATCTCCTGAGTAACTAACTGTGCATGAAATAGGAAATAGAAGCCATACCCATGACTCATCAGGAAAAAATTTGGGGCATTTAGTCTCCTGTGCTTGCTAATTACTATATATATTCTGGTTAAGTGGCTTGGAATGTAAACTGCTGCGATAAGAAAAAGAAAACGAGCTCTAGAATCAGGATCCTTTTCAGTGTTATTGATCATTAGTTTGTCAGATCAGTGTGTATCTGGAAGGAAAAAGCAGAAAAAATGGAAATGCAATTAATTTTGAAGTAATTAGGTGTAGTACCTCTTCTTGTGCATTGTGAAGTGCATCAAACAAATGATATTGCTTTCCTCACCTTGGTAAGAAAAAGTAACTCCTTCCAAAAACTGGAACCTATATAAAATGCTCTATTTTACAGCACAATAAAATTTGCTTTGTGTTTTACAGATAACACAATGTACTCGCAAATTGGAATACCAGTTTCAAGGATAATCCATGCTTTCATTTACATTGTACTCTCTGTAGATGTATTTGTTAGGTATGGCAAGCAGATACGCATAAGCAATTACAGACTGAGTGAGCAGATAGTGTCTGCTTTTTATGCATAATATTCCAAATGTTTGTTTAATGAAGACAAACCACTGCTTGCTGACACTGCAGCCCCTTTTAAAGTATAAATAAATATTTCCAGAGCTTATTAAAAGTACTTCTTCTAAATTTTTAAACATTTAGCTATTACAACCATCACAATTTCAAGGCAAAAGGAAGGGATGTATTAAAACACGTTACTGCACATGTAATGATTGACCAAAGACATGGTTTTGTAAGCAAGACACCTTTAAAAAGCCAAAAGAAAATCACACACTATCCTTCCATTTTCAAATAAATTATTTTGAATTTGAATCTAGGTTATTAGAAATTATTAATTTTGTGAACTCTATATTTTTCTGTTTTAAACAACATGAGATATTTTCTATAAGATTATTCCACATACATTCTCTGTCTTTTATTTTGTAACAATTTTTAAGTATTATGTCAACAGAAATGCAAAGGAGAGCTTAAGTGGGAAAAAAGCCCTTTTATAATATTTAAAACATTATGCTTTAAAGAACTCACATATATACTGAGAAGATTTAACACAAATTCTCTGTCAAGACAAGCATTTTAAAATTTCAAGCACTTTTACCAGATTTCAGGATAGGAAAGCTATACTATGTTACAGTATTTACAAAAAGAAAAAAACTTGCAACACAGAGAGCCGTGTCTGCCCATCCCCCTTCCCTCACGAGGAAATTGCAGACTGCAATGAGGTCTACCCTCAGTTTCCTCTTCTTCAGGCTGAACAGACCAAGTGACATCAGCCACTCCTCACATGGCTTCACTTCCAGAATCTTCACCATCTTTGTTGCCTCCCTTTGGACACTCTCTAACAGCTCAATGTCTTTCTTATTTTGTAACACCCAAAACTCAAGGTGAGGCTGTCCCAGTGCAGAGCAGAGCAGGACAATCCCCTCCCTTGCCTGACTGTGATGCTGTGCCTGATGCCCCCCAGGGACAGGGTTGGCTTCCCTGGCTACCAGGGCACTGCTGGCTCATGTTCAACTTGCCATTGACCAGGACCCCCAGGTCCCTTTCTGCAGTGTTGCTCTCCAGCCTCTCATTCCCTGTTCTGTCTGAATATCCAGGGTTGCCCCATCACAGAATCTGCCCTTTTTAAACCTTAAAGGCTTGGTGATCGCCCAGACTTCTCATTTGTGGAGGCTTCTCTGCAGGTCCTCAGAGTCTCTCTGCCTTCCAGGGAGTTGACAGCTCCTCGCAATTTAGTATAAGTGGTAAAACTACTTAGTATCCCTTCAAGTCCATTCAAGTTGTTTATGAAGAAGTTGAAGAGAACCGGGCTTAAAATGGAGCCCTGCAGAATCCTATTAGTGCCAGTGTGAAGATGCCTTTCCCAGACAGGTGTAAAAACAATAGTAATAAAAGAATCACAGATGCAGTCTCACCAGCTCTTTTCAAATACTTAAAGAGCATGAAGTTTTACTAACTTTAATGTTCTGTCAATTTTGAAAGAAACTGCAGCTAAACTAAACCTGAAGAGCTAAAGAAGTCATAAGATCCACACATACAGTATTTCCTCACAGATAACTCAATATGAAGCAACCTACTGAACTTCAAGCTAGAACTTTTGTGTCATTTGAACGAATAACCTGCAAGGGAAACTCAGTTTCCTACATGGTATCTCGTTACAGTTAGCTGCTGCAAAGCATAGTTCCATGAACAGTAAGAAAGTTTGGCTGTTTTCTGAATACAAACTAAACCAGTGGCCAGGATGCTAGAACTCAGCTATGGCTATTAGCTCTCTTTCCCAGCTCTGCAGACAGGGAAAAACCTACGAACTTATGCTTATGTTTGTGTCATTTCAGGTGAGAAATAAGTGACATCTATCACTCCAGAAAGGTGTTTCATATGCAAATACCTTTCTATCCACAAAAGTGAAAAAGGAGATGTTGTGAAAGAGCTGTTCACCTGGCAGGGTGGGCACTTAGTTGTTTGTTTGGTTGTTTTTGGGTTTTTTGGTCAAAACTATGCATTCTCCAAATGTTCAGATGGCAAAATCTAGGAAAATCATACAGGTCAATCTGGTTGTTGGGGTTTCTTTTCACACACACAAATTGGATTGTGCAGTAAGACCCCATCTGCTCAACTAAAAATTAAAAGCGTAAGTTTATCTCATTTCTTTTAGTAGGACCACCAACTGCCGAAAGTACTCTCTGAAGTAAACTTCTCTGGAGACTCAGTGGTTTCCAAACAGAACCTTAATGCACACAAAGCCTTGATGATCTCTGCTGGAACTCAGTGTGTTGAACAGCTGCAAGTGACTGTGCTCTAGCCAATTACTACCACCAAAAAAAAAAAAAAAAAAAAAAAGCATAAACAATCACTACAGAAAGAAGGCTCTCTGCCAGAGAAATATTAACATATTTTTAGGCAGCTGGTCTTGAATACTTGAACCTTGGTTCAAGTTTTCTCAAAGATAAAATTTCTTCTCCAAGTTGCTATTTCTCTACCTGTTTTTACAGATCAGTATAAATGGTAGCATGGTCTAGAAAAATTTCTGGACTTCATAGAAGTAAGCTCTTCAGAGAAGAGCTTTATATTTTTCCTGTTTCAGTGATTTTGGCTTACCTAAAATTATATACTCTTGCATACTCTTCATGAAAATATTTTATGGCATACCATAAATATGGTTAAAGTTCATATTAACTTGTTCCCTATTGAAGTGTGATCATAAATATAACTTCTTCAGAACTGCAATTCAGTGAGGTTTAAGCACATTTTCCATATCATGGTGTGCCTTATCCCAGATGAATGCAGCTGCTTCAGTGACTCTTCGGCAGTCATCTGCTCTTTAGCAGTCATTGATTAGGCATTTCCAATCAGCAGCACCTCACAGTACACAAACTGACACAGCAGTCTGAACGTGACTATAAAAGATTGCTTCCTGTTTCAGCAGCACAAGCCATTAAGAGTAGCACATAACTATTATATGCTTCAGGACTCTGAGACATTGACAACTATACTCTGGATGCAACCACCTAACTACTTTCTTATCCATCCAGCAGTCCACTCATCAAATTCATCTCTCTCCAGTTTAGAGGGAAAGGTACTGTGTATTTACTAGAGTACTGCTTGAGCTAAAATTGTACCAAATACTCATCATTTAATCATATAATAATTGAATGGTTTGGGTTGGAAGATCATCTAATTCCAAGCCCCCTCGTACAGGAAGGGAACCTCGTACTAGGTTACTCAGAACCCCATCCAGCCTGGCCTTGAACACTTGTGAGGATGGGAGCCCACAACCTCTCTGGGCAACCTGTTCCAGTGCCTCACTGTAGTGAGATGAATCAATGATAATGTGATGCACCCAGCCACTGTCATGGTATAGGAAAGCTAGAACTTTTATACTATGAAGAATGATTATAATAATATCCTCACACGATTAATATACATGAAGGACATGGGAAATCAGCTCTTCTGCTGGAGAGGAGTGATTACAAGCATCAGCATTTCAGGAGCTCATTCCTGCTCTGCTCTTATATGAGAGCTTCATAAACTGGAACTTTTGTTTGTGTTTGTGACCACATCCATGGGATGCCACTGGGTTCAGTGATGTGGCATTAGCTGACCTATCATGACTGATGAGTGCCACACTTTGAAGCCAGGTGATCTCCTTGGTCTTGATCAAGAAATGGCGGCACATGGCTTTCTGAGAATGAAGTTTGCCCAAAAATATTTTGTTCTCATGAGTAATTTCTAGTAATGTGTAGGCCTCTAGTTGCTTTTACGAATTTGCCTGTTTTGTGCAATAGGCCCACTTTTTAGTGAATCTCGAACAAATAATTTTTGGAATTGCATGTACCTGGGTAAAGGTTTCATTTTCTTAAACTCTTTGTCTCTTTTCTTCTCTTTCCTGTTGGTTGTACATGGAATATTGGCTTCAGTGTTCCCAGACTACAGAATTAAGCATCAAACTCTGACTTGATTGTGTCAGGTGATTACCCAGCTCATCATATAATACCTCTTGGTATGCACAAAAATGCTGTTTCCACATCATAGAAGAGGAAGACTCATTTTGCCTGTGATCTTGTAATTCCAACAAAACTGCATATAGATTCACCTTCTAATGCTACAGTGTAAATCAGTGTGAAGTCTGGTTTTCCTCTCCACAGTGGCAATGTGTAAAAAAGAAATTATTAGTAGTGGAATTACATAAAAGAAAAAAAAAAAAGTGCCTTGTTTTTGAACAGTTCATTTTCCTGCTGTTGACAGGGTCAAAATATTTTTTCCTTTGACTATGACAGAAAATAGGAAATTGTCAGAGTCCAGGGCATTCCTTAGTTTGCCCTGGATGGTCACAGACCTCCGCAGGGACCTGAGAAAGACGATTTGAATCCTGGACAGAGGGGTCTGTCCAGGAGGGTTGCCTGGCACAGAGCCCAAAAAGACACAGGCTTTGATTTCAGTCCATGGAAAAGCTTCCAACATTGAGAGAAGAATTACAAGTCACAAAGGTGTAACAGACAGACAGTAGCTAATCACTGGGTGGAAAATTTTGTAGTTTTGGGATTCTTAGAATGGAGCTGACTTGGGGACAAGATGGAGATTTTAGGGCAGTGTCCTGGGTTCTTCTTGTTCTCCCTTCTGATGTGACAGGGTCACAAAGTAGGCTAAGGAGATTGGGTCAAAGTAGAAATTACCTTTTTAGTATAGAAAATAGGAATTGGCACAAAATTGTTAATAATAAGTATGTAACTATCTGGATAAGAAGGTAGCAACCTCCCATCATGGGGGGAGTTGCCTGTGTCCGAGCTGCTGCAAACATCTCAGCCGGGCACAGAGAAATTGTAAGATAAGAAATAATAAACACGTGAGAAACCAAGAAACAACAAGACCTTGAGACTCTACTTCATTCTCGTGCCAAGCTCAAAGTCTTCAGAGGGCAAAAAGGACTCACTCAAACCACCACCCGAACCACCACCTAAATCTTGGGTCAGAAGAGAAAACCCAAAACCTGAGAGGAAATCTTCTTACCACTATCAAACAGCATAATTGATAACAATTCTTACTGAAGGGAAATGAATTATTAGTGTTACTAAACACCTAATGCTAAACAAATGCATTGATCCAGAGTATAAGGAGAAAAAGCATTTTCATAGATATAGGCCTTTAAAGCCTAGTTCAACCTTAATGATCCTTCTCTGCACATTCTTCTTTTCTTTCCACAAGAATCAGCTTCTTGGTTTCACAATGTTTCTGTGTTTCATTAACCTTTGAGAAAAATATTAAACATGAAGACACGAGATAACCACAGAAGCTAGGATATTCATCAATCATAAATTCAACCTTAACCTTTCAGATACAATTTCTAGCACCTTTTAAACATTTAAGTGTCCTACTTTCAGGAAAAGTAATAACACAGCAGCTTTCAACAGTGTCAATATTTACAAACTGAGTTTGAAGCAGAGAATATATAAATAGCTAC
Source organism: Argya squamiceps (assembly GCA_037834095.1). NCBI lineage: Eukaryota > Metazoa > Chordata > Aves > Passeriformes > Leiothrichidae > Argya > Argya squamiceps. The sequence goes on from JBBMKD010000115.1 coordinate 24,059,164, forward strand.
AGAAAGAAAAGTTAAGAAACAGTAAGAAATTACCATTATTGGAATATTTTCCAGTTCCAGAAAAATAATGCAATTCTATCTCAGTGCCATTTTTCTCTTTTGAAATTAACAATATCACACACACAATTTTCTATTTTTTACAGTGAATTTCTGAAATTTCACAGGGCAAAGGCTCCTAAAAAGCCAACCAAACAAAAAGAGTATCCCAGTAAGTCATATCAACATCTACTATTTATTTAAACATCAGTTTCCAAAAAAATCTTTAATATATTTAAGACAGTAATTGCCCATAAACGTTTAAGGCTAGACCTGCCTTATTGCCAAGGTCTGCCCCAGACATTGAGCTATCACAAGTGCAGCAGCCCTCTGGCTAGAGAGAAGCTATACCAGGGCTTCCAATTTCCTCCAGCAGTAGTTTGACTCCATACTTGCAGTCCTTCCTTTTGGTGAAGAGACCAAGCAAACTCTACACCATCAGACGGAGATGCCCATGGTCCCACACTACCTCTGGACTTGCATTTTGTCTTGCCTTCACTCTGTCTTTGATGAAGGGTGGGAAGAAGGGGTGAATGGTTCCTTGTCAGTCCTGACACAGGAGATACCCAGCACAAATTCTAACTCTCACATGAAAAGACCAAGAGCCCTGTTTCACCTTTCCCACGTAGCAACTCCTGTATCTTTAGCACTCTACAACAGTTAACGATTTCCTGATGTGTGTTTTTAGGGATCTGCTATAGCTGTGAAGAATTTGAATGCTCTCCCTGTTAAAAATTCACTGTGTTATTTAGAAGAGCACACATGCCAGAAATATACTATGGGGGAAGAGTGGTATGAAAAATGCCACGCTTACATGGGAATACAAGTGCTTTTCACACATAACATGATGGATTTTCTTAGCCCATGAGGGATCTCTGCCTCTGTAAGATTAACACGCAGAACTATCAATATCAGAGATAAAGAGGAAGTGGAGAGGCAGAGGACTATTAGAGATGGTGTAAAATAAGACTGGTGGAGTCACACCCTTTAATCCCTGAGGAAAATGCAGCAGATGGAGCCTAGGCAAGGGTCAAAGCAGCCCCAACCCTCTTGCTTTCAGGCAAAAGGAGGGGACCTTAAAGATGGGGAAACTGAAACAGAGTCCTACTTGGGGTAGCAGAAGAATCCCCTCCCTGGCCTTCCCAGGTGCCCTTATGGAATAGATATGAGGTTCTGCAACTCCAGGGTGAGGCAAATTGTAGTGGAGATGAAGGTCTATCTGGGGGTTGCCCAGAGCAAGTCAGTCACTGGGCACATCCCAACTACAGGTATTAAGAAAGCAAGCATAACTGTAGTAGGCAACTCCCTTCCAAAGGGAACTGAGGGCACTGTATGTTGAATGGAACCAGCCCACAGGGGAGGCTGCTGCCTTCCTAGGGCCTGGGTAAGAGATATTATGAAAAGGAGGGGTGGTAGGTGGCTCTGAAACCAACCCTTATTGGGCAGGGTTTCAACTGTACAGAGCTCAAGGACAGTGATGATGAGGTTGGCTGCCTGTGGGTAAGGATCAGGGGAAAGAGCAAGACAGACATCCCAGGGGAAGTTTTTCACAAACCACCCAGACAGTATAAAGGGGCGGATGAAGTATGCTATAAAAAGGTGGCTGGTGTTTCACTAGCCTTTGTTCTTGTGGGGGACTTTAACTTGTGGGATGTCTGCTGCAAACTCAACACAGTGAAAAGGAGGCAGTCTAGGAGGTTCCTGGAGTGTGTGGAACATAACCTCCTGACACAGCTGGAGGTGAGCCTGCAAGGGACAGTGACCTACTAGACCTGCTGTTTACAAACAGAGAAGGGCTGGTGAGAGATATGGGAGTCAGGGGATGTCTTGGGCACACTGACCATGAATTACACAGCTTTCAATTCTTTGTGAAGTAAGGAAAGGGGATCAACAAAACCTCTACCTTGGACTTCCAGAGGTGGACTTTGGGTCCAAGAAGGATGGACATACTCTAACAAGGAAATTTTGAAGGTGCAGATGTGGGCCATCCCTATGTGCTGAAAAACAAGCCAGAGTTGAACAAGAACAGTCTGGCTCAACAAGGAGCCTTCATTGGAACTTAGCGGGGGAAAGAGAGTTTATGAACTTTGGGAGAAGGAACAAGCAGCTCAGGAACAGTACAAAGATATTATTAGGTCATCTAGAGAGAAAATTAGAAAGGCAAAAGTTCAGCTAGAACTCAATCTGGCCTCTGCTGTGAAAGATAATAAAATATGTTTTTATAAATACATTAACAACTAAAGAAGGACCAAAAATCTCCATCCTTTATTGGACACATGTTGGAATACTGTCATCAAGGATGAGGATAATGAGGTATTTAATGTCTTCTTTGTCTCAAGTCCTTAATAATACACTTTTCCTCAGGGCAACCAGACCTAGAGTTGGCAGACAGGGACAGGAAGCAGAATAGACCCCCTGAAATCCAGGAGGAAGTAGTTAGTGACTTCACTTGGACACACAAGTCTGTAGGGCTGGATGGCATTCACCTGAGGATACTGAAGGAGTTGGTGGAAGAGCTCCCAAAGCCACTTCCCTTCATTTATCCTCAGTTTTGGCTAATTATTACCAGAACTGGAGGTTGACTAGTGTGATGCCCATCCACAAAAAGGGCTGAAAGGAGGACACCAGGAACTACACGTCTGTCAGCCTGACCTCTGTGAATGGAAAAATTGTGGAGAAATTTATCTTGAGTCATCATTTGTCATATGCAGAAGAAACAAGGGAGCAGGCCCAGACAGCATGGCATCAGGAAAGACAGATCCTGCTTCACCAAGCTGAACTCCTAGGGTGAGGCCAGGTGACTTGCTTGGCAAATAAGGGAAAGGCTGTGGATGGTGTCTACTCGGACTTCATCAAAACCTTTGATATGTTTCCCATGACATTCCCCATGGATTGAACAGGGGCCCTGGCGCATGGCCAGGCCCAGAGAGTGGTGGTGAACAGTGCTGCATGCAGCTGGTGGCCAGCCACCAGTGGTGTTCCCCAGGGGTCTGTGTTGGGGTCAGCTCTGTTTAACATCTTCAGTGACAATCTGCACATAGGAATCGAGTGTACCTGTAGTCAGTTTGAAGATTACAGTAAGTTGGGCATGGCAATTTGGGATTCTGATCTGGTGGATAGTAGCAAAGCACTGCCGAAGGATCTGGGCCAACAATAACAGCCAAGAGTTTGAGGTTCAATAAGGTGAAGTGCTGGGTCCTGCACTTCATCCACAACCACCCCATGCAGTGCTACAGGCTGGGGTAGAGCGTGCTGGAAAGCTTCCCAGCAGAAAAGGACCAGGGAGTGCTGGCCAACAGTGGCTGAACATGAGACAGCTGTGTCCAGGTGGCCAAGAAGGACAATGGCATCCTGTTCTGTATCAGCAACAGTGTGGCCAGCAGGAGCAGGGCAGGGATTGTCCTCTGTACTAGGCACTGATGAGGCCACAGCTCAAGTGCTGCATCCAGTTCAGGACCCCTCACTAGAAGAAGGACAATTGAGCATGTCCAGAGCAGGGCAAAGGAGCTGGGGAAGGGTCTGGAGCACAAGTTTTATGTAAAGTGGCTAAGGGAACTGTATTTTCTAGCCTGGATAAAAGGAGGCTCAAGGGTTGTAGCCAGATGGAGGTTGGTGTCTTCTCACAGGCAGTCAGTGACAGAAGAAGGAGCAGCCACAAGATGCATCAGACGAGATCCAGGTTGGATATCAGCAAGAACTTCCACACTGAAAGGACTGTCAAGCACTGGAATGCCCAGTGAGGGGGTGGTGGAGTCACCATTTCTGAGCTTGTTCAAGAAGCAGCTGGACACGGCAATCAGTGCCACAGACTAGTTTCACACAGTGTCTGGGCAAAGGTTAGACTTGATGACCTTGGAGGTCTTTTCCAGTCTTAATGATCCTATGACTTTAAGTTTCATATTTAAAACTACTTGTGTTTTTGGTGCCACATTCCTTCCAAATCCTCCTTTTAACTCTGTAGTAGTGAAAAGATTGCGCTTAAATGCACAGAATGAAAGAAATTACATTGAAGTTGTGAACAGCGCAATCTCTTCTTATGTCTCTCTGGCAGGGAATGCATAAGAGCTTTCAATTGTTTAAGTATCTTTTCACCCTCCCCAGTAAATGAGGTGGTTGGATCTTCTTTCTTTGAGTCTTGTCCTACTAGCACCTTGAACAGATGCATCTTGTCAACTGCAAACATACATCTTGCAGCAATACAAAAAATCATGTGCAGTCTAAAGTAAAGGGAGAAAAAACAGTATTTCTACATCAAGGTAAATCTCATTTCATCTTAAATCTTACCCCCATTAATTTTTCCTTATTGTTTGGGGAATTCTTTTTTTATTCTCCTTATCTGCAGAAGCTGCAGTAGTACAAGAGCATGTGATTTCTTTAGTAACTTGAACTTATGGTCTTCTGATTGCAACAGTAATGGATCCAAGAGGACACTACTGTAATTTTAGGCAGAAATAACAACACAGACACGTTTGAGCTGAATACTGCATTTTAAGCCACATAGTAAGAAGGAGCATAGCCCTGGTGAAACACACTTAGCTTGCATGCTCATGCTAGTAGCCAAAAGGAGAGGAAAACCAGTGTTCAAAGTGAAATGACAATATCACATTCTTCTGTTCCCCTCTTCTTCAGTCAGAAGACATTACACTGGCCAAACTGATATACAAATATTAATACACTTCAACATGAGGCATGCTCTTTTCATAAAGCATTATGCACAAAATATCAGGCCAGAGCTGAAAGTGACAATACATAGGGAGCTGAGAGATGAAACAAAAAAATATTCCCCCAAATCCACTTTGCTTGATTTCCTAGGAAACACTGATTCTTAAGAGGGCTGATAGAGCCGAGCTGGTGATCAGCTGTCCAGATTTAGAAAGAACAGCTCAGAATCTGTACGGTTTGCAAATATCCAAAGACCAGTACCAACATGGATTAAAATGTAGCTACCTTCCCAAAGCTCTGGTGTGCAGGTAAGTCCATTTAGGTCAAGATGAGCATATCAGCATATGTGATGGAAGATTCACACTAAATGCCTCCAGCAGTCTCCATCTCCCCTCCTCCACAACCAGGCTGAGCTGTTTAGGAAGCTGAAGTGCATCTCTTCTGCTTAAATAGGCTCCCGTATTCAAGTACACAGCTGCTCACTCAATATCATTTTTTACTGTCTCTTTGATGACTTCCACTACATTGTGTATGAATTCTTGGAGAAACACTAGAGAAGTTCAAAGCCATGTTCTGAATCCAGAGTATCAGCTCTTTCCCATGTGTCTTAGTGACAAAGTGAAGCCAGAATACATTAGGAACATGGCTCTCCCAGAGCCTGACCCTTCTTTCTCCCAGTGTGTTAATACTTGGAGAAGACTGCTTTGCCCAAACCTACACAAATGAGCTTCCAGTCCAAAAACCTTCTGGTACCTGTTACTGTGACTACTTCTGGATTCTGACATATAATTTCGAAGAGTTAAAGGGCAAACTTGCAAAATCAAAGTCCCTTCTGCTGAAGGAATACTTTACAGAGGGTAGACTCATCAGATTAGAGGGTTGTTTTATAAACAGGGTATTTGAAAAAGCTAAAAATCAAAATCTGAGAAGGAGCATTTGTGACATCTCACACAATGCTGCCATACTACTGAAGGAACTTTCATGTTTAGGAACCATCTACAGAGAAAATTATGTCAAGTAGCAGTAAAATGGTCTCATTATGCCTTGACAAGACTCCCTGAAACCATACACCACATGTGCCCTGGATTAGATATTGTAAGGCTTGTTTACAGTCCAAAGTTTATAAAAGCAGAAGATTAAGAATGAGACCATGCTATAAGATGATTGCAGCTTTAGCATAATGATGAATGTTTAAAGAATGTTTCATTAAATATTCCCAGCTGGCATATTTAATGAAATTGATCTACATCAATAGAAGAAAGTATCTGCTAGTTTTGAGAGAAGAAGTGAAAGATTTTGCAGCAGCATCTTCAGGGATTTTCAAAGGTTTTTTTTTGTTTGTTTGTTTTTGTGTTTTTGTTTGTTTTTTTTTTTTTTTCTTTTTTTTTTTTTTCTTTTCCCCTTCCAAGAAAAATGAGTTTCCCTTTAAGTTCCTGGCATGGACAACTTTTTTCATCATACTATAGAAATCCTCCTCATCTAGAGCCACTGCTAAGGTAAAATATCTGTGTGGAACTGAGTATAAAGTAAGGTATTTCGATACATTTAATAATGATTTCAAATTCCATCATAAGGGAAGACACTTGATCATGAATTTCTTGTAAGTTTTCATTTCCTTTTCTAGATAACATCTACAGAATTTTATTTTGAATAGACAACTTAGAGCAGGGGCTCTCAAAGTATTCTCAAAGATTTATCAAGTTCTTCAGAAATTTACAAACTTCACTGTATTCACTGTGGCAATTCAGCCAATCAGACTTAATTTTTTTTTTTTCTTTCCGTGTTTGTGCAAGTTTTCAAGAAGCACATTACCAACTAACAGATCTGCTGAAATCTGGTATCGTAACTTGAAAGATCTTTTTCAGGATTCTGCTGTCTCTGTTTATAGTGGTTTTATATCTTTCTAATCTTTGTTTCTGCTTTTCTGAATGAGCTATATCTTGGTAGCAGGAAATTAAACAAATCAAATTGTACAAGTCATAACAAGACCAAGGACTGGACCAAAAGGGTAGTCTTTGAAATGAGAAGTCTTCATAAACTTCAGACAAAACCTGAATTTTCAACAACTTTGACAGATCTTCTGGTCCAGACTTGACACTTTTGGAATTTCCTCCTTTCTTTCCCCTGGTTGCTCTGAGAGATGGCCACATAAGATCCTAAGGTATCAACTTCATGGTTATGGCAAATCTTATTAAGCTATTTAGAATGTAGAAGAATATTTTCAATACAGAAAGTAACCACTTTCTGGAATGAGCACACTTGAAAGTAAGTTGTTAATCAGCTGTGGATCAGCTTTTTTAACTCCTGGACAGGCAATCTAATGGAACTGAACATTACTTTTACCTTTCTGGTCTCCCCTGAAGTTTGCAAAACACAGAGATGTGCCTTTTCTTATGCTGCATGCACAAATCTACTTTCATGGCTTAGATGTGCAGTGCACCAGGATTGGTTAGTAACAAATCAGAGTAGTAGGATGGGGGACAGTCAAGTGTGATTGTTGAGCGTAAGCACAACAGATAGCAATCTGAGGAAGCCTAAATTCAATTTAGTAAATATCTTTCCTATATTAAAAAAAAAAAAAGGAAAAAAAAAGAAAAAAAGCATCATCAGCAGTCATCATTCACTGCAAGCATTGCATTTACATTCAAAATTCAGAATTATAACATATATGAGTTAGTGGTAATAAAACTGGATAATGTATCTATGCACAACGAATATGCAACACAACACTACAAGAAAAGAGTAATTCAACCAGAAAGTCTCTGGAGTCTTTACTCCTCAGAAAACACAAACTGTTGAAAAGGGAAGGCAAACAGCTTGAAGTGAAGGTTACAATTGAACCGTTTTGGATCCATCAGATGTAGTGTCAATACTAATCAAGGAGAGAAAAAATAAATTTGCCACTCTTTAGCTTGTATTTCGAATGACAGCACAAAGCACTGACAAGCAGTAGGAAAGAAGCGTTTCACTTAGACCTATCTTCACTTTCCTCTTGATATTACAGGTTGTTACAGAGTACCTTGCATTTCTAAAAGCTAATACCAAACTTTTGAGACAGGCAGATATCAAGAAGTGGTAGATAATCTATAAGGGATATTTAATTTTTATTAGAGAATATTGTCTTTATATATAGGTGCTGGAAAATAGCACTTTTTTATCAGGGCTTTTAATAGAAGCAGCTTTTAACAGCTATAGAAGCTGTTAACATTCAAGTAAACACTTGAAACTAAGAACATCCTTGCACTCAAAGCAACAGAAATACCAGTGCTGTGCTAATGAAGCGCCTTACTGCATATAAGAGAATAATTTAGTAAGAATTGCTTAAAAAAAAAAAAGTTCAGCTCTTCCGTTTTTTGTAAAGTACGCAGCATTTACAATCAATACTCTGCCAGCACTTGTAATGACTTCACTTACAGTCTTACAAGGTCACTAAAAATGTCATATTGATCTAAATTTACTTGAGTACAGGAATCTCATGATACAATACATAAAATAAGAAATCAAGTTTTACTAACCCTCTGCAGTAATATTTGGGTTTTGGATTGATCTTATAAATACTAAAAAAGATAGTTTTCCTTGTTCCCATTTATGTCTCAGAGCAGAAAGTTGGCTGAAAAGAGTAATTACAAGATGAGATAGTAATCCCTCTAACCTCAAGGCATGAAGTTAGAAAACCTCTTAATCCACTGAATTTGCCCATATTGTTTTGAAAATACCTGAAAGTTTGTATTGCTTCCTCAATTTCTGCCTTAGTTATTGAAGCCATGGGCAACAATTCCAGCTTTTCAAATTAGAACTGCTCTTCACGCCAACAACAGCCTTTCCAAGACTATCACAGTGTGCTACCTCATCCCATCAAAAGACCCAATCTCTCCCCCAGCTTTAAGCTGTCTGGCCCAGATGACCACTGATGTGCTAGCACATCTGGTGGCCCAAACCATCAGCCATCACAGCAGTACCTTAGCAGAAGGTGCCTCTACAGTGAAGTTTAATTAGGAAAGCTTCAGTATGAAAAAAGCTACACTTCATTATGAGATGTACACACTGAAATGATGAGGTCCAATGCTGTAACTGGGCAAACAAATCCCAATGTTAAAACACGTGTGCAAGCACAGCTGGATCAACAGTGTTGATGTGATTGAAACTGTGCAGTCCCAGGCTATTATTTTATCTGTGATGGAGCATCTCTCAAGTTGTACTCATTTTTCAAACTGTTATAGATAAAAAAAACAGTTACTATCTCTAGTCATAAAATACATCTATAATTCTTTTGATATTAAGTCCTAATTAGTTGCTGCTTTCTAAGGCTTAACTGACGTCACCACTTCTATACATTTAGTCACCATCATGCAGTAACAATACAAATACTTTTTAACTTGCTTCAGGCCTTCTCAGCAGTACTGGTAAGACTATCCCACACTTTTTAGCACTTAATGACCTCTGGGTGTTATAAAAAACAAAGAATGCACACCACATACAATCCTAGTGGGACAGCCAGCCACTTTAAAAATACTTCGTTTTCTTTCATGCTGGGAAAACACTCTCTTGCCAAAGCAAGGCTTTCCTAGATGCAGATGGGAAGGTCACCTGTCACAACAAATTTTGTGGCATGCATGTTTTGCAGAAGAGGCCACACAAACCCTGAGCATGTTTTGCAGTAATTCACATACAAAAGGAACTAGTCCTCCACAAATGGCATGAGGCAACTTCAAAACATTTCCTTTAGCTTTATAAAACTTTACTATAGTAAGAAAAGTATTATCTGTGTATAAGACAGTCAGCTACATATAATCAAATCTGTATTTTTCAGCACTCACAATTACTCTGTGCAACTGTATTTATAACTGCTAATTTTTAGCATTGCTTCTTAACTACTGCCTTCTCTGGAGCTAAAAAAGTTTTGATTTTAAATTGAAGTAATTTACATAAACATATCCTGTCCTCATTTTGATACAGCAAAATACTTCAACTAGGACTAGTTACACTGTACTCAAACTGGTCTAAGTTGAGAACTAAAAGCTATCCTTCTGTGAAAGCTGTACATACATATGTCCCTGCTGGAATACAAACTCCAGGTATAGCTCCTCCTTTGCTGCCAAGTACAGTGTCTTGCATCCTGTCATTACTCCAGCCATCCAAGCACATAACTATACAAAACGCCATCAGCACACAACTATTTCCCTAAGTAGCCAGTTTATCAACTATGACCGACATCTTGAGGTGCTATTATCTATGTGTGTTGTTCACAGACCTACCATCCATGTAATCTCAATTCCACAACACTGTAATGTGATGCTCAACAACACATGCTACACAGTTTTGTATCAAAAATCTCACAGTAGAGATGAAAAAGGTGAAAGAAAACACTTAAAAATAAAAGCTATATTGCACAAGCCATTTTTGGAATTGCATCCTCACTTATTCAACTGAGCTGACCTTATGAATTAAGATGTGTATGTACCTCAAAAGGGCAGAAAGAAGTTGAACTCACTAGCTTCTAAAGATTTACTTTAAGTACTGGGAAGGGAAAAAATCCCCAGCAAACTACATCCAATTAATACAGCCGTGAATTACATTAATGCACTAATTAAACAACAAATGAGTGTAACAATAAAGAGTAAATCCTCCTCCCTCCCTGTACTTCATAAAATCATAGAAAGACTAGGGTTGGAACCTGAGGATGTTTAAATTATTACTTGCCAGGGAAAACAGCCCTAGTGCAGAGACATCGTAAAACAGAGCTGGGGATGAAGGCAAGCACAGCCAATTTCTAGAGCTGAGGAAACTGCATTTGGCTGAGCCAAAAGTGATGGAACAGCAAAATGATTTAAACACAACTCTATTCCTCCCAAGCTACCTTTCCTTGCTATCACCCTCTGTAACCAACCTGTGTTTTAAGTTTGTCCAGGAGCACCTTGTTCATATGTGCAGACCCACTGTATCCTTGCCTAATTTCCCTGGGAAGGGTGACAAGCCTTGAAAACCACCCAGTTCTCTGGGGGTCCCCTGACCTCCAGGGCTCAATCTCCTGGTACTCTACCAAGAAGAGGCTGAAGTCTGGTCTCCTGACCTCCAGGGTAATGAGCTTGCTGTGCAACCTCCTTGCTGCCCTAAGGATCTCAAGCTCCACCATTTCACAGACACTGTAGCCCAGAATGTTCCTGAGCTTCACATTCCACACCAGCCCTCCATGTTGGAACAAAACCCACCATAGCACCTTCCCCCTCCTTGGCTCGTCTATCGAACCTGCAGAGGGAAGTTATCACCAAAGAATTCCAGGAAGCTCCTAATGCAAGAGGTTTATGCCTCTTTGCACTGTCCCTTCAACAGTCACTTGTGTTCCTGAGGTCCCCCACAAGAATCAGGGTTTGTGAATGCAAGGCCACTCCTGTCTTACTGTAAAGGGCCTCAGCTGCTTGGTGTTCCTGGTCAGACAATCTGTAGCAGACCCCTACTATAAAGGCTTCCTGTTGCTCACCTGCCTTTAATCCTGACCCATTAACTCTCAGACCACTCTTCATCCATCCCCAGGTGAAGTTCCATGATCTCCAGCTGGTCACTGACAGAGGGCAACATTGCCTCCCCATCTCCCTTGCCTGACACCTTCCTAAGGAGCTCATACCTTTCCATTCAAATCACAGGAGTCAATCCACATTTCCATGATGCCAATAACTGTAGGCCTGCACATCTCTCTAATGCCTCCTGTTCATTTCCATTGCAGTGTGTACATTAGCATAGTGGCATTTGAATTGGGCCCCTATGAAGCCTTCTGGCTGGAGTATCTGGAACTCCTTGATGTAATTCAAGTGGCCTCCTGCTGACCTGCTTACCCTTTCCAGGCTTCAGTCATTCTCTTGCTGACTGGAAGAGCATGTCACCCTACACCTTATCACCATTAAATCTGATTATATCCCTTTCCCCCATCATTTCAAGTTTAACATCTTATCAATAAGCTCCATTAGATAAAGACCCTCTTTCCCCTTTTAGCGAGGCAAATCCCATCCAAACTCATCATGTCCAGGACCATGGAGGCCAACCCATTATTACTAAAGAAATCAAAATTGTGGCAGTGTGCCCACCACCCCTAGAGTCAGGTATAAAGACTGGGTCCATCTGCTTTTTTCAATGTCACTACCTGCATCTACAAAAGTAGAGGAAAAAATAACCTGTGCCCCTGACTACCTCTCCAACTGTTCCAGGGCCTCGAAGTCTCCTTTGATAGCCTTTGGACTACGCATTGTGGCCTCATGACCATGCATGTGGAGGACCTGCAACAAGTAGTATGAGTCTGATGGCTGAACCAGTCTAGGAAGTTTTCTGGTGATGCCCATAACTCATGGCCCAGGGAGGCAGACTTCTCTGTTGAAGGACCTTTGTCCTAATCATCCACTGATTTTCTTACCACATCCAGTGCCTCACAGCCATTGCACAGAGGCACTTGGGAGGGTGAGGTGGACAAGAAGGGCCTTTTGCCTGTTGTGTCAAGCAAAGACGTGCCTCCATTCACTCCTTCCTTCTGATCTACTCAGCCTAGCAGGGGGAGATTACACAATGCCCTGAATATGGATTTCTTTCTGGTCACTGCTCCTGTCTCAGGAAGGCCAGAGCACAGTTTAACTGGTGTATCTCCACCCTGGAGTGAGTCCCTGATACTTCTTAATCCTTCTATCTCATCTCTTGGAAAACACACTAGGGCATTCACTTAGTTACACTGCATAGCATCTGCTACACAGACAGAAATTGTTTTTTTACTGAATGCATTTAATGACTCTCATTTATTATATCAGCCTAAGTACTGAGTGGTTAATGTAAAATTAAAGTGAAAAGGTTCTACATTAATTCTAAGGTAACGGAACTGGTACACAGCTCCATTGTCTTACCTCCTTGTTGATAACTAGGATGCTAACCAAAATTACAAGTAGTGCAACAGCTTTGCAGAAACATTTTCATGAGATTGCTTACTCATTAAAGCAGTGGAAAATATGGTAAAAGACCAGGTTACGAGACTGTTTTCCCTTCAACTTTGTTTATTGATGTACTGAACATGAAAAAGTACAAAGAATCCAAACACAAAAGAAAACATGTACAACCTCTTAAATATCCAACAGAATATATTCTCTATACCAACAAATGTGAATTAATTCATACTATACAACTTCAAATAAATACCAGCCTTATATTTTACTAAGTGCTCTGCTAAACACTGTAAAGTGAAGCCCAATTTACATGCCTTCTCATCAATGCCGTTAGTTGCTACAGTAGTATAGGAAAGAAGCATGTAGCTACTATTTCTTCCACATCAGAAAGTTTGTGTTTTCTATACTATATACAACTTTTAATGCAGAGGATTAGCTTTAACAATCTAAATGCATCTAAGAATGAAATACTCAGGAAGCCAATTGATTTTTGAATAGCATTGAGTGGGTCAGCATGAAAACTTGCTTTTTCACTTTAGCACGCACTTCACAGTATATGTACTGTACTATACTGAAAATTTTATAACTACAATTTAAAAGAATAAGAACCAAAAACGACTGCAAAGATAGTGTACAACTATGTTATGCATAGAACATTGCTTTTTCTAAGGGGAAGCGTATGAGCATCTCAGTTTATACAAAAAGCAGGACGTAACTACATAGTTGTCAGTGCATCCTGGTGAAGGCATCAAACCCTCAGCTTTTTTTTTAAAAATTTAATTATAAGCTAGATGTTAATCAGAAAATATTCTGTATTTGTTTTCCTTAAATTTCTTCAATACATGGTAAAGACTTTTTCTATTTCCCCAAATAGTGATTTAAGCATCATACAAAGTTAAACTTCAATAGCATACAGGTATTTACGGTTTTCATATGAAAAATGTAAGGAAATTTGCTCAAAACATATGTTTATACTTGTTTTTTTACCACAAACATATCTATAAACAAAAGTGTTGCATCACCATAAACAGCTGAAGCTAGACTATCTACAGACAAAAATAGCAACAGATCAGATGCACTGTAAATTCAAGTCCTCAGGACAAAAAAAAATGAAAAAAAGAAAAAGAAGCAGACCTCAAGTAACAATGTTAATGCCATTTACAAAGAAAAACTTATACAAAAACATTCAAAATTGAACATCACTTGGCATGTAACTTAGAAAAAAATAATCAAAATTAGCTGAAAGGTTCATAACTTAAGGTCTTATTTACATTACACAAAGCTCAGGTGTTAGCCTTAAACATAACTTTCAAAATACCTCCTAACGTATCCAACTCAGGCCACTTTTGCTGATTTGCTACTGCACAAACCATGCTCGATGTCTTTTCTTACAACAAAACAATTCTTCAAACAATAGCAAGTACATCACTAAACACCATGAGCTCTATCTGAAGGGAATTCTTTAGGAAGAACAGATTTTTTCCCCCATATCTCAGTGTTTAAAGTTTTCTGCCTGCTCTTATATTCTTTTTTTTTTAATTTTCATTTGCTTCAAAATCACAAATTAAAGTGAGCCACCTATCACTTAATAACCAGGATGATCTATGAATCCACTGATGATTACAAAAAATGAAACCAACAGTGCATCCCATTGACTTTGCTTCTTAATACAAAGGTCTCAAAAGTAGTTCTACATCATAAATCTTCCTAAATTTTTTCCCAACAACTGCAAATTTCCTGGTAAGTTTTAAAAGCTCACTAGGTGTCATACGAAGAGATTTCTCAAAGTATTCAAGTCAAAATATTTGTTCCAGGACCAGTAAAAAGTTTCTCCAAATTTTTTTATTTTTTTTATAAAAATAGATGCTTTTTTAAACCCACATCAAAGAGGCTCTTATCTCTTTGGCAAGGTACTGCTTTATGAAAAGTTCTCCAGTATTCTTACAATAAGCTTTTATAATGTGTTCCCATTCCCCAACCCAAATGAAGATGATGAAATAAATACTGCTTATAACTTCATAAATAAAATGTAAACTTACGATACTTTCCTTGAATAAGAAAACAAAATAACGCATCACAATGTAAATTAAACACAAAGCAAATCAAGAAATGACAAAAGAAAAATTATAGTATTACACAAAGCCTTGATATTTACTCATAGGCTAAAGGCAGTCATGTATAAAGAAAAAAAAAACAACTTCTTCCCTTAGCTGAAACATTTTAAAAGGTCCACCTTCTTCAAAGAAGGCAATAGAATATGCATTGTGACATTGTGACAGGTAAAAACCCTGTACCTCTTGTCAATACTCAAACACAAAAGATAGATAAGTTCTAATTCAAATATTAGCAATAAAAAAATCTCACATATTCTTAGGATGCTAAGTAGTCATTTTATCCCCATTTCCACACTGGTATACAGCAAAGGCATTTACTAATGCATAAAGCTTCTTGTAAATTGCCTTTGTTGTATAGTTTTCATGTATTAATGCACTGAGAATAACTTGTTAGGCTTTGTGCGTCTTGTTTGTTTTGAAGGAGACCTGCAGAACTCTGTCACCAAGGCGGTATCCATTCAGGCTGGCTATTGCCATGGCTGCCTCGTCGTAGTTTGTCATAGTCACAAATCCAAAACCTTTGCACTTGTTGGTGTTAAAGTCACGGATGACCTTCACATTGGTTACTGCTCCAAAGGGTCCAAACATTTGCCAGAGGATACTCTCATCAGCATCAGGGGCCAAGTTGTATACAAAAATGCACCACCCGGTTCCTGCATGTCCAGGGATATTAATTCCAGCCAAACTGGTCATTCCATCAATGGTCATTGGAGGAAACCTACTAAAGAATGAGGGAAAGCAAAACAGAATAATATAGCTGTTCACAAAAAATCCCAGAAAAAAAAAAGTCAAAATTAAAGAAGAGAATGATACAGAGTTTTTCACAGAATGAACATGTTGCTCAGGCTAGAAAGATAAGACCAAAAATATTTTTTCCCCCTAACTGCACAAATACTAAGTAAAAAATTATACGTGATTAGGGAGAACAGTGCTAGGTATGTCTGAAATGATGTAACAGAAAATCAAAAGGAAAGCATGCTATAAAACCAGTGAGGATCAGCAAGTAATTTTAAACAGGAATTCCATGGAACTGCTACAAAAGGCTTGTCTATTTCATGCAAAATGCATCAAAATGAACAATCTTAGCTGAAGTCTCAACATGCAAAAATCCAACATAAGTCTTACTGAAAAGTAAGACTTTGCAAAATACTTCAAAATAATTTGGCTGTTATGAACCAACTAATCCTTTATTACCTCTTCACTCCATAAGCTATGTTGAGCAGATTGTCCAACCTGCAAAACATTTAGCAACATGTTCAGTCTTCAGACTTTTCCACCCTTTAAGATTAAGGAAACTTAGCATATTAGTGTCACATCCATTACAGTGTATGGAACCTCATGCAATGTTAAAATATCACCCACTGAAAGAGCCATGGCACGTTATTACACCTGACAGTGAATACACAACAGATATTCTTGCACAGTAACCACAATCATAAGAAGTTAATTTCATAAAGTGCACCATGGTCACAAATCCAGCCTAAATCACATACCGCTACCATAAAATTACAGTCAGAGACCACACTGGTGAAGTTTTCCACATTACTAACTTGATTAAGAAGATGATTTCTTTTGAGGCTTCTGACATGTTTGCTGACATGACTATCAGACAAGACAGATGCAGTATTTTGGACCACTACCAACTGTTGTAACAAACTGCAAAGAAAGATTTGTCATATTCCTACTCCTGGCAATTTCAAAACGCTGGGAGGCCGAAGGCTGGTTTGGCTGAGCAGGGTTAAGGCAAAAAAAAGTAAGACAGGGCAAATTCAGGTGGACATGGAAAGAATACAGATATGTTGCTTGCCACTGGAAGGAGAAAATTTGTGTGGCCAAAGTTCAACAGGAGTTGAAGTTTGCCAAAAACGTAGAGGATGACAAAAAGAGGTTTTTAAATGTCAGTCTCAAAGAGCAGTCCAAAAATAACTCCAGTCTGTTACAAAATGAGGATGGTCACCCCACAAACAGGGACACAAACAAGATAGAGAAGTTTAATGCTTTCTTTGCCTACATCTTCAACACTGATGATGGGCTAAGAGAGTCCCAGTGTCCTGAGCTGTGAGAATAAACTTGTGTGGGATCTGCTCCAACTGGATGCCTACAAATTTATGGGACTTGATGGGATTCATCCAAGAACATCAAAGAACTGGCCAATTTCTTTCTGAGGACTCTTTCAATGATGTTTTTACCGATCTTGGAAATATGGAGTTGACTGGAAGCTGGCTAACACTACCTCAATTTTCAATAAGGGCAAGAAAGATGACCCTGGAAATTGCAGGCCTGTCAGTCTCACTTCAGTGCCTGGTAAAATTATGGAGATTATTCTAGGAAGTACTGAAAAACAATCACAGCCAGCATGGCTTCATGAGGCCAAAGTCCTGCTTGTCAAACTTAATTTCCTCTTATGATAGGATAACCCACCCAGGTGATCAAGGGAGATCAGTTGATGTAATCTTTTTGGATTTCAGTAAAGCTTTTCGTACTGCCTGTCCCAGGATCCTTCAGGACAAAATGTGTAGCAGACAGCTGGATAAACAAATCATGTGATGGGTGAACCACTGCCTCACAGGTCAGGCACAATGAAGAAGGGTGAATGGTAAATGGTCACTACTGGTAAATGGTCACTACTGGGATTCCACAGGGGTTCATTTTAGGCTCACTGCTCTTTAGCATCTTCATAAATGATTTGGATGCACAACTTGAAGAACATACACTAAGTAAGTTTGCCGATGACACTAAATTGGGAGGACCTGTTGACTCCCCTTAAGGCAGAGAGACTCTGCAGAGAGGCCTTGACAAATTAGAGGGCTGGGCACATGACATTTAAAAATGGCAAGTGTCAGATTCTGCACCTGGGATGGGACAACCCTGGATGTACAGGCAGACTGGGGAATGAGACACTGAAAAGCATGGAAAGGGACCTGGGGGTTCTAGTCAACAGAAAGCTGAACATCAGTCAGCAGTGCCCTGGCAGCCAGGAGGGCCAACCCTGTCCTATGCCATCAGGCCCAGCATCACAGCCGGGCAATGGAGGGGATTGTCCTGCTCTGCCCTGCACTGGGGCAGCCTCACCTTGAGCACTGGGGGCAGTTCTGGGTGCCACAATGTAAGAAAGATACAAAGCCATTTGAGAATGTTCAAAGGAGGGCCAAGAAAATGAAGAGTCTGGAGGGGAAGCTGTACAAGGAGCAGTTGAGGTCACCTGGCTTGTTCAGCCTGGGGAGCCTGAGGGGTAGCTGGCCTCCTCACACCCTAGTTTCCTCATGAGGGAAAGAGGACAGGCAGGCACTGACTTCTCCTCTGTGGTGACCTGTGACAGGACCTGAAGGGATGACAGGAACTGAAGTTGTGTCAGGGCAGGTTTAGGTTGAATATTAGGAGAAGGTTCTTTACCCAGAGGGCAGCTGGGCATCGGAACAGCATTCCTAGAGAAGTGGTCATGTCACCAAGCCTGCCAGGGTTTAGGAATTGTTTGGACAATGCTCTCAGGAACTCTGGGGGATGGTGCTGTGCAGGGCCAGGAGCTGGATTTGATGATCCTTGTGGACGCTGTCCAACCTAGGATATTCTACAACACTATGTTTTTCTAGGATAAAGTGTTTCTAGAATACACACACACATACATATATTATTTTCAAGATTTCTCCATGTGTTTCTTGCCTCACTTTCCCCCAGTTATAGAATGCCACCACAACTCTGAACTGTTTAAAATTACCTAGTCAACATCCAAAATATGCAGTACGTACCACTACTACTGTTCATATTCCTAGAGTCCCTTAAACTGCTTCTTAAAAAAAAACGTTTACCCTGAAGAAGCTCTTGTTTCTTTCTGGCAAATCCCAGATACATGAAGAAGTCTTATTACAGATTCTCTTTAAAACTCAAAAAATGAGCCTAGGTAAAAAATGTACACTTTATTTAGTTTTCCAGAGCACACTGATTCTGCAGTGAGCTGGATTTGCAGAATACACTGACAAACTACTGAACCCCTAGAAGACCGGAAAAAAGGAAATTAAAAAATACTTGACTACTTGTCAGTAGACAGTGTGGATGACTGAGGTCTACTGTCATTGACATCGGGGTGGAGAACAAGGTGAAGAGTTCTAGAAACACCACCACTTATAGGTCCCTGTTACAAGGGCATTCAGATGAGAAGTTAATACAGTAAGGGCTTGACTTGTATGATTTTTCATCAGTTACCTTGAAGACTTGAAAATATTCTGGAAAAATTCTCAGGGACTTTCACTAGAAATTTTTTTGAAGCTGCTTTAAATTATACACCTTATAGAAACTGAGGAACAATTATATGGAGCTGCTTTTGAAAGTCCAGCTCAAGTTTCCTCTTAATAAGAAAAAAAGGAAGCATATTGACTTTATTATTAGAGTTTAAGCTCCGCTCAGGCCTCTGTCAACTATAAACAGAGATGGGGCAACTGCATCAGGTAATTCTGTCTGAAATGTCAGTAAGATTTCTTGCACGTGTAACACATGAAAGATCTGAAGCATTAGTGCCATCTCAACTATAGAGTCAGCACCAGACCTGGAATGATGAAACATTACAAGGCAAAAACCTAAGCAAGAAGAAAAGATGATTTCTCTTTACAGTGTAAAGATTTAAAATTGAGTAAGACTGTCTCTTAGTGATGAAAGATTAGCCTGATGGCCTTGACAAAAAAAAAAATCTGTCTGCAACCTCAGTTTACCTTTTGACCAGTAAGTTAAACTTCTTTCTTCCACATCAATAAAAGTGAGAGAGACTTGACTCTCCTACTTACTACAGACTTGGTGTAACTCAGTGCTTTTTGTTGCCATTAAACTTGTATGTGGGGGAAATCACAGTATCTCTTAAGGTGCTTTTAAGCATTACTTTATGCTTATGTATCTCAGAAAAAACCAAACCTTCCAAGTGAAATGTAAATGGACACTTATAAAAATACAATTCCATTTAAAGAAAAATAAATCTCCACCAGTCAAAATTTAAGATACAAAGCCTAAAGCTGCAGAATGGGGGCAGTATACTGACATTACCTAAGCACAAAGAAATAGGTCTTAACCAAGAAGAACCAAACCAGCCCTCCCCCAT